>JAKOGI010000137.1:275000-325000 GCA_029747015.1 Carnegiea gigantea | reverse complement strand
TCAGAAGAGCTAGAGACATGTTACGTGACCATGGCGAGATTCCTGATTTACGAATTCGAATAATCCAGGCCAAAGAAGGCCGACAATATATTAGACCAACTGTAGAAGAAGTTACGAGACTAATAGTTAGGGATGGAACTGAGCACTTTGGACCACGAGATGTCATACTCCAAACAAGGGATGGAACCTTGTAGAGGATAGATGAGTATCACCCATCCTACATGCCTTTACACTATCCTCTTTTGTTTCCGTACGGCACTGATGGCTGGAGTGCAGACATCCCACGAATGGCTAACGCCAGTATCTCGAGGTCAACGGTATCAATGAGGGAATTTTATGCATTTCGTATCCAGGACCGACTAGGTGAACCCATGGTTATTAAGCAAAGTTGTCGATTGGGCCAACAATTCTACATAGATGTATGGGCTGCCATTGAGCAATATAGGCTAACGTGGTTCGAAAACCACCAAGGTCACTTGCAAACACAATTGTACAGTGGCATTCAAGATGCACTTAACGCAGGTGACGTTAATGCAGAATCAATTGGGAGGAGATATATTCTACCATCTTCTTTCACGGGAGGGCCCCGTTATATGATGCAACATTATCAGGATGCAATTGCAATTTGTCGCGCGCTGGGGCCTCCTGATTTCTTTGTCACTTTCACATGTAATCCAAGTTGGCCTGAATTCACTAATGAGCTATTACCTGGTCAACGGTCAGAGGACAGACCCGATCTACTAGCTAGGGTGTTCAGAATTAAGTTACGACAACTACTCGATGATTTTAAAACAAAAAAAATCTTCGAGACAGTCATTGCTGGTGAGTTCCTGGCATTGTCGAACATTGTATTTTACCTTATAAATACATTCATTGCACTAATTACCTCCACTTTATGTTTTACAGAAGTATATGTTGTTGAATTTCAGAAGCGTGGCCTTCCCCATGCTCATATTCTCTTAACAGTGGCACCGGAAGATAAACCCACATACCCAGAAGATGTTGATAGGCTCATTAGTACAGAAATTCCTGATCAATCTATAGACGCTCTAGCATATGATACTGTCACACGATTCATGATACATGGCCCATGTGTATCATGTTTGGTTGACGGAACATGTTCAAAATATTACCCAAAAAGATTTTGTAATCAAACCACATTTGATGAGCATGGATTCGCTGAATACCGTCGGCGGCGCACTCCGCAACAAGTGGTTGTGAATGGACAAGAGATTAATAACCAATGGATGGTCCCATACAATAGAGAATTATGCGTAAAATATAATGCTCACATAAATGTCGAGCGTGTAGCTGTCCGTAGTGTGATCAAGTACCTGTATAAGTATGTACATAAGGGACATGATCGTGCTACTATTGTCATTGAAGGTGATATGACACATCGTGACAATGAGCAATCTCGGCCATGTAGAGAAGGGAATGAAATCCGGGAATATTTGGATTGTCGCTGCATATCTGCCGTTGAGTCATGCTGGCGCATTTTTGAGTTCAGCTTATAGCATCAATACCCTTCTGTGCAAAAGCTTCAATACCATTTGTCAGGAGAACAATTCGTCATGTTCAGTGACGATGATCACCTCATTAGAATTGCCAACGACCCAGAAGCGCATTAAACAATGTTAACAATGTGGTTTGATGCAAATAAGAAGTACCCACACGCTCGACAGACCACATATCTGAACTTCCCCGGGTAATGGGTATGGAATCATTCTTCTAAAAGCTGGACAGTCCGTCAAAAAGGTTATTCAATTGGTTGCCTTCCGTTTGCACATCCAAATTGTGGTGAACGATATTATTTGAGATTACTTCATACAAAGATATGTGGAGCAACTTCTTTTGAGGATATTCGTACCGTACGTGGTGTCCTACATCCAACATTTAAGTCAGCATGCATGGCATTGAGTTTGCTTGATGATGATGGTGAATGGCATGCTATCTTGACTGAAGCATCAACCTGGGCTTCAGGTGTGCAACTACGAAATATGTTTTGCTCCATGTTGATGTTCTCTGAGATTGCTGACCCGGTAAAGTTGTGGGACACGCATTGGGTTCATATAACAGATGACCTGTTACAAACCACACGACGCCGGACAAGAATGCCGGATATGGATTTACCATGTACCGAGATCCAGAATCTTGGACTACTTGAGATTGAACGTATCTTGAACAGAAACGGACGATCACTGCGTAATTTCCCTCCAATGCCACTCCCTTCCATTGAAGCCGCAGTTTATGCAACTAATCGACTTATTATTGACGAACTTGATTATGATACAACTATGGAAACATCACGATTCGAAAGTTTGGTAAGGGGGTTGAACTCAGATCAGTATCATGTGTACAGATCAGTACTCGATACTCATAACAGACGTGAAGGAGGGTTGTTTTTCATATATGGTAGTGGGGGTACGGGAAAGATATATCTATGGAATACCTTAATCTCCAAGTTTCGATTTGAAAAGCACATTGCTCTTGCCGTGGCATCGTCGGGAATTGCTTCATTGCTGCTACTCGGGGGGAAAGCAACCCACTCGGTATTTAAAATACCCTTACAACCTGATAAGACATCCGTTTGTTACTTTGATAAGAAGTCTGAACGTGCGGATCTCATCCGTGAGATAAGGTTGATTGTATGGGATGAAGCACCAATGACGAATCGCTTAGCGTTTGAAGTCGTTCATCGTCACCTCTAGGACATATGTGACAATCAGAATGCTTTTGGCAGGAAACTGGTCCTTCTTGGGGGAGATTTCAGACAGATACTCCCTGTGATTACACACGGAAGTCGTGAATCAATCGTTGCAGCTACAATCCATCGAGCAACATTCTGGAATGAATGTAGTGTCCTGCACTTGCGTATAAACATGCGGCTACAACGAATTGATGAACCTGACGAGACGGTGCCCAATGTCGAAGAATTTGCTCGATGGATATTAGAAGTTGGAAATGGCTAAGTGCAAGGAGTTGCTATTTCAGATGACGGAGAGCCTAACTGGATTAAGATACCGGAAGAATTCCTAATACGGAATGAAAACCACGGTCTGCATAATTTAATCGCATCAATTTATCATGATTTTGATGCTAAATATGAAGATTGGTCATATCTTCGTGAACGAGGGATTCTTGCACCAATGAATGATGATGTCGATGAAATAAATACAATCATGTTATCCATGCTTCCTGGAGAGGTGAAAAGCTATTTGAGTTGTGACACTCTTGCAAATGCCAACGATTGTGGTCCTTTTAGTGATATGGAACCCCCTGAATTATTGCATTGCCTAAAGATCTCTGGGTTATCAAATCATTGTTTAGAGCTTAAAGTCGGTGCGCCAGTTATATTATTGAGAAATTTGAATCAGTCAATAGGGTTGTGCAATGGTACTCGATTAATTGTCAGTAAGCTGGGTGATAGGGTGATTTAGGGCAAAGTAATAACTGGCTTAAAAGTTGGGGAGACTGTTCTAATACCCAGAATCAATTTAATACCATCCAATCTTCCAGATCTACAAATCAGAAGAAGGCAGTTCCCTCTAAAATTGGCGTTTGCAATGACAATCAACAAAAGTCAGGGGCAAACTTTACATAGAGTTGGTGTATACCTTCCATGGCCCGTGTTCAGCCATGGTCAACTTTATGTTGCACTGTCACTTGTTTCATCGCCATCTGGATTAAAAGTATTGATCTGTAATAAGAGGGGATCTCCAGTAGACGTTACAAAAAATGTTGTCTATAGGGATGTATTGAACAACTTGTAGCTTCTAATTATATCGTATAGTTTATTTGTTTTGCCTATTGCATTCTGACTGTTTGATTATCATATTTTCAATCATATCATTCTGGTGTTATGTATAGTAATACGCCTCACTGGATAAATACTTTGTGGGCATTTTTTGATTACCATATCATACTATATACTTCTAATTTCTTCAAGATTATAGACATGGCATCTTCAGCACCTACATTTATGCCTATATGCGCCATCAACCCGTGCAATAGATCTGTAACATTGACAGCTCGGCTCATGCGAGCATTGTCCGTCCGAGTCTATGGGCGACGAACAGTATGGAAAGTTATATTCATGGACTACCAGGTATTCGATTAGTGTGTTCAATAAAGTCATCATCGTATACATGTATAATACTTACGTATGCATTTCATTATTTTATAGTGTGATGAGATATTCGGCATCATAGAAGAGGATGCTGATATTAGTCGATGGAGGTCCACACTTAGTGCTGGCAAAGTTTATCACATATCCGGACTCTCGGTTGATGCTGCTACAGATGGCGAACGAAATGTGGTGACCAACCTTTACAAATTGGTCTTCACGCCGCGAACAACACTTCTTGGTGTCATTGAAGAATGTCAGGATATTCCCTACCAACATCGACCTCCTTTCCTGTCATTCATCGATATCCCTCGATGTATTCGGACACCTGATAATGTTGTTGGTGTGTATTGTTCACACAATCAAGTTTGTTATCTACATTTATGCATGCATTTCTTATGTATTCCTTACAGTGTTCTCATTCCCTGTTGTTCTATAGACATCATAGGGATGGTAGTAGCTATATATCATTTGGAGAGGACCAGAGATAGAAGCACTGCACGGCAGGAATTATTACTTTGTGACATGCAGTATGTATTATTTTCAGATAAAGATTTATTCATATGGATTGTTATATTTCAATCATATAAAGAGTAGTATATATGACACATTTGTGCAGGATGCATCCATTGCGACTGACTTTATGGGGAGATTTTGCGGAAGTTGAGGGAACCTATATACAGCAACATTTGAATGAGGAGAATATACTTCTCGCATCGAGAGTGCACCTTAGACATTATGAGGGTTACTTTACGTCCACATAACTCACTAATTTCCAATATTCTGTTTGTATATTTGAGTAATATGTTTTCATTATTGCAATATAATTGTAGAAGTATCAGTTTCGACTTTGCCCGTTAGTAGATTGCTGATAAACCCAGATATTAAAGCAACAGACGACTTTGAAGGATGGTATACATAAAATGTAACATTAAATTAGATTTTCTAATTCCATACAACTTATATACATCTAACATCACACGTGTTACTTTCTATATATGTATTAGGTACTCTGGCACTTCAAGTGTGATGAAGCATTTCGATTTCATGCGTCTGAGAACATTACGCATGTGCCATCTAGAGAAACTGTTTGTAGCTAGACGAATTAGATTATATGAATATGCTTCTGCGCCAAATGTAAGCTAAACTTTTATTCATCAAATGTTCCTTATCCTCACATACATTTACTCAGTATCACATAATTTCCATATTTTATATGTCTGCAGGTTAGATATTTTCGGATTTTTGCATATATTGCTGAAATCCATCCGCTGCTTTACGACGCTTGCACTAATTGCAACAAAAGTGTTAATACTTATGTATTCGCACTTAATGTACCGTACTGCACATGCCGATCCCCGAGTTTGGCTCGGAATAGGTTTGCATATTTGATTCCCTATTGTTTCCTATTGTGTTTTGCTTTCCCAAATTTATGTTTGCGTTAGTGTAACTATCCCTTTCTACTTCAAAAATACAGGTTCATATTCAGAGTTGTGTTACAAGATGTTACTGGTTCTAGAGAACTCACTGTTCTCCATGAGGATGCTCGAATTCTCTTACATACGACCGCTACACAGTTAGATATGTATGCAGCGCAGGTACTCTTATTGTCACTGCTGATCATGTTCACCCAAATTATTGTTCCACCGTTGCCTAACCTATGTGACTATTGTCCACAGCCATATGGTCATCTATCGCTCTATGTAATTATAGATGATTATATCGAAAAACCTTGGGTTTTCATTATAGAGCCTCCACGCCGACATGAAGTAGAACCTCCTGTCGCTCTTATTCTGCCAGTCAATTGGGAGGAAGAGGTCCATTACATACGACGTAGTAATGTTAGGTATACCAGGTATATAATGTGTACATATACCATTCTCTTCCATCAATGTTAATCAAATTATCACTAACTCTTGATTTTTGGTTTAGGTACAAGAGACGGAGGTGGATTTTTCATCACTGGCGTCATAACTTAATTTATCATCATCTAACTTAGCGTACTTGGGACCGAGTTCACTACCTAATGTGTCAGTCATCCTTCTATAGACTTAGTCGACAATAATATAGTTTTCAATTATTAATCATGTTATTTACGCACGAAGTTACTGTGAATTTTTTTTTGAGGGGGCTTTTCCTTCTCTTTACTGATTTATAGTATTAATTATTTCAATACTAACTATCCATGTATTTTTTTGATCACATAATTATCAATTGTCCATTAAACATACTCCATGCTATTGCACAAGCCCATACTAATAAATTACAAATTATAATAGTGTCTGGGGAAGAAGGGTATTTTCCAATACATAATATTTAATTCCAAATTATGATATTATGGCAGGACTACATTATTTTTTCTTTTTTTTTTGGTGGTGCAACCCCTTTAATATAATTTAAATAAAGAACTTTTTGTTTGGAAATTAGAATATAAATAAATTCCCATTTACCTTCTCCTTCAATATTTATATATTTTATTTACATGTCATCAACATATATTGTTTTATTAAGCAACAATATTTTTTACAAGCACATCGACAAATTTTTTATAAATATTAAAAGGTCCCAAATAAGTCAAAGGGTGTTTGCTATGATTTTTCAGTTTATGGGTATTTCCTACCTTTGATCTAAAGTTTAAGGGTACAATATTTTTAGAACTCATAGTTTTCAAGGCAAAATATATTTTAATTCCAAAACTATAATATAATGGCAGGACAACATTGCTTTTTGGGGGGGGGGTAAAACCCCTTTAATAGAATTAAATAAAGACCTTTTTGTTTGGAAATAAGAAGATAAATAAATTCCCATTTAACTGCTACTTCAACATTTTTTTTTTGGATTATTAGCTGGGCATAGCCTTTACCCAAAAAAAAAAAAAAAAAAAAAAGCATAATACAGCCACTACATAACTAATAAGAAGACAGCTGCTACATCCTAGAGAATACACATTTGGATAGAAAAGTTCAAACAGCTACTAGCCATAATCACATATAACATCTGAGTCTCCACCTACTGAGCTCATGAATGACAAACTTGGTCTTTGTTTTCTATTTTCTTTCTCAAACTTCTTGTGATCCTTCTAATTGTCGCGTTTTCATATTGGACGACAGAAATATAGAGCCTTTTGCCAACATCTAAAGCTTCTTTTGCTATTTCAGTACGGTTGGGCGAATCATGAATTGACTTTGAGTTTCTGTTGCCACTATTCTTACCTTTATTAGAGTGTTTAGTCATCTTTCTTTTCTCACGAAGTTGAATGTCCATCTCGAGGGCACTATCAAACAGGCGCAAAGAACTGTTAGTCTTCTCATTATTTTCCATAGAGGATCCACAACTTGGTGCTTGAGAAGGGAACTTTCCAACAAAAATCGAGCGATTGTGAGCATCATCTAAGGGCTGAGTAATTATCTTGCTATTATCCGAAAGTCCCTCATGAACATTATTTTCCACAACTTCAAGATTACCATGAGGGGCTTCTAACATGTTGCTATTCGGATAACTCAAAAGAGCTTGCTTATATGGAGATGTCAATTGTTGATTGTCTGCCAAAGCTTTAGGAGCCTCATTAGGTATTAATGTGAGCTTCTTTTTCGGAATCAATTTGCAAACCATCTTCTTTTGAAGCTACTCCATTTGCTTGCTTAGCCTTGATGATCACCTCTTTTGAGGAGAGCGGATAATTCATGATATCACATCACACCAGCAAAGTCACATGCTGCCAATTAGCGTGTGTGCTGGCTGAAAGCAAGCCCAGCAAGTCATCATTTATAAACATCTTTTTCCCTTTGTAAAAGTAGATTCGCTTGATTTTTCACAGGACCTACTCAGGACACACATATCAAATGTTAGTGCCCACAAATAAATAAATAAATAAATATATATATATATATATATATATATAAAAGAAAAACTTTGAATTAATTACATAAGTAATAGGACAAACACATAAAAAAATAATATCATCATTCATCAGTTTTGAGAACTCGAACAAATATATAAGATTGAATTAATAGGCAACAAAAAATCTACAACTATAAAAGTATATAAATTTTTTGAGTATTCTTTTTCTGCTATTTTAATGAGAATCTGATGTACAACCATTGAAATCGAGGTCTTACACATAAATATATAATTGTGTTACTTCACACTTTGATAAACCCTAAAGGTGTTTGGGAGAAGAAAGAAACTAATAGAAAGTGTGGTGGAGCCACACATACCCGACTACAAACTTTGTCAGGTGATAAAGGCCATAGATGCATATGGGCTGGGCCCCTAGGAAAGGAATCCTGGAGCCAGCTAAGGGGGCTTTCATAATGCATTTTCATTGTAGTGCTGGGGCCCTAATTTCATTTGTTGCGGCTGTTTAGGACAAAGCTGGCTAATCTGGGGGTATTGGGATGGATTGGCTTACAATGATAACTGTGTCAAATGAGAGGCCATATAACAAGAGGTGTGGTTGTATTATATAATAGATCCAAAATATAGGGGGAAAAAAATCCGTCGGTTGTACAAAATTTTAAATTTTCGTACCTATATTGCTGAGTGCAGAAAAAAAGTAGTACTTAAGATTGATCATCCTATGTCTTCGTCCATGAGTGACTCTTTTGAGGGGTTTTTGCCTAGGATAAAAAGATATGACGCTTAACTTCCAAGAAACTATGTAAAATCATGTAAAAAGAACGTACCATAATGACTTATAGGACTCATGTTATCTCCTGAAGTACTCGTTATGTTGATACACATTATTGTTAAGGAACAAGTTAAAACCCCTTGTCCATATGCGAAGGGTGGAACATGAAGTGTCATGCTCCTTCTCAATCAGTAGCGTCAATACAATAGTCATTTTCAAGTATAATCGAGTGTTCTAATTTATAGCATAAAGGATCGTGATTGTTCATTGATCTCATTCATTTATCCTTTTTTACTATTTATTTATGTAACATCAAATTATTATGTAATGTAATCTTCATAACTATACTGCATCATAAATATTTAGTCTACAAAAAGAATCCCAAAAAAAAAAGAAAACTTTTACGATATAACAAGGTTTTTTTTTTTTTTTGACGGGGGCGGTTGACTACCAATGACACCATGCTGCTACAATCCATGTGCGTTGTTTTGAAAAAAAGAATAATAATAGATTTAGACATGTAGTACAGAGGGAGCCCTCTAAAAACCTTAATAATTAGAGGAGGAGTGCTGACGTTTCTCGCTTTTGGCATCCTGTGCTCAATGTTCTATTAATCACTTACAAATTTTTACATGTCATAATTTTATGTGAAATTCATTTGGGGACAGGAAATGCTTACAGGCGATAACGCCGGGGGACGAAAAGTAGCACAAAAGGTACATAAGAAAGTGTTATAATATGGACAATATAAGATCACAATTTTTTATTTTTTTTTCCCTTGTGTGGAGGGATTCAGATTTGGTGGAAATCTTACATGTTAATTAATATATGAAATTTAGTATTTTTGTAATCAAATTAGGTGGCCTTTTTATTATCGACACTTTTTGTTAAATAATATTTTAGGTTTGAATCTCACAATGAGAGAGATATGTGCCGAGAAAACTCTCTCACTTTTGGATGAGTAATTGCTCAATTCTAATTAACAAAAAATTAAAGGCAACAAAAATCAAGTAACTCTTCTCATTGAGAATACTGTATCATCTGATATAATGTCCAATTATAACTTCGTGTGTAAATCATCATATTTCATTTTTTTAAAATGATAATTAGTCAACTCACCCAACCCTAACCTCTTTTCTCTCTCTGCTGCTCCCTTTGTATCTAGAAAAAATCAGGGTCTTTTGTTAAGCAATGGTTTGTGGCAGTTCTCCGCTAGTGAGTTTCCTTGCTTCTCTTTTTGGATAAGTGAGTGAGGGCGATCTTAGTCCTTTTCTCAGGATAGGTGCTCATCCTATGGTTAAATGGGACTGCTATTGGCAATTTTGCTAATGGTAAGCCCTAATCTTTTCATATTATTGTTCCTTAGGTGGCGTCTTTTCTTAGTTAGTTCCTCCACTTGACAGAGTTTGTTTCTCTTCCTCTTTGGACAGGTAGTAATGTCTTTATCTTTTAGAGAGCTTCAATAAATATAGTTCCATACGTGTTCGTCATATCGGGGTAAATTTAATGATTGACTCCACTACGGTCTTTCAACGGATGCCAATTCACTGAATAAATTCTATGATGAGTGATGACAAGTGTTTCTCACAAATACCACAATACATATATGAATCTAATGATCTTCTTCCAAAAGCTGCAGTAAAAAATAATGAGTGAGTGGAAGAGAGGCGAACAATATGTCAGCAATTAATATTCTTAAACGAGAGGCGTATCTTGTTGTTTTAGATCTGTATTTATTTAATTTGATATCCTTTACAAGTATTGTCTGAATTTTAATCAATGAATTTATCCTCATTTCCAAAAAATAATTTTGTCGACTATCTTATAAATTGGTCTTTCAATGGTATTTACTTGCCATTGATAACCTTAATTTGATATTTTATATTTAAGAAAAACTTTTTTTGGAAAGAAACTAGATGAGTTACAAAGAAGAGTACAATGTAACACAATATAACAAGGAAATTTTTGAACCTGAGACTTAATCTATTCAACACCTTAATCTTAATCACTCAATCAATATCTTATTGACATGCGTAGTACAAATGTAACCCAATAGAAAAAATTGAACATTAAAATACAAGTACAATAGAGCTGTGAAGGGAAAAATTGAACCTAAGACTTCATATATCCAGAGTCTCAATTTTAATCATTAGACTAGAATTTGATTGACATACTCCCTCCATCTCATATGGATAGTCAAGTGTAGGAAATCTGCAAGGATAAGTATTAAATGCATTTACATTGTTGAAATGATTTTTCAACCAATAAAAACAATGTTAAAGTCTTGAAAAAGTAAACTTTGACAATAACATGGAACTATTCAAAAAAAACATTTTTGAAAATGAATATGTGATGGAGGAGTACTTAGTAAAAATTTAAAACTAATAGGACATTGCAATTGGAGTTAGTCCAACATATTAATTTTGGATTTCCAGAAATTTTTATTACCGAACTCTATATTAGATCAAACTCTATATTAGATCTTCAAGTCGCGTTTATCAACAGAGATTGGTTCAAATAGTCTGACATTTATTTTTTTTTAAAAAAAAACAAAGTCTCATATACAAATCTTGTGAATGAAGAAAACTATAAATGAAAAAAAAAAAAAATCTCTTATGGACCAATAGTAAATCAACTATAATGAGGCAAAGGATAAGGGCAAAAATTTTAAAAAAGATAAAGTTGTATATTTATGCATGTGGCTTCCGTCTACTTTCTTATCCAAATAAAAACAAATCTCATTTCTTGGATAAGACGTACAAAGGTTAATACAGGTATAATCCACGCCCACCTTTTTTTTATAGCTTCAAGAGACCTTCATTCTTTCTTTTCTTCTGTCAAGATGGGGAGCAAGAATTGTAACAATAGATTGGGTATATGTGGGTCCCGCTTTTTGTGGGGTTTGGAGAGCTCCAAATGTTAGCAGCCTTATCTCTGAGAGCACTAATACAAGTAGAGAGACTGGTTATAAGATACCCACTAAAGATTTGAAAAACAATTTGTTGAGTTAAATCTTTTGAAAACATTTGAAATTTAGAAGCTATAAATATACAATACCAAGCAATTGTAGGTATTAAATAAAAACATAATTAATAAGGGGACTAGGTGACAGTAAAAAACAAGGAGCTATGAAAGGGTCACATTAATATATGCATGCACACGGTGACAATACCAACAACAATAGCATCGACAATAACCACTTCGAGACTAAAAGATGATGTGTGAACAACCAACTATTTAAATCCATCACTTTAATTATAGCTCTCCAAAAGCTCTTATACCAAACCATGTTCTCCATAAGTCTCAAACATTTGATATCATATCTAATCACCTTATTACAATTCTTTTCTGGTACTCTACTCCTTTTACATTCTGGAAGGTCAATCATTTCACACCTCCACACATGAGCATTTGTGTTTCTCCTCTTGATGTGACTAAACCATATGAGTCTTACTTCTCTCATCTTATCTTCAAGCGGCCCCCAATTCCATCAGATAACTTCATTTGTAATTTTATCTAATCTTGTACGACCACGTCTACTTGATCATCCTTACCTTTGCTACCTCAATCTTTGAACTTGGGATTGCTTAATCGCCCAACACTCTGAGCCATACGAACAACGCTAATCTAATGCAACTACCATACTGTATACATTTCCTTTTAGCTTTGCTGAAATCTTCTTATTGCACAATACTCCTTATGCATACTCTATTTTTGCCATCCTACCCTTATATGGTGACTAATGACCTCGTCAATTTTACCATTGCCTTACATTATTGAACCCAAGTACTTAAACTTGTCAACTTTTGGTATTGTTGTATCATTCACGACGATCTCCTCTACCGTCTCTTCTTGTCCTTTGCTACTTACACAGTTACACTCCAAATACTTAATTTTCGATCGACTTAGTTTAAAACCTTTAAACTCCAAAGTAATGTATTGGGTCAGCCCAAAAATTAACATGATGGGTTGTACAGTAGATAGTCCTTTTTATTCCAAGAGTCCAGCCCAACAGAGCAATTCAGCCTTCGTCGAGACTCCCATGAGAATTCTCGAAGAAGCAATCATAGTTTCCCGCCATTATCAACTCTCCCTTAGTTTCTCTCTCCTCTCTCTCTCTCTCTCTCTCTCTCTCTAAAACACAGAAACTGGGTTAATCGGCGAGCCAATTGAAGTTCCACCTAAAGAAAAATGGAAGCCCAGAGAAGATCGTCGTCGAGGAGGAAACCCCTCGCTGATTGCACCAACACGATCGCCGCCGCCGCTGGCCGGAATTTCTCGCCGTCGGCAGCTAAATCCACCGCCGGGCCGCTGAAGCCCTCTATCTACGCCGCCACTAAGCCAAACCCTAAGCCACCCACCTCTAGTAGTTCCATCAAAACCACCACCAGCACGGGTTCGAACAATCCGCCTAATGGTGACAGTCCACTTTCCGGCCCCCATGCCTCTGATCCTCCTGCTCCTCCCACTCCTCTCTCTGATTCCGGTACTGTCTCTTTCTCTCTCTTTGTAATTTTGCCGAATTTGAGGGGTTGGTTCAGTTTGCTTGAAACCCTAATGCTTTGGGGAGTCGTGTTGTGTTCTATCGCGTTTCTGGATTGGGTGAGCTAGTTTTTGTTTATGTGATTTGATTATGTTCACTTGGAGATGTTCTGGATATGGGTTTGTGCGGATATATGGAACGAGTAGGAAATTTCATTCTTGCTTGGAGTTTGGTTGTGGTGCTCCTATATAGGACTAGTCTGTAGTGGCTGGATCTCGTTCACCTTTTTTGGTGTAATTTGAAGTGCTCAACTCTCATTTATGTGATGCCAATGAAACGGGTACTTATCAATTTGGTGTCCAGTGAAGAGTATGAATAACATGTACAAATTGGAATTCAGTCATGGAAAACTTGGTGAATGTTGTTATTCCTGGCTGAAAGGATATGTGCTTCTATACTTGTTTGGAGTTCACTGATTTGTTTTTGGTGGTGGATGTGAAATGTTAATGGTGCTGTCTCAGGCTCTCAGCTCCGTCGTTTGGTTCTGGAGCTCAACTAAACAATTCCTGTTAACGCTCCTAGCTGATCTAATGCACGTTTTTTATGTCAAACATCGCAACTAAGTTTTGAGAAGATGTAAGAAGAGCAGAGACTTTTTTTTTGGCCCGGGGGGGGGGGTTATTGTGGGGGTTTGGGTTTGGCGGCTGCTCGGATGAAGAGGGGGTTTGAGTCCATTATCATGTTTTGTTCCATATACTAGACATCATGGAAAGGATTGCATTATAAACCTTCATCTCAAACTAATTGGCTGTATTACATTACTATTACATCAGGATGTGTCGTGTTGATGATTATGCAATAGTCTAAAGTGATATTTATAATTTTTTTTTTTTTGGTCGCTCTCAGCAAGACATGCATTATGTCAGATGTAGTTGCTTATGTAATGATTCTTGAGTCTTAGGGACCAAGTTGCTGATCCGACATGCAGAGGGTAGTCTCTCATTTCATTCAGAAGAACGCTGAGTGTCGCTGACTCTCAGCTCTTTATCTGCTACCAGATGTTTGCAGATACATTTTCTTAAATGATACCTAATGGCGTATTTGAATGTCTAAAAGAAGAAATTAGCTGTCCTACCCTTTGCATCTCTGATATCTCGTTATCACCCTTGCCGTGATATCCTTGAATTTCTTCCTGTTGTAACTGGATTCATGAAATTTCGCGTGAGCACAGTCTATTTAAATTTTCCATGCATGATAGAAAGCTATCCATCTGTGATAAGTGATACAATTGATTACTCATAAATTTGTGGAAAACAATGGGCAAACGTCTCCAATTTAGGGTTGTTTTGGAAGATTGGCATCCATTTGTTCCCCTTATTGTGTGTGACTCTATATTCCCTATGACATGCATGCATCTGAACTATGTAATTTGTTGCTTACCATTTGACCATGGTTTGTGCTTTCAATCTGATACTATGGTCTATGATTGTATGAAAAATTAATCGTAAACAATTACCGGACTCCCTTTCATGCGATGTGATTCTACCCTTACGGTTTGTAAATTGAACTAGCATGTCATTCTAGTTGTCCTTTTTGCTTGTATCTTTCACTCCTTTTCCGTTAACAGTTTTTCACCAAGGCCTTTTTCCTTTAAATCACCTTTTAGGTGGCAGAGATCGCAGGAAAATTGGGCCTTCTGCAGTTCAGAGTTGGCAGGATGAAAAAGCAGGGAGGAATGAGGGAAGCAAGTCATCAGAGAATCCTATTATCCAGGGAGCTAAGCCAGTGATACGCCAAGCACTGATGAGATCGTCATCTATTGCTTCTGGTAATTGTCATCTCTCTCAAAAGTCTGCAGGTCAGATTCGAGATGGAAAGATGGTTATGGAGACACGAAACACTAATACAACTAAGCACTCCACCCCTCATAACCCTCTGAAATCATCTTCTGCTGCCTCTGGTAATTGTCATCTCTCAGGGCCTCCTGCAGTTCAGAACAAAAAATTGGATGTGGAGAAAAGAAAGGATAAGGGAAAGATGGTTTTAGAAGCGCCAAATTTTGAGACAACTGACCTCTTTAGACCTCATTTGCCTTTGGCATCATCTTCTGCTGCTTCTGGCAATTGTCATCTCTCGGGGCCATCTGCAGTTCAGGAGCAAAAACTGGATGCACAAATAAGGAAGGAAAAGGGCAAAATGGTTTTAGAGACTCCAATCATTGAGATTACTGACCTCTTTAAATCTGATGTCCCTCTGGCATCATCTTCTGCTGCTTCTGGTAATTGGCATTGCTCAGAGCCCCCTCCTTTTCAGGATCAAACTCTGAATGCACAAAAAATGAAGGATAAGGGAAAGATGGTTTTAGAGACTCCAAACATTGAGGCAACCGGCCTCTTGGGATCTCATAAGTCTCTGGCCTCATCCTCTGCTGCTTCTGGTCATTGCCATGTCTCAGGGCCTCCTACAGTTCAGAATGAAAAATCAGATGCACAAAAAAGGAAGGATAAGGGAAAGATGGTTTTAGAGATTCCAATCATTGAGATAACTGACCCCTTGAGACCTCATATGTCTCTGGCATCATGCTCTGCTGCTTCTGGTGATTGTCGCTTCTCAGGTTTCCCTGCAGCTCAGGTTCAAAAGATGGATGCGCAAAAATGGAAGGGTAGGGGAAAGATGGTCTTAGAGACTCCAAACATTGGGACAACTGACCTCTTAAGACCTCATATGTCTCTAGCATCATCCTCTGCTGCTTTTGGGAACTGTCATAGCTTGGGGCCTCCTGCAGTTCAGAATAAAAAACGGGGAAATCAAGAAAGCATGGATAAAGGAGAGAGGGTTTTAGAAACCCAGAAGATTGTGACAACTGATTCCGGGAGACTTCAGGCCCCACTGACATCATCTTCTGCTGTCTCTCCTAGTCATTATCTACTTGGGCCTCCCATGGTTGAGTATCAAAAACTGGATGTGGCAAAAAGTAAGGACAAGGGAAAGATGGTTCAAGAGACTTTAGACATTGGAGCAACTGACCCTTCCACACCTCAGGCCCCTCTGGCATCATCTTCCGCTACTTCTGGTAAATTGTCATGTTATCTGCAGGTTCAATCCCCCCCCCCCCCAAAAAAAGAAAAGAAGCGAAACAAAATGCAAAAGAAGGTGAGGGAGCAACTGAACGAATTTTTGCCAATGATGTATTGATCTTGGGCTTCTCAATCCTGTGATTTAAGGGAGACCTTTCATTTGTCTGATTGTTACCCGTGTTCTGACTGAAATGTGATGATGAAGTCTCATGTATGATGTATCGCTTACTATTACCATTTTCCTGTAGGTCTAGTATGTACTGGTGATGACTGATGGCACTGATTTGAATGATTTCCTACAGCCCCAAAGAGCTATGTATACAGAGTAGAGTATAAGTTGAGGAAGCTCTATGAAAAAGTTTTATGGTTCAATTCTAAATTGGTCTTATTCTGAAACATTTTTACTGCTTGTTTACATACTTCACGTGCTCATGTCATTTTTCCTTGAGAGATCCTAATTCATCGGTATTTCTTTTTACCCTACATTTGTGCTTTGTTTCCCCCCTAGTTAATTGTCTATCTTGTGATCCACTTGGAAGTAACAAAAGGATGCTTACATTTACCATTGTCTTCTTCCTCTTTTAAGGTGCTTCTGATCAAGAGAGACCTCTCTGTTTGACGGTGTATAATCAAAGAAGAGCCTTACGAAGTAGGAAGCATGCAGATGGAAAGAGCATTGCTTTGAGCTGTCCTCCCAGTAAACGGACAAAGAATATGAGGTACTCAAACCTCGGGCCCTCTACTTCTGATTACTTGCTCATTTGTAATTCTAGAGTAGTCTGCATGCCTCACCGCAGAGGCTAAGCTCCATGGAACAGAGTGCAGAATGCACTAGGAATAAACTTAGTGTTGGCAAGAAGTTGGTTCATAGATCCAGGAGGAGTGGCTGTTGCTTTGTTTTGCTATAATTACTGTTATTGAGGTGGTAGCTATGTTAGTACAAAATGATTCTGAATGATTGCTCGTATCTATTGGTGGCTGTTAAGGTTACTGCCTTACCGGACGCAGATGTTATATTATTCTTTTGTCATCACCATGCCAGCCCTGTGTGTGATATGTGATGGTTGCTGCCTAATTCTAGTTGGATGGCTCATGTCATTTTTTCCTTTCACTATTTTTTATCTTCTCTATCTTATGTTTATATATTTTGTGCAGGATGGAACTTGGTGATGATAGTGGCAAGAAGAAATATCGATCGCACACAGACCCTCTCCCGGTGCATAAGGTGTGTTGGGAGGCATCTGTGACAAATCTTCATCTTCCATTCTGTATGGGCTATGCCCTTAAATGTTCCTAGCCTAATCACAATTTATGTTTTCTTTTTCTTCTGCCTAGAAGAGGGACTCTGTTATTTGCTTTCTTTCATAACCATGGGTCATCTGGTCTTCTTGAACTTTGGATTTCCAATGGCTTTTTTCGTTTTCTTTTTCGAAAAAGTTCATCAAATAGTGAACAAATCTACATGAAATATAGGATTTTGCTTGCAAGACTCAAATCCCTGTGAGCTAGTATGTCCAATATTTGCTTATCCAGATCAGAACTCAGTGTGCTTGCATCAGTTGATGTCTAATCTCTACCTTCCTCAGTCTCTTCTCTTGTTTTATTTTCGCACTGATTATTAGAACTTGTGGAACAATCCCAGCTTTAGCATGTACCTCCTAAGTCCTTTTCTGCTTCCGTATGTTCTGTGCAGAAGTCTCGCAAGAACCATGTTGATCCAGTTCATATCATGCCACTAGATGAGATAGAAAGGCTTAGAGCTTATTATGCAGAAGTTGATGCTTTTGAGTTAACAGAGGAGGTCGCCTCAGATTCGGACTGACCAGGACCAAGCGGATAGATGGTTGGTCGACATAGCAGTCACTTCAAATTTTGATGTACAGCCACTCGTAATCTGCTATTGACTAGGATACCAGCTAAGAATCCCTCAGTAGAGTGCAGATCAGCATTATGTTTCGTCCTGTAAATTTGGAAACATGATGCATACCTGATGTTAATATAACAATTACATCACTTACGACACTACTGCTTTCCTTGCCTTGTAAAATGTTACTTGTGTAGAAAAATTAAGAAAATTGATGAGGTGTGGATTACAGCCTCAACAATCGATCATGATAGTCGACAGGGGTTGGACCGGTTGGTATGGTTTGGCCGTTTGGGTTGGCTTGATATTGGATCTGGTTGTGGACTGATGTAATGGTTCGACTGGTTAATTAGGGTTCTCGACGGAGTTATGTGTCCTCAACTCATCTTGGATCTCCGTTGAGTTATTGTATCGTTTGTCTTGACTAAATTGGTTGTGGCGTTATTTTGCTCAGAGGGCTGGATGCTTCATCATGACACCTGTGTATAGCAACTGGTGATTTCACCCAGCGACAAATGTCACTATTCATCAGAAATTAAGTTGATTCGGATACTGAATTTGTTCGCTTCAGAGGTATAAAGTAACGGTAAGTAGTACGAGTTAGTTGAAAGCGGGAAGAATCAATGGGTTGTTAGTGCCATATTTGTTTCAACATTCAATATTAGCATACTATTTACCACTCCATACTCTGCACCCAAAAAAAAAAAGAAAAAAAAAACCCGGTCCTGACCGCTTTATAACATGCAAAATTATCATTCATAACTTCGAAGCAAACTGGTCTTTAAGGCTAGTACATGTAATCTAATAGGAGTGCTGCAATCGCATTAGTTTAAGGCTTAATTACATGTGAAGCTGAGTAATGAAGCTGTGAGCGTACATTGATAATGTAACAAAGGCGATTAAAGAAATGAAAGGAAAACCAGATCCCTGTGCTGGCCTCTTTCCAGAACTCGATTGAATTCATGTGCCTCACTCTTTTTTCTGACTCGCTGTTTGACCAAAAGTGTACCCAAGTTCATATTCGTCTCTGTAAACAGAAAAGAAAACAAAACCGCCGGCCTTGCCCACAGCACGTGACTCCCCCCATGCTCTCTGTTAACTCTTTCACCGACCCACTAAAAAAGTCTTGAAAAAGTGAAAAACAACACCACCAAATGCCACCAGTTTTCCAGAAAAACTAGCTAAAATACCCTATCAAAAAGGATGATTCCAAATCCATGGGCCACACCGAACACTAGAAAAACACACCCCACGTCTTCATCAAATTCTATAAATACCCACATTTTCTTTGGCTGATCATCACCATCAACTAACCCTCCTTTAATTTGGAGGATAATTCAAGTAAAGAGCAACACACAAGGAGAAAGAGAAAGAATGGAGTCATTGCAATCTTGGGTTTCAGAGCACAAGCTCACCAGCATTGGTGAGTAACATCACTGTTAGAGCATATAACTATTTCTGAGTCTTTAATCATTAGTTTAATTGCTTTAGTTTAATTTTGAATATGGTATCAAAGCTTTCCTGACCGAGAGATCTCGGGTTCAGAGCCTTTGCAGGAGCAGCGTTTCAAGTCCAATGCGCATTTGCATGAGAGGCGCATTAGTGTATAAACTTATTTTTAGGCCTTCAACCATTAGATTAAACTTTTGGTCGGATTGGTTCTTGAACAGTAATCTAATATCCAAATATATTGATTTCATTTGATGAAGTATAATGATATAATGATGTGTACTTATTTTATCTATCTATGATGAATATAATGTAGGAGCACTTTGGGCAGCAGCAGCAGGAGGGTCATTAGCCTATAATTCGCGGTCGAGATCATCGTCATCCCGCATGAAGCCGAGCCTGAAGCTGATTCATGCTAGGATGCACGCACAAGCCTTGACATTGGCAGTGCTATCTGGAGCAGCCGTTTACCATTACTTCAACGACAGCAAAAACCACGCTCATGACGATCAACACTAAAATTAATTGAGACACTCACAAGCTCATTCGAGCCTTCTCCCATTATGTATCAATTATCAGGGCATCATATTGTCTTTGCCTTTCTCATTGAGATTATACTCAGATGATGTCTACTTCTCTCGTCTTATTTTCGTTTTATGTTTTGACTTTTTTGTACATATTATGATCATCAGCTGCTGGAATAAAAAAGCCTGGGTTGCTGCTTTTTATCATGTAATTAGTGGTTTTTTTTCACATTTTACAAACTTCATCAGATTATTTTCCGTTTTTGATAAGTTACAATGGTCAATCTCATCAAGAATCATTCGGTCGCTTATACTAGTAATTGAATTTTAAGCGGTAAGCTAATCGGCAATACAGTAGCTTCTAGCTTGATAGCAATATTGGGGTTACAACATGAATCTTTGAAATTGGAGCTCATAGTGGATGTCGTCAAATTTAACATCATAAAAAGATTGTTACCCAGTATAGAAAAAGTAGTTCCAGGAGCTGCAGTTAGATGCTGACACACTGCTAGAGAGGGTTATTACTTATAATTTCACATGGTAAGGTGGAGTTCGTACTTCATAGTTTAAAATACCACGATGTTTTCAATTTTGTTCCCAAATACTACTGTGTTTATTTTTTGTACCTCTATGTTACTGTGTTTTCAATCCCCCCCCCCCCCCCAAAATGTCATTTTGTGACCTACAAACCTGCTGTAGCAGGTTACCTTTTAATTTTTAATTTTTTTTGCCCTTCAAAAACTTGTTAGACGACAATAATAATAATAATAATAATAATAATAATAACAACAACAACAATAACAACAACTTTAAAAAAATTATATTCCTAAAATTTCCCACGTATTCATGTACAACACCACCACCGACCTACCACCCACCCCTATTGGTTCGCTCTTAATTTTGCATGCAAGTTTGATCCTTCAACTTGATGATCTCTATGCATGACCAATTGAACTTTAAACTATTAAATTGTGCCATTTGAATTGTATTTAACTCGATATACCCATTTATAGCCGATGAGTTTCTTTCTGCTTGGCAGATCTTCCAGAATCCACATCTCATTCTTTTCTAGGGCCCAAATTTCTTTCTCCATTGCTGCTCTTCATTGTGAATCCCTAACGACCTCATAATAGTGTTTAGGCTCTGTCACTTTGGTGATGACAGTGGGAAAATTTTGATGTGAAATAGAAAAATTAGCGTATGTGACATAGTTAGCTATGGAATAAGGAGTACCTGAGGATTCCTTTTGAAGCTGGTGTGCAATTGAGGGGGTCGTGTTGTAGCATACGTAGTCATCGAGATGGCCTTGAGGTTTTCGGATCTGCAACCTCCATGTACTGTTTGGGCCTGCACCATACATGGCCTGTGGCGGACTGGACTCCTGATGTGGTCCCAATGGCTCCCCTTGTGGATTCGGGTCATCTTCGGTCACTGCGTCTGAGCCCAAGTCAGCAGAACCGATAAACCCAGGCTACGGGGGGGCCATTGGACCGATTGACGATTTGCTGGGCCCGACTTGTTGCTACTCCTCCTACCTTCTATCCTATAATTCCTATTTTCTCTCAGCTGAACTGGGCCCAATTGGCTACTACTCCCTCTGTCTTTGATCATCCTCTTTTGTTGCTGGGCTCGTGACAGATCAGGTACTGCCACCGGGTTGGACTTAGAATTATCACCAAGCCCAGTTTCATCATCAATCACAGCTTGTTGCCTCCAATTCCGTAAGTGTCTTTCTTTGTGGTGCAAAAGAAAAAACATGCTCACAAAAATACATCTCTTGTGATGAACACCTCGTGTGTGTCCAAGTCTTGTACCTCACCCTTTTTTGCAAACCGATACCCAAGAAAAACATACCTCCTACTCCTTGATGCAAATTTATCTTTTTGCCTTGGATTGTTTCGTGCATAGCATAAGACACCGAAAGTTCACAGCTGATCCTACGTAGGTTTGCATTTAAAAATAATCTCATAAGGTGTTTGTCCCTTTAACAATTTCATTGGAGTCCTGTTTATCAAATAGGCTGCTATGAGGACACACCCCCCCTAATATTGGATTGGGAGGTTGACTTGGAATCTAAGGGCCCTTGCCACATTGAGAATGTGGCGTTCGTCCACACAGCTGCTTTGATGCAAAATTCCATGTTCAAGATAGAACTTTTACATGGGCCCTGAGGTGAACTCCGCTCCATTGTCACTCATGATTACTTCCACTCCTTTGTCAAATTGATTTTTAACCATCGCAATTAACCCTCTTAAAAGTTTGCTGGCTTTAGTTCGTTTTTTATTCAAATAAAACCACATACCTGTGCTACCATCATCGACAATACTAGAAAATAGTGAGCACCATACAAAGATGGAATTCTATAAGGACCTAAATGTCACAATGTATTAAATCAAAAGTATCCTTTGCATGATGTCTAATAATTGGAAACTGGCTACGTATTTGGTTAGCATGAAAACAAACTTCACAACTATCTTCTCTAGTCTTATTTATATTACTAGCTATTCCTTAACTTTGAGGGAGATAAGACAGAACTTGTTGTGAGGGGTGCCCAAGTAGCCTGTGTCACAAACACCTTGCACCAATTGCATTCACTAGATTTGTTACCAACTTCTTATAGTAATAGACCCCGTCTTGTTGCTCATCCGCTCCAATCAGAGTCTTCAAAGTGCGATCCTATATCACACAGTAATCATCAAAAAAAAAGTGACGACATAATTTAACTGTTTACATAGTTTTGAAATTGAGACGACTTTATGTTGCACCAATATTTGACCTCATTTTATCCCTTATTTGACCCACTTTTCTCATGGTTTTCATGTCGAATCTTAAGGAGAAATGGTCAAATTTTCCCCTTTCGGTTCATAATGCACTTATTTGGTTGGTTTGCTTGTTTTCTAAGAGTTTTGCCAAAGAGACGAGAAACTCATCAATTTCAATAAAGAATGAGGCATTTGGGATGCATTTCGAGGTGGAATAGAGGTCCGACAAGCCCCGGGAGCAAAAGGAAGCAGAGAAGAATAGTGCACGACCAACCTATAGGAAGGCACGACCGTGCACCGGTGGCCGAAGCCACGCACGGCCAGCACGGCCAGGCGCACGGCCGGCCGTGCGTCTTGGCACGGTTGTGCGTCGGGGCCTGATTCCATGATAAAAAGGCCTTTTCAACCAATTTTCCAGGAGGTCGCGTGGGGGTTCGTTTGGGGCTTCTCTCTGGCGATTTCTAGAGTAGTTTAGGATAGGTTTTAGCAGAAACAAAGCCTCAATAGGAGGATTAGTTTAGGATTGAAGATTGTAATCTTAGATTCAACCTTTGGAATTCAAGTTCCTTCTATCAATTTAAGACTAAGTTTTCTTTCTCCTTCTCTCTTTATTTCACATCTTGTTCTTGTTTATGTTTTGTCAGTTTAATTCTTGTATTTGTTTTATTTAGTTTTCATTGTTAATTCATGTTTATTTAGTTGTTTAGATTCGTTTTATTTCATTCTCTTTCATCTCTTGTTCAAGTTTATGTTCTTATTTGTTAGTTTAGGTTTTCATGTGTTTATGATGTTTAGTTGCTAGATTGTGTTGGCTTAGATTGTGATTAGCCTCTTGATGGCTAATTAGTCTTGTATTTGGCCTAACCATATCCAATCTATGCCTAGAACTTAGACTTTTTTCTCACGTCCGTCAAGTGTTCGATGAAATGCTTGAGAGAGCTTTTATCCATATTTTTGGGTGATTGACTTATGCTGAGAGGTGAGGTCAATTACTAGTGTGGGAGAGGGAATAGCCGAGTTTAGGACATGAAAATAGTATCCGAATCGAGTTAGGTTCAGGAGTTGCTAATTTTGTGGTCTAATTGGGCTAACCCCATGAGAATAGGTGGTTAGGCTAATTAGACTAGCTCATGACCCTTGAGAGAGGGCTTGGGTGATCTCCGATGGTGTAACCGACCATCTCTAGTTCATGATGTAGTTTGGGTAGATTAGAACTCGTCTCGATTAGTTGGTTCATCCATTGGCCAAATCACAACTCCAAGTCACTTTTTCTATATTTGTTAGCGTAGTTTAGTTCACCATCCATCCTCTTCGATCTTGCCTAGCTCGAGATGCTTTAGTTAGCCCTGTTAATTGGAAACACAACTCTCTGCAGACGACACCCCAAGTACTCAACAATACACTTACACTTGGGGTTTATAAATATTAAAACTCTGTTTTTTCCCGAACAAGTTTTTTGCGCCGTTGCCAGGGAGTTGGCGTTTTTCAATATTGAGGTTTACTTGAGCATTCGAGGCTAGGCCTTTAGAAAATCCCAAAAAAAAAAAAAATCAAAAATTCCAAAAAAAATAATCTAAGATGGCTATTTTCCATTTGCCTCAGTTTGAGCATGAACCTTTTTGCCACTACTTGTCTAGGTTGAATGATTATCGTGCTCAATATGTGCATTTCACATATGAAAAATGGGAAATATGCGATGCTGTACTTGAGGGGATAACACCTGGGACTCGAGCCATTCTTAAGTCCATGTGCTATGGTGGTTTGCCTTCTTTAGCTGATGATGACATGTGGATTTGTTTAAATCTCTAACTTGACATCAATGGCAATCTGATGATGTTAGGGACCCATATCATCACCATTCACCTTGCCCTCATATGTTGTGCTCTTTTTGCCAATCTTTTGACCATGATGTAAATTCTTGTCCTTATTATGATGTTTCCAATGAATCTTATGCTAGACTTGATGCCATGATAGGGACAATGAATGAGCAACATATGCGCTTTGTTAGTGAAATGAGGGAGCGCAATCTATTGCATGGGACCGATCCTAATCTAGGATCTCCTAGACTAGAGGTTAGTCTTTATGAGGATTGCGAGTCCTCCCTCCCCCTAGGGTCGAGTTCTGTTGATGATATACCTTACACTGACCTAGAGGAAACGCCTGACCCTCCCTTGACCTCTTCATCACTTGTTGCTCCATTCTCTACTAGCACACCCATAGGCACTACCGTCAGTGCTTCGACCTTACATGCGTCTCCCCTCCCTTTAGCTCAGTGCACGGGGTCAGAGATGGGTGAGCCACACAGGGGTGGTGTTACTGTTTTAGAGGATGATTTTCCTACTTGGTCGAAAAAACCTATCTTGGTTGATCCATATCTTGAGGAGGCTCCTTTCGAAGAGTTGTGTAATGACAGTTTGGTGGTTGGTACAGCATCTAGTATTGACCATATCGGCTCAATTTGGATCGAGCCACTTAACTTGACCCTCATTTCATTCCCCTTACTTCCCACCACGCTCTCTCACTTGCATGCATTTCATGAGTCCCTAGGTGAGATTCGAGGGTATAATCCCTCCTTGGACCCTTATTGCGCATACCTAGAGGACGTGCCTAGGAAAATCATGTGGAGTACTTTCTTTGATCATGCTTTTGATTTTTCTATGACATTTGATGAGTTTAAGAGGGCACTAACTTTGTTTGCTCAATCCTTACTAGTGTTCTCTTATTCACACCATTTTGAGATGCTTGCAAAGGCACACAATAAGCTTCTGAGAGCGTTGACTGCATCTGAGTTGGCAGCTCACGTCTTGAGAGACAAGGAGTGGCTGATGCTCCTTGCGCCATTGTGGAATAGTTCGGGTACAATCAGTACCTGATCTGGTATAATCGTTCTCACTCTTTCCCCTTCTTTTTATTTTTTTTATTTTCTCTCTTTTTGTTTTTGTTTTTAGTTGTGGATATTCGGGTTGTACTTTTGTGGTGACCATTTTGAGGAGAAAGTTGGGATGTTGTTGAGCCATTGATGGCTATGATCACTGTTTTTATATTTTTATGGATATTTGTGTGTTGTTATTGGTGGTGTTGATGGATTGGCATATATTTGTTTTTGGTGGAGTTAATTTTGTATATATGTGTAATCTTGTTGTTGATTGGATGAGATTATATTTTTGGGGGAGTGTGCTAGCCTGTGTATGTATGTGTCGGTTTAGTGTTCTTGTGTAATTTTGTTTTCTTTGTTTTTGTGTGTTTTGTGGTTGGTGATGACTCTCAGCTCCCAATGAGGACATTGCGAGATTTAGGTGTGGGGGTGGGGTCATCTCCCCTTTTATTCTTATTTTTGTGAAAATTTTTCATTTTTGTGTAAATTTTTCATTTTTTCTCTTTTTTTGTATAATTTTTATTTTATTTTGAATTTAGGGGAGTTTCGTACTATTTGATAAGCCTTGAGCTCTGGTACCTTGGCTATTAGCTCGTATATAAATATAATATGCATGATAGATATTCGTCCCAAGTCTGTCATTTTAGACCTTAGTTCTAACCCCAACAGTCCATTGTAATTTTGTAATCAAGTCCTGATTTATGTATTATCATTATCTTATATTTTTAGTCTTCCATGATTGGCTCTTCCACCTGTCTACTGCACAGTTACTTTTGCATGTGTTTGCATCCCTTTTCCAAAAACAACAGATAAACAAACTCAAGTGCTACTGGGTGTATCCCTTTGGGGCGTGGTAAGAGTTTGGATTGACAAAGAAGAAGAAAAAGAAAAGAAAAAAAATGGGGAAGAAAAGAGTTTGAAATGACAGGTACCCCTTTGAGGCATGCGCTATTGGGTGCTACCCTTTGAGGCAATACTGCTACTGGGAAAGCTTGTTTTCCATGCTAGCAAAATCAATAAGGTAGCTTGTGTCAGTTAAGTATGATTGAGTTTGATTTTGGTAAGCCAAAGTCTTAGGGTGATGTTACACTTGCACACCAGACACCAGGATGGATTCAATATTCTCATGCATCATGGGGTGAAAAGCTAATATTTGGATGCCATTCTTTGGGATGATGTGTTCTGAAATGCATATAATGCTTGTGTACAGACTGATACTTGAGTTACTAGGGGGTTTTGATTGATCCGATTGTGTACAGTTTACCCCTATGTATATATTGTGTTTTATCATTTTTATTTTTCGATTTTTGTTTCTCTTTTCTTTGTTTTTTCTTTTTTGAGATTTTATAGGTATATCTTCTGCAAACCCTCACAAGACCTTACTCGTCCACTTGGAAAAATTAAGGGATTTAAAGGGCTTGTTGCATACGCTAAATGCAACCGTGATTCCTATGAAAGTGAGTTAGCTGTTTAGTTTAGTTTTCATTTTTGTTTTGCTCGAAGACGAGCATCATTGACAATACTAGAAAATAGTGAGCACCATACAAAGATGGAATTCTATAAGGACCTAATGTCAATGTATTAAATCAAAAGTATCCTTTGCATGATGTCTAATAATTGGAAACTGGCTACGTATTTGGTTAGCATGAAAACAAATTTCACATCTTCTCTGGTCTTCTTTATATTACTAGCTATTCCTTAACTTTGAGGGAAATAAGACAGAACTTGTTGTGAGGGGTGCCCAAGTAGCCTGTGTCACAAATACCTTGCACCAATTGCATTCACTAGATTTGTTGCCAACTTCTTATAGTAATAGACCCCGTCTTGTTGCTCACCCGCTCCAATCAGAGTCTTCAAAGTGCGATCCTGTATCACACAGCAATTGTCAAAAAAAGTCACGACACAGTTTAACTGTTTACATAGTTTTGAAATTAAGACGATTTTACAATTCAATTTTGGCACAAATAAAACATTTTCTAACTTTAACCCTTTTTCTAAGGTTACTGATCCCTTTTCACAAGCCAAGGTGTATGCACCATTTGGTAATTCAATAGCAACCGGGGACATTTTTTCAAGATTTCTCTAACACTGAAATATCCCCGATCATATAACACAATGCCTTGCTATCGAGCATCCAGGAACCTTTACCTGACAACCTTTCATATATACCCTAATTTGGCTGTGTTGATGAGGCTCAAGAGCCTTTGTATCTGATCCTCGAAAAACCCAGGTATAGCAACTTGGGTTGTGTCTGCGCTACTACTTGCGACTGGCCCAACGGTCGTTCCTGGGCCTGCTACTTGTTCTTAGAGATGGGTAATAGGTCGTGTCGGGTCGGGTTCATGTTCATATCGAACTTAAACGGGTTGAGAATTCCTCAACCTGAATCTAACCCGTTTATTAAACGGGTTGAAAAATCTTGACCTGTACCCATTTGATTTTTAAAGGGGTTGATCCGCTTAACCCATTTAAGATAAACAGGTCAAGTTCAGTCGCTTAATTGACTATTTACGTATTTAATATTTTCAACTAATACATAATTACAGTGTTAAAAATTAAGTTTACATATCACATTAAATAATTACTCTTTGAAATTTCCCAGATTCATCATAATTCATAATTTCTAAAAATTTTTATATTTTTAATTATCTAATAAAAAGTAAATGGATAAATAAAAAATGAAAAATCAGTTGACTTATTTAACTCATTTAATTAAACGGATTAAATAAGTACTTTTTTGTGTCGAGAATCTCGACTTGAACTTAACCCATTTAATTAAATGGGTTGAACATATCAACCCATTTAATTAAACGGGTCGAAAATTTATACCCAAATCCATTTAACTTCATGTTGGGTTCGGGTCGGTAATCGTGTCAGGTCAGCTTTTCACATCTCTACTTGTTCTGGGCCTGTGACTTGTACCACTTCTAATGCCGTTTCTCGTCCAACACTTCTGCCCTGATTTCTGCCGCGTCCTCCTTTACTACTTTGGCCTCCACGATTGTCTCGTCCACGTCCATGCAATTCCCAACCTGGCGGGTAACCGATGACTTCATAACAGTTTGCTTTATGGTGTCCATAACATCCACAAATTTTGCATCCTCCTTTCGCGATCATAGCAGTTTGCCCCTTTAGTGCGAATGCCATGTTCGCTTCACTTCTATTATCTCGGGCAGCATGCTCTGTTTATGAGTTTCTTCCTATTGGGTCATGTTATATTTTGTCGAGAGTGAAAGGGGGCTCGAGCGCAAGAATTTGATTTCAGATTGTGGCATACCACTCGTCATTCAACCCCTTTAGAAATCGGCGTACTTTATCTACTTCATACATAGCCATGATCTTCCTGCTGCTCCACATTTGCAACCGCTACAAGGGCATATCGATTTCGGCACCTTCACCAGATGGATGAGCTCGGTCCGCAAGTTCATCAACCTTGAATAAAATCCTCCAACACTCAAATCTTCTTGCTTGCAATTCGCAATATTGGCTTTTAATTGATGAACTTTGGGAGTATTTGACATTCCATACCTTTTCTTTAAATCATCCCACATAGTTTTTGCCATCTCCGAGTATTCGATGCTCATGCATTGCCTCGGGTCAATGATATTGAGCAGCCAACAGCACAACATTGAGTTAACCGTGTCCCATACATGGCATTCTGTAAACCCTAGATCATGTCCTTCTTCCTTCAATCTCTCTAGCGTCCCATCAATAAATCCTAACTTGTTCTTCACCTTTAAAGTTGTCCTCACAACCCTCTGCCACAGGTCATAATTTGGTCCATCAAATACTATCATGGTGATCATCACACGCGGTCCCTCAGAAGGGTGAAGATAGTAGGGCGAATGTGGCTCAATGATGAACATCTTCTTTCCACCATCACCCATGGTTAATTTTGATCAAAGCCCGGGATCAAGAATTGAGCTCTAATACCATGAAAATTTACAGCGTGAAGGAAGATGCTTGGCATGAATAATGCCGTGTATTTCCCTTGAGCCATAAACGTACGATATGACTTGAAATATATACATGCATAACAAACCTAAGTTATCCCAATTTGATGGACGAGTTGGTTGATATTAGGAAAGACACAAAATCTTATCTACATATACAAAATATATCTAAAGACAACATTCTCTAGATATACAATTTCCTAATTCCTTAACATGTTGAACTGTCATCAATCATGAGCATGATATGATAAAGGGAGGAAGTGTTGATGAGGTCAAAAGGTACGTAGGAAAAGCCAGAAGGTGGTTATCACCGTACCATCTCTGAAAAAAGTAATTATATAAATAATTCAACGTGATATCCTTAACTCATATTTGCTGTTTGCAAAGTTGGAAAGTCTTTTTCTTCTTCCTAACTCCATGATTCTTATCTCAGGGTTTTTTTAATGAATATTGTGAAGGGCAGTTTGTTGATGCATGGTCACCAACTTCTTGTCTTCACAATTACCGTTATACCCTCCCCATTATTGCGAAAGTTTCTATGTAGAAACCAGGAGAAGGGGAAAGAGATTCAATTTTGCCTTGCTTCAGTGGGAACTTCTAAAAAAATTATGTTAGTTGTGTGTGTATAAGGTCAATTTTGTCATTTCACATCACGGACTGATTATAGCATTTGCCCCACAGTAAAGAAAGCAATGACAATCATCAACTTCTTAATTGTTAACTCAGTTGTATGTCAACTTTATTTGTACAAACAATGCTTTAGTTTAAACAATAAAACTCAAAGGAATTTCCTTAGGAGTAGTGCACATATGCTTGTCATGTAATCGACGTCAAACAACAGCCTCCTCCAAACAAAAGGAAAAAAATAGGGGGAAAAAAAAAGAGTCTACATATATGTAACTTAACTTGCATACCATAGACCATTTCTTCAACCTCCTCACCTTCTTCCATCTGATTCTTTTCTCTTCTTCCTCCTCCTCCATAGCTGGCGTTCTCGATCTCATTGAGCTGATATTTGCAGGTTATCAGAAAAAGAGGATGGACTGCTCAATATGTACAACAATGCCCTTCATCCTAAGACCTCCAAGGAATACAATATGTGCTGCTTGCTATGATGGAGCAAGAAGTTTGATCGCCTTGATTAACAAGTTTGATGGCGAGAATAATAGCAGTAGTAGTAGTAATAGTAATAATGGCAGATCGGCTGAGAAAGCTGGAAGCAACAATGTCGTTTCTCTTTCAAACCCTTCTTCTAAGGTATGCATAGTATTCATGCTCCCACCATTGATTTTAACTGTTAAGGTGTCGTCGATCAAGCAGTTAGATCTTTCTTTTGTGATAAAGTGCCAATCCATTCTGTGAGTTTTCTGGCATTATTTTCCTTTATGTTCCTTTTTTTGGGGGGTGGGGGGGTGGGGGGTTGGGTTATTGGTGTTTCATACCTTGTTGATGCCAGTCAAATATGTGTGAAATTGCAATGGGATAAGTTTTGCTTGAATTCGGTCTAGGGGAGGGCTTTAATTAATGAGTCCTACAAAATTATATAATTACCTTTGATTATGGATTTTGATTGGCGGCATTATGTGTTACATGATTACGGAGACTTTTCTTATATTCACCCATTATGAACTATCAATTTTTTTAAAAAAAAAAAGATTTTGGATGCTAATAATTCTATGTTTTAGGTTAGATGCCAACAATCTTACGTTTAGAATTGATGCACGTCATGTCCACTTTTAGGGATGTGTGTTTTCAGTATATTATAATTGCATTGACAATACTTTGACTTACTGATTTGGTTAATTGGAAATTTATTTACCACATGCGAACAGTATATATCTCTTCACTTTTTATAGCACTATCAGTCACTTGTGATAAGTAAGTTGCAACTCTATGGCTTTTGAAATTTCGGGGGTGTTCAATTTATCAGTAGTACAATCAAGTTCTAAATGTTTTTACTCACCTATTTGAGATGTAAAAACTTGTTTATTGCATGTAGATAGTGTATCTTCCTTCATTTTTCTAACACCATCATCCACATCTGATAAGTAAGTTACCACGTAATCATGTCAGCAAGTCAAAGTATATTGTTGACTTGAAGTTTTTAACTAGTCAAGGATAAATACTTTCAAAAGTCGGCACGCTAGACGCTAAATTTAAAGTCGGACTATTTTCATACAAAACCCCCAAGCTAGATGGGATTACTGATGTTCAAAACACTCCCCCCAAAAAAAAAGGCTAATGATTGCTAGTCTACTATAAATCTCAATCCATATTGCATTTTTTTTTGTACAATCATGAATATTCAAAATTTCACACGTGCCCTAAAGGATCAAACTAAACTAATGCTTTACACTTGTATTTTGCCACATAATAACCTTTTAGAATAACCAATCCAAATTATGTTGATTATATTAGACAACTAAAAACTAATAATGTTTTATATGATCTTATATCACATTTTTGTTTTCAAAAATGGCACTGCAAATTTAATACAAATAGAATTGGAATCTAAAATTTTCTAGTAAATAAAGTTTTTTTTTTAAATAATCAAATACCAAGTTACCAACTTAAACTAATAATGATGCCAGAAAGGAGGCTTATATTCATTAGTACCCTGAAGAGGAGGAAACGTCTTGACATTGTTTTGGTAAACCATACCTGACGTCCACTATTTTATTTTGACATTCATTAAGGAAAAGTTGTACGTCATAAGGCTACAACATCCTGTCAATATTAACACTTAATTAAATGATAAGCAACTTTCACAAAGGAAATTTTGGCCTGCATGTGAACTTCAATTGTACACCAACGACCGATCGATCTTGAATGAATGATTTGATTCAAGTTGGTTGGTCTTTCAACTTCAAATTCAACCAACGTTTTTATAGACAAGTACTCGCTCTTGCCTTTGTCTTTACTTTGTTCTTAATTAGTTAGGCTTAACATTTCAAGTAACTCAAACCTTTCTCATCTCTTACTCAACATCACTAACTATTTAGAGCACTCATGGTCATCAATCATTATCATATATCTCGGTAAGAAAGAGCCAAGTGAACTAGAGCCTTTTTATTTCGTCCTTTTATTCAGATGAGTCAAAAAGTATAATACAATACTATTGTAGATAAACAACGAATGAGTAGGAAACTGAATTTTCGGGCCTAATACATCCATCTGATAAGATTTTATTTTTATTTGTCAGATTAGGACTTTATTGGCGAATCACTTAATATTATACACGAGGTTGACGCACTCCATTTGAATTAATCACTTAAGTCTATTGCTTGGATAATCATGCTGTGAATAGGTGCTAAATTAGTGAGATACTTCTACCATAATCAGATGTTATATTCTTAAGAGTGCATACTTCCATAAGTCACATGACAATTTTTACCCATAGATATAGTCATGCAGGCAAGACTTATATGTGCCGGCTTATGTAGTTTTTGTAAGATATATGCAGCAAGGTGGTTCATATGAGAGTTGCCATAGTTGTTTTTTTTTTTTTTTTAAAAAAAAAGAAAGATAAGCTTTCCACTTGCAATGGGAAAGAGGTAAGCAAATCATTGCAAGCGCTTCAGTTTGAACCTCTAACCTTCGATTTCGAACATGAATACTCCACCACCAGTGCAAGTGAGTTGCCTCAGGAATCGGCATGATGGTATGGATTGTACATGTGCAGGGGTTTGCCAATGTGCTGAAATGGGCCAAGGAAATGAAGGAGATAGAGGAACAACTGCATGACAAGCTGGGCTTTCTGGGTGGGCTGGAAGCTGCGTTCAGAAATAAGATTCACACGGACATTCTTGTAAGGCCCGGAAACAATGGGCCTCCTGTCCCTGCTCATCGAGCTTTGTTGGTTCGTCTTTCTCTTCACTCTACTTCTTTTAAATGTTACGAATGATGTTGGTCCAAGCCCAATTTTTAGGCTAAACCCGGTGAATGGGATTGGACCAATGAAGTTATTGAGGCCCATTAAAATGCCCAATCTATATTGTTGCGCCCACTATTGTTGCACAACAATTAATCGATAAGGAGGCTCAAGGCCACAATACATATTTATTGCCAATAACCGTAACGATCTATTAAACGTGAACTAAACGATGCAATGTGCATCCAAATGATAAAATTTTCGTATGGATTTGAGTCGAATTTTCAGATTAGATCAGTTTCTATCAGGTCTAATTCATACATTGCAAAACGACCAACCCCATCAAAGTATGATGATTTACTTGAACCAATTTATGTTTGTAAAATAAAAGGGATTAATAGATCGGATGTTAAATCTATATTAAAAGTTTCGTTGGAGATAAACAATTTTATAATGCAAGCAAGTTTGTAATTGTGTGTTCCTTGTCTTGTTTAATTGTACGAGTATCGCAAATAAAAACTAGCACGTAATTACGATTATCACAATACTATGTAATCATGATTGTATTATAAGATTGATTGCATTATCCTAACAGAAAACATATGTTTGTACTAACTTAACTAATCAACCAACCAACCCACACATTATCCTCACAACGAACACACGTTTGTGCCCTTTTCTTAAGGCTGCAAAATCAGAGATATTCAAGAATATGTTAGACTCAGATCGCTGCAAAGAGGCACCAGAAGACAACATAACCCTACCAGAACTCAACCACGAAGAGCTCGAATCCCTCCTCGAATTTCTCTACAGCGGGAGCTTGCCAATGGACAAGGTCGAAAAGCACGTCTACTCGCTCTCAATCGCAGCTGACAAGTATGAAATTCCCTTCTTGCAGAAGTTTTGTGAGCGCCAAATGCTGAGTTCTCTTAGCTCTTCTAATGCCCTCGATGTCCTTGAGATTTCGGATCTTTGTTCTAACTTAGCATTGAAAGATACTGCCTTGAATTTCATTGTCAAAAACTTGGAGGATATAGTGTTTTCCCCCAGTTTTGAAGCCTTTGCTTTGAAGAATCCTCACTTGAGTGTACAAATTACTAGGTTGGATGTTAAAAACAGGAGAAATGGAGTGTGATAAAAGAAAGGAATTCAGCAAGTTATGCCTAGGTGTTATTTTATTGGATATAACTTGAACAAAAGGGGGGGACAAAAGATATTCAAAGTCCCTACATGTAGATTTTATTTATTATGTTATTGATAACTACTAATTAGTTTCGAGTGACCAGCCTACTTTATTTAATGATGTATAAAATTTAAATTCAAATTCATATTTCGGAGTCATGTAGTAAAGGGCTTAACTATCGTAGTAGACTATATCTTTCAAATGGAAAGTGGTAATTTTCATCGGAATAAAAGTCTTTGTGATTATCTGCTTCAGACACCAGCCAATTCAGAGGCGAAGCTACGTTAGGGCCATGAAGGCCATGGCCGCCTCCCCTCAAATAAAAAATATATTTGCGCAACGCATAGCATGGGACTGTGTTATCGTTAGTGGCAATGTAGTAGTTGTTGACTGAATGGTTCTGGGTTTGAGTCTTTCTCCCTATATTTTTTCAAATTCCTCGAGCCCCATTTGATATGGTTTTCTCGTCATGCTCTTGTTCTCTCTTTCCTTTTTTGTCCCCTTTTTTTGGGGTTGTGGGAATAGCCAGCCTTTTTAATTTCTCATTCCCACCCGGCAACAACTCTCAATTTCCTTTGTTAAAACAAAAATCATGTTTCTTTTCCTTTGAACTTTCGTTTCCTCCTGTCCTTTAATTCAATTGTTTATCCCTTGTTGTATCATTAGTTGCACTTGGTCCACCCCCCCCAAAAAAATTCCATCAAGTACACACCACATTTGCACAAAATTTTAGAGATGTAAAACTCTTTTGGGACATCACAAACTCAAAGTAATCTAATTTTGTCAGTTCATTTTGAAAGGACAAAAAATAGCTACTAAATATAGTTCATGACAGTAAGAAAATATTATTTATCTACTATTTGGTTCCATTCTAAAGAACTTTATATTAATTGATATACATATATACAAATCGATGGAGTGCTATTAATATCAATTTACATCTCGACAGCGGAATTATTTGAAAGGAATGTCGATAAAAATTAATCGAGCATGACATCTTAAAATAATCATCTTGTACAAAATTTTCTTTGTGTCAACGATATAAAATCGAGTTCAGTTTAATTTGGCCCCTCGAGTTTGAAGTCCCGCTTCGTCCCTGCAGACACACTAAAAAGAGAGATCAGATAAATTTTAAGACATAGTTGACAACTACACAAGGCCGTCCTTTTCCGGATGCTAGTATGCAAAGTGGTGCATGCTATATATCTAAATCAGTCTCAAGTTATTGTCCTTCTAGTAAAGGCATTTCTTTCTTACATTTCATCTTGGTCTAAGATCAGGTTTAGTTTTTTAGGCAGATTAGACCTTAATTTAATTAATCATTAAAAAGAAAGAATGAAATGTTCCACAATAAAGACAAATGCATAAAGCACTTCCTATAACCACATGTTCACGACAGAATATGCATGTGTCAGTTAGTAGGGAAAGACAGAATGATCAGATCAGTCATTAGTGATAATATATGCATACTAATCACAGCTCAAGTGTGCTTCTTATGTACGTATGAAACAAACAAATGGTAGGGAAGGTTGAGAAAGTGGCACACAACTGGTCTATTCTATCTCTACTTAGGCTCATAGAGAGATAGCTAGCTAGCTAGGCAACGCTGTTTTCTGGGATTTAAATTAAAGAATGGTAACGAAAACGAAGACTCACGAGACTTTTCCCTGTTTCCTTCTGTATATGATTAGATTCCAGCAATAAGATAAATTCCATATGCCCCCTTGCAACCATACTTAATTAGCTGGCTTGGCTCACATCAATTCTTTCACCGTACCATGCATTATCAGTTGATTTGTAAAGATATGTACTTTTTTAGGGTCACAATAATATGCGTGAATGAAAACGGAAAAACCTTAGCCAGAGAGACAAATATGCATGAATAGAATGCATATACGCATACGTACGTAACTTCTACAAGTACATAATAGTCTTAGAAGTAGACCTGACAAATGAGTTGTTTGGTTCAAGCATGGGTCAAGTCGTAGTTTGGTTCGGGTTAACTTTGGCTCAACAATGTCAGATCGGGTAAAGGTTTAGTTTGGGTGAAATTCGGATTTAGGTCAACTTGAGGTCTACCAAGTTCGAGTTGGCTACAGAATTGGCGCATTTGATGTTCAGGTCAGATCCCTTTTGGGTGGTGCTACATTAGGTCGGTTCATATCAATATGGTCGAGTTCACTTTGGTCCGAGTGAGGCTCGGTTTAAGACTCGAGTCAATTTCAAATCTGGTGCAAATCATATCGGATAGCAATAGGGGAGTGCAAAAACTGAAAAACCAAACCCGAAATAGAAAACTGAAAAACCTAATTGGAAAATCCAATTCAAAAAAAATTGGTTTCGATTCATGGTTTTTTAATATTTTTTAAAAAAATGGTTCAATTCCAGGTCGCATAATTTTGTTCCTCGGTTAGCTGACCCAAACCGATTATTCAAACAGTCAAAACCCAAATTTAAATTCGGGTTAGGTTCGAGTTTGAAAATTCAGGTCCATGTTGTCCGGACCTTATGATAAATTCGGGTTCGGACACATTTGGACATTCAGATATTCCAATTCGGACATCCGGACAATCAGATTTTGATACAATTTCAGTCTCAATTCTCTTGAATGTTTGGTCTAAAACTCGGACAATCAGGTTCAAACATCAAAATTTGGGTTCGGATCTCGTCATATGCATAATTTTGGTAAAATTTCAAAAAATTTAAATTTGAAATTTGGGCATTCAGATAATTGGGTTCGAACAATAGGGCCCAGGTCCAAATATCTGAATTGACCGAACCCAATCTTGGATACACTAGATAGAAATTAAATATTGTTCTCTATATAACCAATAGTTTGAAATATATAGCCATAACACCTTGCGAATCGAAGGCCTAAAGTATAATGGTCAAGTCATAGTCGAGGTATACTACATTTGTTAGATAAACTTACCATTTAGGTAGTGTTTGATTGGAAGAAAAATGGTTTTCTCGAAAAATCATTTTCTATGAAAAATATTTTTTCAAATGAAATTGATTTTCATGTCATATTTTTCACTGTTTGGTACAAGATAAATCATTTTTCATGAAAAAGATAAAAACGTTAACTGAATTGTTTAAATGACGAAAAATATTAACTAAATGGTCGTAGTTTTGAGTTTAAAATTCATATTTGAGTATTTCTCAAATACTTCCAATCAGATAATCAAGTTTCGATCTAAACCATTGAAATTATTTTAGTAACGTAAAACATCAACTGAATTCTTTAAGTGATAAAAAATATCGATTGAATTGTTGTAGTGGAGAAAAATATTGATTAAATTAAGGATTGTCGTGATCAAATTCTGGATTTGAGTCTATCTTAATCTTTCATATTCGATGATCAAATTTTGATCCAAACTATTAAAATTATTCTAGTGGTGAAAAATATTGACTACACTATTTAAGGGGTGAAAAATATAAATTGAATTGTCATTGTGGAGAAAAATGTTGATCAAATGAAAGAATATCAAGCTCAAAATCTGAATTTGAATCAATTTTAATATTTTCTATATGATAATCAAGTTTCGATCCAAATTGTTGAAATTATTTTAGTGGCAAGTTGACTGAATTGTTTTAATGGCAAAAAAAGTCAATTAAATTTACGTGATGGAGATAAATGTCGATCAAATGAAAGAAATTTGAGGTAAAAATTTAGATTTGAGTTTATTTTAATATTTTTCATTGGATAGTCAAGTTTCGATCCAAACTGTTGAAATCAAATTTTGCGCCTAAATTTCAGCTGACCATATCAGCAAAAAGTTGAAGGAAGAAAATCAACTTTCCATCCTCTTAAAAACGAAATCATTTTCCTCCATGGGGGGAAAATCATTTTCCTTGGAAAATAGTTTTCCAATCTTTATAGTGCCAAACAACGGAAAATTGGAAAACTATTTTCCGGAAAAACTATTTTCCCCCCAACCAAACCTGCACTACCTTGATGTAAATAGTCTTAGAGGCTAATCCTCAAATCCTGACGATGCAACCCCCCACTTTATGCTGCATATGGTGTTGCAATGACATATTTAAGATGTTGGATTGGTGCCTGATCAGGCCTATAGGGTATAAGTCACATCATGTTCGGATCATACTTAAATGTAGCTAAGTCACCTAAAAATTGGATTGGTTCAAAATCGGGTACAGGTTAATTTGGGTTTAGCTCATTTGTGTTTAGTTCACTTTGGGTGGGTCATTTCATGTCGGGTTTGAATTGGGTCGAGGTATGGGTCATTTCGGTAAGTTGTATTTTGGGTTTGATTCTAGTGTTCGAGTCAAAATCAGTTGGACTCATTTTCAATGTTTGTTCGGATATAGCCCTAAATTGTTCGGTTTGAATTCAAGTTTCAAGCCTCAGAATAGTTTTGTCACATCTAGCTGGAAGTATAATATATTTTGTTCATTTTAATGGTCCATCCTAACATACCTTAGAATGCTATACCTTGTAAAGGAGCTCAGCTTAATTACATGTGGTGTCGAGTAACAGGTTGAATTTAATTAGAAGGCAATGAATTGGAGAGTTATTAATTAGTACTCATAAATTAATTCTCCCAAATTAGTTATTAAAGTTTATTGCCTAACATGCTTATTTCGCACTCTTGCAAGCTTTGAATAAAAGTCGTAACACCTCATGTTAATGACTGTACTAAATAATCTAGCATAACACATTTGAAAGGCTTTTAGCATGTGTAGGTTTGATAATCACTACATGAGCAATTCGTACGTGATAGGACGTCAACAAATGAAATACCCTAGCTAGTTCATATATAAGGTTTTAGATGGACCGATGGTACTATGTAATTCATAACGTTCAAGAGTTGAACCTCCCTTTTCAAGATAGCGCCGTTAAAAGTTATATAATCAAGTGAGTTTTGTTCAAAATATATAGTTGATGTGCTAATTTTTTAAAGATTGTGTAAATTGGAAGGACGACATATGATGGAAAATGGATTTCGGTAAAATTTTTGCTTACTTCCTAACTTTTCTGTCTAGGTGAGTCGAAATATTATTCATTATAAGCTTATTCGGTGTACAGAAAATGTTTATCTGTTAATCGATAGAACATTTATGTTGCGTTTAGTGAAAATGCTTGTTTGACTTGTTTTATGGTATTATAAACTGTCTATAACGTGTATTATTAATTAATTTTGCTTTATTCATATTTATGATGTATAATACACATGTGAAATGCTCACTATTATGTGAATGGATTACTCTCACTACGACTGAATGTTGTAAAGTCGTTTAAATAATGCTTTTTAGTTTGCATGATGAGGAGCAAATATTTATCAATATATATGATATAATAATTGGAAGATATGATATTATATTGTGTGGGGAAAAAAATCATAATGTAAGTTTTTGAGAAAATTTAATTAAGTTCTGGCATAAGATGTAAAGTTATTAAAAAAGACTTACCATGAGAAGGATTAAAAGCTTATTAATACGTATGTTAAAACATGACTCACTGCATATGAAGTGATTTTTTACTACTAAAACAAATATTGTAATATTGTTTTGAACAAATGTTTTTCACGAGGAGGAGTAAATGCTTAAAAGTAAATGCTCATCAAATGTACGTATCATTGTTTTGGACCATGATTGCGCCTTGGAGCACCTAGATAGGTAGACAAGTGATTATGATATTGTCACTATGACTTTTGTGGCTAACAGATGCTCCCCAAAACCAAAAGGTGATAAGCACTCAATAATTAACTAGGAAGGTTATCAAGGTTATCAAACGAATCATGTGTATAAACTTAAATGAGGTTCCAATTCAAAATCTATTGGCTATAGGTGGAGTAACTCACAAGCTTATATACATATTCAAACCCTTTAATTTTATCAATGTGGGATAATATCCACTATCATATTCTTTAAATTTATTAATATGGGACAATACCCATTTTCATACTCCAACAGTATATATGTATATATATGTGTGTGTATATACACACTCCTTAAATCAAGAAATAGCCAGCAGTCGATAATTAACTAAGAAGGTAATCAAAGCATTACAAAAGTACACAATGTGTGTGAATGTCTCTGAAAACCTCAAAATCAGCTTGACTACAATGAGTTGGGGTATTGGATGCTATTAATCCCATTAAATTGAGGAATTGGACCCCAATACTTCAAATTTTGGGGGTATTTATTTTGTTTGCACCACTAGTCAGTTGGGATCACCATGACTCGACGGTTTGATGACTATTCACAACTAAGTTAGATTTGCCTGGTGGTTCTTCTTAAGAAACCAACACTTTTTTGTTTGAAAAAGGTCAATTTTTTTTGTTTATAAATGACATGAATAAGGATTATTATAACCTTTTTGAATTATTATTTAACTCTTCATAATTGAGTTATGTAACTTTTAGAACAATAATTACTAATGTGGCATAACTAAAAGAGCAAATAATTGAGTTTCATGTCAAGCATTTCAAAAGTACCAATTATCTTTTAGCACGAGAGTCAAAGAGGGTAGACAATTGTTGGAAAATATAAGGTCTCCTATTAGCATTATTTTTCTCTCACTTCTTAACAATCTGTTGTCAAATTTACTGGCCATAGTCAACAACATAAGCTAGGCTTTGTATGAACATCATGACGTCCTCATTGTCACGCATCCTTGGAGAGTGACTCCTCACTGTCACATATAGTTCTCGTCCATGACCACTTTGTCCTTCCTAAGGGTGACAAGAGTAAACAGAGAATGGCAAAGATGGTGGGAATGGCGATGTACGTTGAATAATTGAAAAAAAGAAAATAAAATTTGCCCGTTTGAGACTCCATTAATAATAAGGATCTAAGCAACACTTCAAGATCTGTTAATTCTTGATCAAATACACCATCAACAACAAATTAAATAGAGAATGAAAACATGCATAATTTACTGCCATGCATTATATATGCGTCTAAGATTTGAATCAAAAATTTATATAGCCATACTACCACACTGTGATGGGGTGCAGAAGAACCATGGAGGAAGAAGGTTATGAAGTCCAAGTGAAGTATTGTTCTAGAGAGGCAACTTAGACTACGAAATGCCGTGCCAAGGAGGGCTTACAAGGATGGGAGGACTTTAGCAACACTGATGACCCGAACCCAGTGGTGAAGACACACAACTTTTTAAAGATAATGCAGGAGTGAAGTCCGAGAGATCCATATGGATATAATTTAGAGGTTTAGGCCCCCTCCATTGCGCCCCCCCCCCCCCCCCAAAAAAAAAAAAAAAAGAGTTTATGATTTGGGAAACAAATAATCATATGAAGTCTGAATCTCACTTTACTGTTACTCTAGATTGCTTTCAAGATCTATCAAACATCGATCAATTAAAGACACACATAGGAATGTACATGGCAGTATCTACTGTTACGGAACTAATTAAAAGAGACATATAAATTGAGATTGTACTTGCATATATTGTCATTAAGGACTAGAAGATAGAGCATCTACCGATTTCTTCAATTATTTTTTTAGTTGGACACGATTGCGTAAACCATTTTGGCATAAACTATAGAAAATGCACATATTTTGCGAGACAAATAATTAAATTGAAGAGTAGTCAAATCATAATCAACGAATGTCTTGCATGAAAAAATTGCTCATTATTTTGATATGAAATCTTCGATTTCCATTTATTTATCTAAGCCTAAACATCCTCAACCAACAGGCATGGCAACAAAGAGATCAAAACAAAATTAAGAAAATAAAATACAAAATAACCAAATGATTTGATTAATTATGTGGTTTTAGTCGTCCTGGTTGGCTGTAATTGTGCTCCAATGTCTGATAGCCCGCAACACAGCTTGCCTTACTACTTGTGCATTAACATTTTCTCCTTGTTCTTCACCCTACAAACAATTATATTCATATCCACTGCAAAATGATTCTCTTTTGTTCCTCATATAAACAATATGTATAATAGAAACAACCTTTTTTGCAGCTATGATGTGTCAATAATTGGTGGTCCATGAGCATGCAACAAAGAATATTCACATGACCTTTATTTCAACAGTGAGAATATCACTATGGGCTATATGTTCTTACTCGTACTCATGGACAAAGATTGAAAAATGGGCATAGGTGTAGGTATCAAATCATAGATGTTTTGTCGATCAATTCAGAAGTTTTTCTCTATGTGTTCTTAGCTTGAAACAATGATATAGGTCCTTGAGAGCGGTTAGATTTCAGGTATTTTTAGTTGCATACATAATAGATTATAAACTATTTTAACTAAAAGCTTCAATTGATAGTTGAAAATACTTTAATATATGTTTTATAATATACTCTAATGCACTCCCTCATTGAATGTCTTTTAGGTTTGAAATACCAATGTCGAAGGGCGACTTTATACATTGCACAAAAATCCAATATTAGCTTGCAGATCGAAGTCCAAACCTGAGACCCTTCATTCATAAAATCTCTAGTACTATACATGTTTAAAAATCATTTCAGCCAGAAGCTTAAGTTGATACTCTGCGAAACTTGCCCATTTTCAACTGAATTTGCGTGTGGGGGAGGGTGAAGAGAGAGGAGGCAAACCGTAGAGCGAGAGAGAGAGAGAGAGAGAGAGACAGAGAGACAGAGAGAGAGAGAGGGTGATAATATCATACCTGATCAGTGCTGCTGAAGGCTTCCAATCTGAAACTGTCCGTACAAGAAGCCGTAGCCTCAGCAACATTAAGATTGAGCTGTTCAAAGGCTTCGAGCACTGAAACCAGCAGACCAGGGCAACTCTTCTCTGATATTACGTTTATTAGGAACCCTTTCTCTAGGGTTTCCACTGTAACCTACACATTTATCATATCCAATGCAAATAACATCATCAGAGATTGACAAAGTATTTACTCAAAGTATACATCCCAACTAAACCCCGAAACTGATGGCTGAAAGTCCAGGAAACATTATAACACAGTATACTAAAAAGAAATATTTGATATAGACCGTAGGCAATGAATCATGGGTGTTGGAACTCTTCAAACTGCAGGCACTAGTTGTTATATCTTGATTAAGAATCTCCACCTTCTCTTTCAGCTCTTCTATGTACTTTGAAGCATCAAGAATTATTGAACTTTCATTAACCTACCAACCCAAAAAAACAATGTTGGAACATAAAATCTATTTTCAGACATTCAGTGCTGTACCAGAGATATCAGCCTTTTGGTTGAGTTGGTTCTAGAATAATCATTAAGCGGGAAAGAGATTGAGATATAATACCGCAGTAGAATGAGTGATGGAACGAAGAAGTTGAAGCTTCTCACGCAGTACTGGGGATATTGAGTGCTGATTATTATCCCTGGAAACCATTGATGACTCTCTTGAGCTTTTTCGCTGATCTCTTCTGTTTCTCTCTCTTATTAGCAGCTTAGTTGCTGCTCCTGATCTGTTCTTCCTCCTTTTTCTTTTGCCTTCAGCTCTGTGATGAGGAGGTTGCAGGTGTTTTAAATGGACAAGAGAGAGCTGATGATGATGATGTGCCCTCATGTCAGGTCAATGTGATCAACATTCCCTAGCCCTTGTTTGCTAGCTTAATTATATTCTTCCAAAAAGTTTCATCCACACCTCAGTTTTGTATTCATTTAATTTAATTTCAGTATCCCTTGTACGTTACTGTCCTGGCCTCTATGCGTAATTTACTACTATATGGCGTATTCTAGTCACGAGAGTCAAATGAATAAAGCTATTTGCTCTTTTTCTAAAACAAAGCCAAAATGATACAGGCTTTAGTTTAAGATAATATACAGTTGTTTGATTCGATAATACAAGGCTCTTAAAAAAAATAAGTGTATTGGGGTATAAAATTATCAAATTATTTGCAGTTTTGGTCATTTGCAAACTTACACGTATAGTTCTTCTTTTCCGGATTAGGATTTACGTATGAAATCAATCAGCATAGCCAATGAATTCTTCAATCTAAAAATTGATAAATGGTTGTATATAATTATAACTAATTTTATGATCTTAATCGCATTTTGCTAGGGCTGTGATGAAATCGAGACGACTGGCCGAGCCCTCCGTTTTGGCGCGATCAAAGCTTGGCTCAAGCTTGAATCAAATGAGCTCAAGCGAGCTTGAGCAGACTCAATAGCATACAGAATCAAGTCGCTCAGGAAGGCTTGGGTTGCTTCGGCTCAATTTGGCTACATTGAGCTCAATTAGCTCATTTTTCTTATGCTCTTGTGTGAAAAGTAAGAAATTATTATTATCATGAACAAAATTTTATTACAACCTTTATTTCTTAAATCCAATTCTAGAATCTAGAATTTAGCTTGAAATCTTGGACTGTAGCCTTGAGGTTGGAAATTTTGAAACCAAAAAAAAAAAAAAAAAAAAAAAAAAAAAAAAAAAACAAAGACAAAAAAAAGAGTACCGAACCTAGCCAAACATGTATATCCAAACTCGAGTTCAAGCCTAGACTTTACGACATAGGTGAGTTTTGAGCCGAGCCCAAGCCTAAGCAATTCGAGCCTGACTCACCTCATACAGTTATACGACTCCTACATTTAACTCATAAATCTAGAACAAATTAAAACTATAATATTGTCAAGACTCGAAAACCCTATCAGTATTATTTAATCAACTAAAATATAAAGTAACTAATAATGTTTCTTGGTACATGGTGAGACATAAAAGTTAATATATATAGATTAGGTGTGTGTTCGATAACATCATTTTGGATGGCATTTGGCACCTTAACTAAGTCAATACACTCATCAAGTAATTTTTAGTGTTCGATAGCATAGTATTTTGAATAGCATTTCAAGTAGTGTTTAGCATTGTAAACAGTGTTTCTAAAAAACTAATAGTATTAACGTTTGGAATTTAAAAGTAGAGTTTCATATGTTTTGCCCAAAGAATATCTTTTGAAAATTTTGTCTTTGGGAATTATCTATATCTTTTTATGTCAATTTACATTAATTAGCTAACCCAACAGCTAAATTTACTGAACACTTTTACTTCAAATGCTCATCTAAATAGCTATCCGCTAACAACTAAATTAGAAACGTTATCCGCTACATGAACCGCTGCCTGCTACTTAAACTGCTAATTTTGATGAACATGGCCTAGATTTGATCTTGGTAAACACTCCTTAACACTAAAACAACCTAATATTACTACACTGCGCGAGTCTGTATGAGATTTCTTAGAGCAGTAAGTTTTAAATAACTTGATAGAGACTGATTTTAGGATAGTTTATTGCTTTTGAAGAAGTTGTTAAGGAGTATATCTGCATTGATTTTACGCTAGTTAGTTTTGGAGAGAAGGTAGACATATAGGGTTCTATTCGGGTAATGTGCATGCGTGTATCGAGGTTTTAATTAAAAGTCTATTGCTTTTCTATTTCATTGTGGTGAAAACAAGGTTAATTACTAGCTGTAACATTTGGGAGTTACTAAGGTGTTTTGTCAGTGGAAGAGAGTAAGAATTCGTCTTTCGAGATCATCCTCATCCTCATTCTCAATTATCAAAACAAGTACTTCTTCCAGATAGCTAAGAAGAAGGATTCATCTTTAATGTGTAAAAACAAATAGCACAATCGTAAAACTGAATTCCATTTCCATACAACCTGTGAGCTTATTCTATGTTGGGATTTGTCCCAAATTCCTTTGCCGGTTTTGGAAATAAATAAAGTTATTTCCTTTTGTGAGATTATTTCTTGGCATCCAAGATCATGTTGTGTGTTTGAGATCTTCTGTATTATGGAAATTATATTATTTCCATACTTTGGGTTGAAGATTTTTCCTTTTTTGGAAAGTTGATGGTTGGTGGCCAAGACATATGTTTGCGGCTAGGATTGAACCCTTGGTACCTGTGGGGCTTCCCTATAAATACTAGGTTGTTTAACCTTGTTTGATGCGGTGCAACTTGGGAGTGCCTGTGGGCAATTCCCTTTTCTATTCCACTTTTTGTTGGGAGTTAGTATTGAGAGATTTTCGTTGTAATTGATCTCTTTCTTGGGTGTTTGAGATCTGTGTCTCTCTTGTTGTTGATCTCTGTATTGGGAATGAGATCGTTCTGTACTAACTCATATGATAGTGGATTTTGTGTCGGTGTTGCCGCCCGTGGTTTTCTCCCGTTTTGGGTTTCCACGTAAATCTTGTGTGTCGCTGTTTTGTTCCTGTTATTCTGGTTTGAATTTCTGAATATCTGTTTCATCCTATCGCTTCCGCTATTATTACCGCTCTAATTTCCTAACAAGTGGTATCAGAGCTCTGGTTATAGGATGTCTTCTATCATGAGGGTAGATATTCAGAAATTCGATGGGGAGATTAGTTTTAATCTCTGAAAGGTGCAGATGAGAGCAGTTCTCATTCAGCATGGGTTGTAGAAGGTTCTGAAGGGACCTCACGTAAAACCCGAGAAGATAACTGACGAACAATGGGCAGCAGACCAAAAGAAGAGGCGTGGATCGTTGACGGATGAGGAATTTGGTCCAAGGTGGAGTTTGTTGGGATTTGTCCCAAATTCCTTTGCCGGTTTTAGAAATAAATAAAGTTATTTCCTTTTGTGAGATTATTTCTTGGCATCCAAGATCATGTTGTGTGTTTGAGATCTTCTGTATTATGGAAATTATATTATTTCCATACTTTGGGTTGAAGATTTTTCCTTTTTTGGAAAGTTGATGGTTGGTGGCCAAGACATATGTTTGCGGCTAGGATTGAACCCTTGGTACCTGTGGGGCTTCCCTATAAATACTAGGTTGTTTAACCTTGTTTGATGCGGTGCAACTTGGGAGTGCCTGTGGGCAATTCCCTTTTCTATTCCACTTTTTGTTGGGAGTTAGTATTGAGAGATTTTCGTTGTAATTGATCTCTTTCTTGGGTGTTTGAGATCTGTGTCTCTCTTGTTGTTGATCTCTGTATTGGGAATGAGATCGTTCTGTACTAACTCATATGATAGTGGATTTTGTGTCGGTGTTGCCGCCCGTGGTTTTCTCCCGTTTTGGGTTTCCACGTAAATCTTGTGTGTCGCTGTTTTGTTCCTGTTATTCTGGTTTGAATTTCTGAATATCTGTTTTATCTTATCGCTTCCGCTATTATTACCGCTCTAATTTCCTAACATTCTATAATAATTAACACCTTGAATAACCTGCGTACATAATTCACCATGTAAATTAAATATTCAAGTTGGTAGGTGTGAATGAGAGAATATTCTGCTCAGCTTGTATAGGTCTATCACAATATTTGTGTTTTTGGACCTCGGTCTGTAGTTTTGATTAATGATTATAAATAACATAAGTATTTCGTTATGTTGTATCCTTTGGAATTATTCTATAATAATGCTCCCAACTTGGCTTTTGATTTTGGATGGAAGTATTAATTATATGATGAGTTTAGACTATCTGACAGATACGCTTATTAAGACCTTTGGTAAGTCTCATCTGTTTTGAATAAGTATGAAACAACGGTGCATAGTCAAGCGCAAACCATTGTCAATATTCTCACTATAATGGCTAGCTCATTGGAACCTTTATTGATCGTGGCGTTGAATCAAAAAGTCATCAGACACCATAGAATTTCAACTAAGTTTTTTTTTTTGGGGGGGGGGGGGGGGAGGAGGGGGTAAAAAATGTAAACATTGCAACTTAGATAACGCTTCTTTTAAGGATTACACCTATGTTATTCTTATAAAGGATGCAAAGAAAGTCTCATTTCACTGTGAAGCAAAGTGAGTAGACTTTCAACTATGTTATGATATTGAAAAGTAATAAACATGCATATTGTCGAGTAACAAATTGAAATATGGATCAATAATATACTGTTTCTCATAGTAATTATTTTTTGTTTTTTTGAGTTTGAATTCTCCATTTCATTAAAGTCGAGCTTGCCGGCCCAATAAGAAGTAGAACTCTTCCATTCCAGATTTATTAATGCAATTCACAAAATCATGACATAAGTAATTGTGCTTTCAATAGACATATCAAGTGGGGAACCCATAGAATTATTCAAAAATAGTAGGTCTGCATGGATGATCGGCATTGTTTCACGAGCCAAGTACACTCAATGAGCTTCCTGTTTGAAAATTTTTTAAACAATATTCTATGAAGTGATTTATTTCTGTATATATTTATCTATTTCATTTAATTAGTAGTCTCCCAGAATCCAGGATTGCGGATCCATCAGAAGTTAATTATATGATTTTTTATTTCTCTTGTCCCCGTCACCGTCATCGATCATCGATCACCGCCCTTGTGATCTTGTCGTAGCTAAAAGTAGTATTGTTTTCATGTTAATGTAACAACAAAAAGCGCTTGGAATTTCATAAAAATGATTTTTTATTTCTCTTGTACCAAAATGACTTACCAATATCCAAATTTGTTTCCTATTTCTTGTTCCTCTATGCCCATACGATTTGTACATTTACATGCATTGATACAAAGAAAATATACATATCAATATATAAATTTAGTCCCATATACTTCTTAAAACTTTATATTTTCACTAAATTACCACGTACGAACATACAGAGAGTATATGTATGTATGCACATATATATACGTACACACAAATTGAATACCCAAGGTATATGAGCGTAGGTGATACATGCACTTTTTTTCCCTTGAGAAAACTTTAGATCAAATCCAAGTGGCCGCAAAAGTTGCTTCATCGTGACGTATTTTCGTAGAAGCTAAGTGTAAGCCTTGGGTTTGGGATCCAACGAGTCCCCCCCCCCCCAAAAAAAAAAACCGAGTTCTCTTGGATAGGGCCCTATAAGTAGTAGTTCCGATGCTTATCGATCACATATATACATGTGGATATAATATATTGAAATTTTCATACTTATATTGGTTGCCATTCAATTCCTTTTCAAAAAATCTTAGGGATTGCAATATAAAGTCACTAGACTAACCAACCATAGCTAGGTTTCTAGTTTTTAGACATATGCACAACAACAATGACTCTTGATGTGGATCTTATTTTAGCAAGATTTAGGAAGATCCAACAGTAGATAGTCTTATCCCTGTATGCATTTATGTACATAAAGAAGCTGATTTAATGTAGCATATACCGATCATAAATATCTTAGATGGCGGTCTAATTAATGTGCGTAAGATTGAGCTTCATAGAATATAGTAAAAGGGATAAATAAAACAAGAGGGAGAGAACAGAGTAGAAATGATTGAAGTTTAAGGGGAAAGAGGGACTCGTGATGCATAAGGTTGGGTAGGTTAATTGACGCATCGAAAC
>JAKOGI010000137.1:217500-270000 GCA_029747015.1 Carnegiea gigantea | reverse complement strand
ATATAACACACACACACACACACACATATATATATATATATACACACACACACATTCATACATACATACATACATACATACATATATATATATATATACACACACACACACACACACACATTTGTACATATGCATATGTTTATATTAGGGTTGGTCAATGGACCGGGTCGGATAAGGTCGAATTGAAGTGTGTGTCGACAGCATGTACATTCACATATATATCATTTTAGTACGGAATATTGTAATTCAGTTATCTTCGCCCTCTAGTACGCACAAATGGCATAATCCAAGGCCTGCCTTTATTAGGTTTGATGCATGGGAAGTTTTTTTTTCCCCACTTTTTTTTGGGGGGAGGGGGTGGGGCGTAAGATATGTGGCCATTTTATTCATAGGGATGTGCTAATGTCTAATATTTCTAGTTAAATAGCTAGCACACTTGATGTTGTCTATCCAACGAGATCTAAACCGAGTTCAACAACATACGCGATGTTTTTTATCTATTACAGTAGGTAATTTTAGAGTTCCTATGGTATAGGAAAAAATATGTCTAGTTAAACACAGCACACTTGAATTAATCGGTAGATATTTTTTATGAACCTTTAATATTACTTATAGAAAACCTAGTTAACTGCAAACAAATCGTAATAACAAGAAGAATGCAGCTAGCTAGAAATAATTAAATGAAAACACTGTGGACCTTAGCTTCCCAACAATAAAAAGGAGAAAAGTGAAAGCATTGTAGATTATAAAATAAGGTTATTCAATCAACTGCCAAAAAAAAAAAAAAGACTTTTAGTTTGACTTGAAAAGCAAAAATTAAAAATTGAAAAAAAAAAACTACCTGGGTTGCCTTTTTTGGGGGAGGAGGTCCAACATCTGTATAGCTGAAAAGGGCAAGTTTTTACTATTTTTTCTGTTTGGATTGTATAGACGAAAGCAAAGTGCCCCTCTAAACTTCCTCTATTCCGTTTCTGTGGAGTAATAGATAGTTTACGATTTTTAAATCTAGGGTCAATCGAAACCAGTCTCTCTATAATTTTACAATTCAAGGGTAAGGCTGCTACATCAGACCCCCCCTCCAACATCTTGAGGTATTGAATTTGGATTTGGATTGGGGGTCCAAGTAGAGTTGTCTTTGTTAAGCTAAGCATAATTATTATTATTAATGCAAGTTATGACTCGAATTATAATGGGAGGTTTTGTTGTCAAAAAGTTGGAGAAAGGGAAAATTCTTCTTGAGCATTTATGTTTTGACAATTTGGCTAATAAAGTTCACATGTCGTACAATGGAGAACGCGTAGGTGCCAGCGGTGATCTTCTGAACATACACTAGCATTACTATTACTAAAGTCTAACCTTGATTATCTTAATATTCGATCTTCTATAATTAGAATATGATAATGACCAATAATCCATATCGATCTCATAACTAATTGAGTTAGTAATAAAAAATGTCTTTTTTAAAATTAAAAAATGAAAAAGAAAATGGAGAAGTTTGCATTGGGTGAGTATGGCTGACGGTACGAATTCCATCCAATGTGGCTCAGTCAAATCATCAATTTATAGAAATCGTTATCAATATAAGATCCAAACACAATTAATTAACAATCACATCTCCAATCTAAGCCGTACAGTGCAACGTATCATTTGATTTCACTATCATTCCAGCTCATATTATTCAAATTATGCTCCAAAACTCTCATCTCAGCAAAACCTATATTATACATTTGAGAGCACATGCTTTCAAAAGGTACCTCAGCAAATAAATATTTAAAAAATAAAATACATGATAAATACATTCAAAAAAATATATACATATAGAATGTGAGAGCAACTACTCTCGAATGCATCTAATAATTTACCTCATCTCAGTGGAGTACAAAGCCCAAAACCTTACCGTTTAACTATAAAAAGTTAATTTTTATTAGACCTCACATTAACACTCGCTTATTATCTATGATCCAGAATTTTTAAAAAATTATTCAAAATTGTATTTTTCAACTACTTGAAAGTAAAAACCTCGAGATGACATACATATATAGTAAGCTTGATAATGTCACATATATAAACCTAATAAGTTCGATAATGAAAATCATGTACATCCGATCCTCTCTAGTATTCTAATTAAATTTGATATATTTATGGCTTGCTAAAAATTTGTATCCTTTAATTTTATTCTTATAAACACCAAATTAAAGTGAAACTCACATAGTAGTTAGGAATTTTTATTTTTTTTGGCCCTTAGCAAAATAGCAAGCAATGTAAAGGAGTATTGATGTGAATTTCGAGGAGATGAAGTACACTCACATGCAGAATTATAAATGAGTACAAATGATGACGAAAAAATGAAAGCTGCAAAGCAGGAGAGTGATGAGTACTGCAATTTGTTTGTTGTGCATGGAGTAAATGTGTTGACAAACACTGTATTAATCAAGAATCCAATACTCGATATATATGGATACTAACATGGCTATAGCTCAATTATACTGAGTTATCCAATCTTTGTAGTTCTCTCAGTTGCGAATGTAGAAATTTTGTATAGCAGTGTCTTTTTTCTAGTTTCCTTTAATTTATATATATGTAATTATTGATTTTAATGAGTGTCCCTTTAAAAAGTCTTAAAATTTTGCAAAATTTTACATTTCTGAGACACTTGGCTACGAACGATGGATCTGCCCGTAAGACCCGTCAAGACTTGCATCTGTATTCATGAACTTAAATGAATTTGCATTAACATAAATATGCCTTCAACCAGCCATTATATCTCATTCTAGTGTATGTACTTTGATAAATATTCTATACTGAACGGGTATTATCCTTGTTGGCTGGCCCTAATTATATTTAGGGTTAGCGTCCACTTAAGACGCCTAAGTAGTGGTAGTTATATAATCCAAAACGTATATAAAGAGGGGTTTAGGGAATTAGTTTGCATTACTAATATCAACCCTAAATGGCTAAATCTAAACACCTCCTTCTCTTCTTATCTCTCACGGTTATCCCACCATTAATGGGATTTGGGTTTGGGACGTGGATTCAATGGTGTCTCTAATAGCCACCAATTCATTGTTTGTATTGATTCATAAATGATTTTCGAGTAATGAGATCCTTCATTTCTACATCGTTAAGGTATATGTCCTTAATTATCGTACAATCTAATAGACTTTTTTTATTGAATTATGAAACAAATAGACCTAATATTTTGAATTAAGGCCATGTTCTTTTTGTCATTTGGCAATATTGGTTTGCTGTTTATCATTCCTTATAACTTGCAACTAAATTTCACAAACTGCTTACTACTTCCTATAACTTCGTATAACTCCTTTGTGCTGCTCTTTATTACTCCTTACTCTCTTTACTGCTTACAACTAATGTCACCTTTCTTTACTGCTGAACGTTAATGCTGAAACAAACAAGCCCCAAATGAGAGTAAATTAAAAAGCGGGACATCAAACACATGATCAACTGCAATGTTTGACATAGAGAGCATATGTATAAGGACTTATGAAATTGTACCTCTCTTACAAGTCTTGTTGAGGGTAAAATTATATACATCTTCTAGAACTATAACTCTACAATAATAGAGCTCATACTGAGTTGCACTATATCATATGGATTGGTGAATTCAAGGGCCACTTTAAAGAGGACAAACCAGGCCACTTTCTATTGGTCACAACTCATAAAATTCTACCATATCTAAATCTACCTATAAAAGGGTTATAGTTTCCTGTTAGATGCTTTGTTGTTGCATGCTTTGCATGTTGGGAGGACCATACGTTCAAAGGTTCCTAATAAGTCATACCCGACGACAGCTAAGACAGCGTCTTCTTCTTCGACTACAAACTAGATTGAGTTGTTCATATTAAATAATAGTACTAATTGTATTATATAATGTTTTGCATATACGCGTTGTGATTATCTCCTAGATTCCCTTGGTGGCCAGCTGTAATACAGTGCTCTTTTGAAAAGTTGAAATCACCCTAAGGACACATTCTTTTGGACTTGTGAAAAGTACTTATTGATACTTATTGCTAAAATATGCTAAATTGTGATGAATCATGCTAAATTGGCTCATATTATTAGGGATTAATTGTGTTGAATCATGATAAATGGTGTTAAATTTCTATGCTGGATGATACTGAATTATTCTAAATGATGTTAAATTATGCTAAATGTTGATAATAAATACTACATTTCAAAGAAAGAGTCAAATATAATTATGCAAGTCTAACAACGGAATAATCACACAAGAAGGATGATGGGTCAATTGACTGGATGAAAACTCACATTTGGCCCCAGCAGGCTAAAAGGTTTGAACTTGAAAGTAACATACAAGATGTGGGCTTGTCCCTTTTGTTCACATGTTAAAATAAACCAAATGAAAGAGGAAGTTGAAACCTATTTGGCCACACAAAACTTCAAGAGGGGTCTCCAGCAGTCTAACATGCTATCATGGCTAGCTTAATTTTTTCTAGCTATAACGCGTCTTTGGGTGTTTTCAACTATTGGCGTCAGTTCGTCAAATTTTGGCAAGTATATGGAGAGGCTACAAAATACAGATGGCTGTTATCGTGGTTGAATGCCCCTTAGCTTTCTTGCAACACTTTGACACCCCGAGTGAAGAGAGACATTGTCTTGGAATGGTTAAAGTGATAGTGACTCCTTGTACTAGTTTGCAAGAACAATTTAGGATGTGTAGGGGCCAGTTGCGGGTTCTTGAGTTTGTCTCTTTTGTGTGTGTAAAAGGAGGCATAAAAGTCGATATAATGAGATTTGAAGTTAGATATACAGCAATAGTGTTCGTAAGCTTTACCAATTGATCACTACTTGACATCTGTTGAGTTTATTTAGTTTTTAGATAGTTGTTTGTGTTCAATTGATTATGTCCAAAATTCCATGTGATGGCTCGGTTACTCTTTTGCCATTTCGGAAGATGATGGGTTTCTATTTATGGCGCATTAATTAATCATTATGTGGCTAATTTATGTTGTGACCATTGATCTCCTTGCATGCTTTCGATATAACCGGTGTGGTTCGTGGGCATTTATATTTTTTGCATTCGGGAGCACCTCCGGGCACTGCTTTTTGTGGCCATTTGTTGGAGCCGATTTTTGCCTCTATTATTTCACATCTTTACGGTTGAGTGAGAATAATGTTGAGAGTTTCATTTTCTATGATCTTGTTACCGATTTAAAATCCATACCCTCTTTTGTATTGATCTCGGCATTATTGAGATTATTCATGTAGTCACTCATATTATAGCGGCTTTTTTGTCATTGCTGCATGGGGTTTTCTCCCGATTTGCGTTTGCACATTAAAAATTGGTGTGCCCCTTATTTTGGTCTTGATCTTACTTTATTTTTTTGAATATCCGCATCCTTGTGTGTTTTCGCATTTACTACGCTCGATTTTTATCATTACTTTTCTTAACAAGTGGTATCAGAGCTAGGTTATCAAAGCGCGGATCAAGGATGGCAACCATCATAAAGTTTGACATTCTCAAGTTTTATGACAAGATGAGTTTCAATATTTGGAATGTTTAAATAATGGTCGTTCTTACTTAGAACGGATTAAAGAAAGCCCTTGGTGGGAAAGCCAAGAAGCCTATGTTCATGTCCGACAAACAGTGGGAGGAGCTTGACGAAAAGGCACTTTCACTAATTCAATTATGCATGGTGTCTCATGTCCTTCATTAAGTCCTTGACAAGACCACTACAATAAATATTTGGCTTGCATTAGAGACATTATATACGACTAAGAGTCGCTAGTAAAATCCATCTCAAAGAACGTTTGCACACATTCTGTATGTCTAAAGGTACTCCCATTGAAAAGCATCTTGAATTTAATTATATTATTATCGACTTGAGAGTATGGATGTGACAATTGAGGATGAGAATAAAACAATTTTGTGGGTAGTATTGTTACCACCTCTTATAAGTATTTCAAAGAAATCTTGTTATATAGTGACAATGATACATTATCTTTTGAGAATGTTAAAAAGGCTAATCTATTGTCAAAAGAGAAATTTGAAAGTGTGCTCAAACAACAAAGCAGAGCGTTTGTCTATGAGAGGTAGAACTTTTGGAAAAGATGGCACTAATAGAAGAAACTCCGCCAACAAGTTTTGTAAGTATTGTAGGAAGTCAAGGCACCTAGTTGCTGATGGTTACAAACTAAAAAAAAAAAAAAAAAAAAAAAAAAACTTAATAAGAAGAAAGAAGATAAGAACAAAAAACCTCAATAATTCATTGAAGTTTCTGTCGTTGATTCAGAGTCAGATAGTGATGAGTCGGTAGTTACTAACACCAAAAATAAGTGTGCTACTAAGTGGGTTTTAGATTCTGGTTGCACTTATTATATGTGTCCACATAGGGACTGGTTTTCAACATATAAGCCGTTAGATTCTGGTGTCATTCTCATGGGCAATGATACTCAATGTGATGTTGGCATTGACATTATTCAAATCAAAACTCATGATGGTATTGTGAGGACTTTGTCTAATGTCCATCACATTCTTGATTTGAAGTGCAACCTTATTTCACTTGGCACTCTTGAGTCTAACGGGTACATGTATATAGCTGAAGGTGGAGTTTTGAAGGTTTCTAAGGGTGCACTAGTTCTTATGAAAGGTGTAAGGCATGATAGCCTCTATATTTTGCAAGGGTCAACTATGACAAGTTCAGTTGTTATCTCTACTATCTTATCTAGTGTTGATCTCACTAGTTTGTGGCATGCTCACTTGGGTCACAAGAGTGAGAATTGTATGACCATCCTAAGGAAGAGAGATGTTCTTGGCAACGAATGTACGGATAAACTTAACTTTTGCAATCATTGTGTCTTTGGCAAGCAAAAGCAAGTCAATTTTTCTACTTTAAAACACCGCATTAATGGTACCCTAGATTATATACATTTTGGTTTATGGGGTCTCTCTAGAGTTTCTTCTTTTGGAGGAAAACGCTACATGTTGACCTTTGTGGGCGATTCATCTCGCAAAGTCTGGATCTATTTTTTGAGGCATAAAAATAAAATATTTCCTATGTTCAAGAAGTTTAAAGCTCTTGTCGACAACCAGACTTTGAGGAAAATCAAAAAGCATAGAACCGATACTGGTTTTGAGTTTTTTGAGTTGGATTTCAATGAGTTCTGTACCGTTCATGGTATTACTAGACACAAGACTCTAATTAGAAAGTCTCAACAAAATGGGTCGCATAACATATCAACCGAACTCTTTTAGAGAGGGCTCATTGTATGCTCTCCAATGTTGGATTATGGCATCGCCATGATTTTAGGTTGAGGCTATTTCTACAGTCTATTATCTTGTGAACTAGCCTCCACAGTCCTCTACTGATGTCAAAATCCTTGAAGCTAGTCAAGTAACCTCATTGACTATTTCAATTGAGAATATTTGGATGTCCTACTTATGCTCAATTTCTATAATTGAATTTTTTAACAAGTGGTATCAGAAATGGAATCATTAGATCTGGGTTTCGAGCATCTAGTTGAACGATGTTTATCATTGGTATTGAGAAGTTTGATGTTATTGCATGACCAACTTTGTCGTTATCCCCGAAATTTGATTGGCCAAAAATGGTCTTCTCAAGTCTTGATTTGGCTTTGACCACTTTCCACTCACTTTTGCTTTGCCACCAAATTTGCACTTCTAGCTAGCAATGGCAACAGATCGGATTCGAATTGGACGCATAGACATCCAAATTCGATCCAATTAATAATCAAATTTGAAAATTCGTTCAAAATCCGACTTCATCGAATCGGATGTTAAATTGGATTCGAATCTGGTTTAGATCAGATTAAATCCGGATATAATCGGGTATAATCTGATTATATATTTTCATTCAATATTGTATATTTTTTTATTTCCAACGTTGTTTTCGGTCACTTATAAATGCAATGTTAAACACCTTTTTATCATCAAATACATTTTTATATCAAACATTGCAACATACAAGTAAAAAAATGTTGGAAAAAGAGAATGCAAATTCATTTTATAGAGAAAGAGATAGACAGTGGTACAATAGTTGAAAGGAAAAGAGACAAAACAAAACTTTGATTGACAAAAAAGAGAAATCGAGAAGAAGATTGGAGGGAATAGGATTTTTTGTTTTTTGATACGATAAGGGGAAATTATTTAACAAAGAATAATGTATTACACATAGAGTGTGGACCTTATGCAGATATTTTTAAGGTTATAATATTAGGATTTTTCCATCTTCAAAAAAAGGTGAAATTATTAAGAAAGGCATCGGATTGGATCTTAACAGATTTGATGGACCCTCCTCCAAATCAGATTGGATCAGAATCGGATTCGGATTACGTTTAATCAGATTCAAATCGGATTATTTTTTATCGGATTCAAATTGGAGAATTTTGCCTCAAATCGGATCAGATTCGGATTGAATTCGAACGGTAATATCATCTACGGGGTAATTGCATCCAGGTACATGACTTGTTTCATAGCATGACTCTTCGGCAGCCAACGTTTTTGAGGAGTTTCTCATTTGCTTTGCTTGGCTAATTAGTGAAATAGCATCCAGGAGAGCTTGTGTAAAGTTTTCATCAATAATCTTCCACTACCGCAATCATCCACTATTTTTCTATTTCTGTGAGGGACTTACCGTGAGGTTGTAATCTCCAATTTAATTTGCTGATCTCCTCTTTGGGCATACCACTTTGAAATCGTTCTCATACTCGTTCACTTCTACGGTGGATTCGTTCATTCCTGGAATTTGGTACACGGGAAAATTTGTTGGGTCAATAGAGCTCACAGCTTTGAAGGCATGAAGACCAAATTTGGAACGGTCCTACAGCTAAGCTAATTAGCAGAGTTAGAACTCAACTTAGGTCCTGTTCTTTTCAGTGGGAAATGATGGATGTGGGATGGATGAATGTGGGAAAGAGAGGGAAGGAGTGGATGATAGTTGGTAAGAATGGTATTTTTTTTTTTTTAAGTGTGAAAAAAGGGGGGAAGGAGTGGGTGAGAGTGGGCAGGAGTTGAATGAAATTGGGGAGTTGAATGAAGGAGTGTGAAAAAGGGGGGAAAGGAACAGGTGAGAGTGAAAAGGAGTGGTATTTTTGTTTAAGTGTGGAAGTGAGTGGAACGGGAAAGGAGTGGATGGATATGAGAAGGAATGGGTTGGATTCATTAAACTACGAAAAGAACAGGGCATTAGGTAACCAAAATACCAATAAACATGGTCGCTTTCAATGGTACATGCGACACGCCCAAAAGACTCACCACCGTCGCAAAATTATGTTCCGGTTTCACCATTAATTTGTCAATTTGACTTTTTTCTTTTTCTTGGATGGAGCAAATCACGACGTTCAGAATGTCCCGGGAGGAGTACGGTAGTTCGAGCTACCACAATCCAGTAATAAGGCTCAGAAATATCAATAGAGGGGCAAAAGATTCCCTTGGGAAAAACGAAAACGTTGTTTCAATGTTGCGGTCAGAGATTGCACCTAAGAAAAGACCATAATAAACGAATTTGAAGTATACAAACGCTTATCTTCTTAGGTATCTGCATTCCCCACTGTTAAGCGCCCTTCTTCCCAACTACAGTAACTGTTGTCATAAGAAAAAAAAAAAACACCTCCCCGACTGTTACGCTTCCAGTAAGGCAAGGGTCCTCGAGTACGGCAATGGCCAAGGAAAATGGGCGCCGATCCCCTTGTACATTCGAGTCTCAAATTGTGACTCAGATCAACTCAGTGAGATGACCCATGTAATAAGCCGCCTTCTCTTAATGGACCTCCGATCTGAGATATGACTACCTCCTGCAGACAAGCACAAGTAGGAGAATTAGCATCACATCCACAGATCCAGCTGAAAGAAAACCCCTTTGCATAAGCAGCAACTTCCACTTTGAATTCCCAAAATCAACGCCCAGGATTGACACAGAAGCACGAGGTGCCAATGAGTTGGGCTTTGGCCAGCCAGGATCTTTGCCTCTTCCCCAAAAACACCACATGCCGATAAAACCGAAGTAGAACATACAATTTCAAAAAATTTTAAAAAACCAAAGAGTACGCCAAGACCAGACGCATTACTGTAGTCAAAGTCTGGGTCTGTATTCTGTAACAACTAACTCTTATGCCAAGATAATGAGATTGGAACCTTAGGCTTACCTGCCACTTTTAGCCGAAGGGACAATCAACCCTCTCTTCTCCAGGCTCTTAAATCGGTCCCTTGCGAGTGTGCAACAAGCCTTCAGAACAAAACACATTGACAATTAGGGGAAGGAACCCGGTTTAGCCACCATAGCCAAGCATATGCACAGACAAGGGCAACTCGTGATCAGGCAAAATGCACTCAAGAAACAGGTGCTGATTTTAAAAAAGCAAACCTTTAGCTTGCGAAGGGATCCAGTAATTTCCTCAGTTAGGAGGACTTGAACAGGGGCAGGCTCGAATCTGAAATATACAAAACTAAGAATGAAATCACAGTAAAGCATCTAATTGTAAGCCAATTTCGAAACCTATGAAAAACCATAAAATTTTGTTACATGATTGGCGCTGCAAAGTAGTGCAAACTATGAACTCCCATCCCCACCCCTTTACCCCACCAAAACAACAACAAAAAAGCAGACAAAAGGACAACCCTAGACATAGTCTCATTTTAAAATCTTTCATATCCGCCAATAGCTTACAAGAAGCAAATACAACTCGGAAAATTCCGCCTTCTTTTTGGAGGATACCCAGACAAATCTCCTTTGTTCACATGAAAGCTGTGGAAGCAGCACGAACACTTGTCAAGGACTCAAGGGTGTCATATTGAATACTGAGATGCTGACACCACATCAAAACACCTTGAACTCAAGGGTGTCATATTGAATACTGAGATGCTGATACCACATCCAAACACCTTGAACGTGTATCCAAGACCAACACACCAAACTGTGAAAAAGGAAACTATAACAGTAAAATCTTTGAGATATGATGTCAACTATGTTGTCGGTTCTTTTCATTTATGTTTTCTTGTTAATAATGCCAAACAAGACGAGCAGACCATCTCGTTTACACTTACATCGAAATATGCATTACCCATCTATTGAATGTAATTGTTTTTATTCCATGTATTGTAAGCTTAAAAAATTATCAGTCCAGTTTCTAACTAAGGTTTATCATTTTTGCCTTTCAATAATAACAGCAATTTTTAAGTCCCATTGTTAGAATCTTAAGCATAAATTCCTGTCATTAAATTTTTAGAAGTTCCGGAAAAATTATGTCAATTAGACTTCTCTACATTTGCACGTTATTTAACTGAATTCTAACTGTTCTTTTAAGAAAAATTATAGTCATCTTCATGCCATGACTGTGTCTTAATTCTTGAAAAGCCACTGTGTCGTTTGTCCATGGGGCATCATATCCGTGTCATTGTGCCAGTGTCTATGCGTTATAGCCTGAAAATGACTGCAACATGAAGGAATGCAGTAGTAATAAACTCAGGTTTACGGAACCATCAGAAGATCCTCCTCAAAAATCCTCAACCCAAAAATTTTTTTAAAAAAAAGCAATAGTGAGAACAGTCACACATACTTCCGCTTCCCTAGACGAGGCGGATTTGACTTTAGCCTTTCTTGTTTTGCTATCACACGACGAAGATGTCTTTTCTGCTTTTCCTCTTCTTCTTGGGCTATTTCCTGCAGTATGTCCGGCAGGCTGCAAGAAGAACCAAGCAACATTGAGCACCACAAAAGAACCAGGAATGTCTTAGATCACAAATCTGTCAGACCTTTCAATCTCTCTTGAAAGCTCCTCAATCTTTTTAGCCTCTTCTTCAGCTTTCAGCTGCCCCTTTCGCCTCATTTTTCGGTTCCGTTCAGCCTTGGTCACTCGCTTCTCTTTAGATTTCCTGCAGCATTTTCCCCCAGCTGTATGAATTCTAAGGACAAGTTCAAGAGCAACCAACATACAAGACCACCAAGACAACAATATATCCTAGATCAGTTCCCGGTGGAAGTCATTGGGGTTTTCAGCAAACAATAGTCAACCGTAGCTTCAATAGAAATCATACGGAAGTGCAACTATCTCACTCACAGTCAGCCACAAGAAGGGCTTCCAGTTAGGATAAGATTGAACTACAACTCTTGCCAAGAACACTTTAGAGGAGAACTGCCCACGAAGATTACAGCCATCAGTTACAACTTAGTCAATCTCCTCCTAAACAATAGAAACAGTAAATTCTATATTGTCTTCCAATGAAACAAGAAGAAATGAAATAACAAATCCGACCAAAGGTTCAGAGAACTTGTGACAAATTGATGACACAAGCATGATACTAGGCTCAGACTTTCAGTGCATATATTGAAAAATTTTAGAAGTAAAAGGCAGCCAAATCAATAGGACTCAAAATGCAGAAAATGTAATCACAGGCAACTACTTTGGTAAATATCATACAAGAATTTCTGCTTGCTCTTATAAAGAAAGGCAAGGCCCGGACGAATGCCAGCAGCAGCAAATCTGCTTCCTAATTCTCTTCCAGAAGAAAAAGAAAGCGCAAGTGTCCATTAGCAAACATGAAAACATAAAGCATACCTCTTCTCGGCTTCAGTATCCGCATCTTCAGTTTGGTTTTCCTCATCTCCATCGTCCACCTCAAGGAAATATCTCTGATCAAAAAGTGATAGATACAGTTTCTCGTTAGAAAGCATTAAAAATATCTACGCATGATTTCCTATCTAACCCAAGAAAGTGAAAAGGAACCACCAAAAGCCCCAAAAAAAAAACAAAGCGCTCACATCTTCTTCACTAATTGCTTGTCCAGGAATGGTTAAAGGAATTGGCTGAGGCCCCAACTCACTTTTGTAAACTTTCTTCATCTCTTCTGCAACAGCTTGTGCCAAAGAGTCCTGATTTGGCCATTAGACAAGCATAAAGGTCAGTATGCAATGTGGTTCACACAAAACGATTGCAAGACGTGTTCTCAATTATAACCTTATGACTCTCATCTTCTGGATTAAAAGAGCACCCAGGAGGCTCAACTTCAACTGCTGGAATAAGTGAAGGCTTGGCTTTCTGCTTAGAACCAAGAAAAACATTGCCACCACATACAAACAAGATTAGGATCAACAAACCTCAAATTCCAACTACACAAGGAGAGACAAATTGTGATAGAACTTAAAAAATAGTTATTTGAAACCCTTCCGAATGTAGCATTTTTTTTTTTTGGGGGGGGGGGGATGCTATTCAAGAGAAGAGAGCAATCAGGTCAAATTTTAGGGTAAGTGGCCCATGAAATATTGCCAAAAACAACGCTGAAATTGCACAAATTTTAAACAATGGAAAACTAATATGAATCTTAATTTAAAAAAAGGAAGGTATCATATGATTGTTTCATTGAAAAAGGACTCTAACTATGAGGTATTCCCTTCATTATTCGCAAGTGGAATCTAATCTAGTTCAATCCCCTGTATTCAATATTCTTAGCATAGATAATCTTATAGTAGTAATTATTGTCATAAATGTATTCGATGTGTTATTGATGATCATTTCGTCCAATGTTGACTATCTTAGAAATTCATTTGTGACATTACTACCTTCCCTTTTTGGGGGGGGGGGGTACTTCACAGATTCAGGAAGATCAAGCTGCAATGCTAACACATAACCTACAAAATAGGCTTCTAATGAACACGGAAAAAAAAATGCAAACTCATACAATATATACCGAACGTGAAATTTAAATTTACAACTTTCAAGAAATCATTGTTTTCACCAAACAACAACTACATTACCGCAACGCTCAAGCAGAAAATAGGGAGGGAAGCAGTCCTAAAAGAGGTGAAAGCAAATATGAAGACAACTGTTCAATCTATGAAGAAGGAACAAGAATAAATGTGCTGCTCGCACAGCTGTACATCTATTAAATTAAAATTGATAATGTACATGCTTACCTAAAAACGCTGATTTCCCCTTATATGATCAATCATACAAAAGACAAATGTCTATAATATGAATTAGTTGGTATACTGCCCACAAAACCTAGACCTTAAATGAGGTTGGAGGCTTAGTTTAAAAAGGCGCAAACTGCACTGAGACGCAAAGGGTTCCGAGAAATTATTAACATGAACTCAACAGATAGATGTTGCCCAAATGAATTATATGGCTGCATCAATATGGAATTAGATATCAACGTAAACTGTTACAATGCAAAAAATGTTCGCAAAATAGTTTAAAATACGATACAGAGTCATTTATATTATTTAAATACAAATCAAAATGCTAATTAACAAACATTCTTGCCATAAGTTTTTAAAGGAAAGGAAAAAATAAGAAATTTTTTTGATCAAGAAAAAAAATCAGAATTGAGAGAAATGACAGACGAAATGATTTCTTTAACTCATAAAAATATAATAAAATAAAAAAATCTGGCTGGTTCTTTCCTAAATGAAAGATAAAAGGGAAAGGAAAGAATTTTACACAATATAACAAATTAAGACTACAACAAATCTTTACTAAATAAAACTATAAACGAAGAAGGAAATAATATGCACAAATTCTAACATAATAAACCCCTTCCCATGTAGACTTCTAATGACCCCCAGACACCATAGAAGAAGAAGGCTAGTAATCGGAGTCCAATACACTAATTCTAGTGAAGATCGAGCACCGGAACAATCTAAGGATGGATATTTGACCTCCTCTGGCACCATTAGGTCTCCATACTTGCTCCCAATTTGAATGAAAAGACCATTCGAAAATTGGGGTTTTTGAATTTTAGGGTTTGTCAATTTCATGGATGACTTTGCGGCTACTATATGCAATCACATGAGAGGTTATGCTCGAAATCGCGATATAAGACTAAGGTAAGTTAATTCTAACAAAGTTGGTGATTTAATGGTCAAAAGTTCTCCACTCTGTCCTATAGGCTATTGCTTCACTTCTCAATTAAGATCAATAAAGCCCTCGCTTTGGTCGCTTCGCACCTCGGATTGATGCGCGCTGATTCGCACGCCACGCCGCTCTTAAAGAATTCGGCTCGCCTTACCCATTGTGAGGCGCCACAATGGTTGCCTCGCACCTCAAGCTCACTTTTTTAAGCTAAGGTTGGAGGAACACCCACCCATCCCCCCGGGCAGAGAGAAAGGGAGGGGAAGGGAGGGGGGAGAGAGAGGAGAGAGATCAGGGAAGCAATTACCCGCCCTCCCCAAAGAAAAAATGTATGTTTTTTCCTTAAGAAACAAGCAAAGCCAATCTCCGCCTCATCGCAACTGCCTTTAGAGGCATTTATGTGATTATTGAAGGGAAGGAGAAGCTTTTCCCATTTAAGCGTGTAAAAGTTCAAAATATTATCAACGTTCAATAATTTCAAATTAACCAATTGCCCAAATCAAATACAAATATTCGAACTAATGAAGGACACAAGTTGAAAAAGTATTCACATCTATCTCACTAAGACCCCAAATTAAGATATCTCAAAGTGCATAAAGCCAAACATGACTACTGCATTTGCATTTGCTTCACTTTGACAAAAGAGCTCAGGTGTATTATACAAATTGTAAAATCAAACCATACAGGAAAGGGGCAAATAAGAAGCAGAGCATAAATTTTGAAAGAGGTTGAGAGATAGGCATAGAAGACAAGACACGAGTGAAAGTTTCAAAGGAAAAGGAGGAGAGAAGCAGTGCAAGCACAGTAGCACACCCGCAACCCTGAAATGGAAAGGAAAAGCAAAAAGAGGACTGGAAGCACACGTCCTTCAAACAATTTGACAACTCATTTCAGAATATCTAAAGACTAAGGCATATGATGAAGCGTGATTGCTCATTAGGCACATATTTCTCCATCGGTGTTAATGATGGATTGTTGTTCCTGATGAATTGCTAAGAGTAGTGATGATCCCCCTAAAAAAGCGTAAGCTTAGGAAATTTCAATTTTCATTTTCTAGGAGTCTATTATTTTCTTTCCTGTTCAGGTGTATTGCTCCTTGCAAGGCATTCAGCTTTTTAAGGGGTTTTATGGGGACTCGGAAGTGTACTTAAGGAGATTTAGCATACTTCTCATACAGCTCATGGGTGAGCAAGAGACAGAAAGTTAGCACCAGGTAGTCCTCATGCACACAACCAGATGAATGACACCATATAAGATGTTGAGTTTGGAAACAAAAAGCTTGTGGAGCATACCTTCCTCCTTTTAATGTTATCTGCCCCTGCAAGAATGTAAGAGATATCACTCACAGTCCACTTAAAAGTCATACAACAAAAATCAAAACTGGGAAGCAATAAAAATCCTCCCCACCTTGACTCCAAAGATCAACCATGCTATCGTCAGATCCTCCATCCTCCTAGAAGACACAAAAGAAGACTACACATTGAACATATTGTCGAACAGTACACAACTAGTTTCAGCTTCAACCACATCAACAAGTAAACTGCTCACCTTATCCTTGGATAGTTCCTGAGAAGAAGCTTGGACATTATTGATTTTCTCTTTTTTCTTATTAGATTTCTTGTGGACGGACGTGGGCAACGGTTGAACAAATGGGTTTCTCTGAAGGATACTTTCATAGCGGAGTACTTTCTCCCTACGCTTCTCAATCTTACTCTTCACAGGCACATCTAAATCACCCAAAAATTCATAAAGCTCTTCAGCTAAATGAAGCCAAGACTTATGTTAAGCAAAATGGACCGAAAACTACTCTAGCAAAACCAAAGTGCCGAAATTCAATCACACATAAAACATTGAAGTAGAGCGAACAAAACAATTTGGCGCAAAATAGAATCAGAAAATGAGATTACTCCATGAAAACCCCATAAACATCCAATTCAACTGAACACAAGATAATCAAATCGTAGACCGCAAACAAAATTGAACCAAATAATGACAATTCATCCAGAAAAAGCATCGACAGTGAACAACTAAACAATCGGCAAAAATCCTTCGGGTTTTGTGGAAAGAGAGACAGAGAGAAAGAGACCAGTGGATTTGTCAAGGACGTAAATAGAGTCGCTGGGAGCAGAAGCAAGAGAGCCGCCAGAATTGGCATCACGAGTGGCCTTCTCATTGAAGTCGTCGATATCTTGAGTGCTGATATTCCTCCATGCCTTCTTCACTCTCTTCGCCTTCTTCTTCCCCATCTCTCTCTCAGGTCTGCTATGGAGTAATGGAGGCTCCGAGTTTCAGTCGAGGGTTCCGGTTAGTCACCCGCGCGGCCTCTACAAAATTGGAGGGCCGAGTCCCTTTAGCTCGAACGGACACGTTACTAGGGTTTGATGGGGCTAGTCCGGTTTTTGATTTTTAATTAATTTAAATTTTCTCTCCATTTTTTAAAAAATTTGCACTTGCCAAAAAATAAAAATATAAACAATACGTATTCAAAAATCAAATTGGGTTAGAAAAAAAATTGATTAAATTGAAGGTTATTTTCATTATACTTCGAAATGTAAGTAAATAATTTGCAATTCAATAATAACAAAGTGTTATGCATGCATCAATTGGTTCAATTGGTAAAGGTGGGAGTGAAATTTCAACATGTAATTGTGTTATATTATAATGTTAGATAATTAACTCAATTTGAAAATTTCATGAAGAACTTTTCAGATAGAGTGTTTTTGACTAAATTTCATATAAGGAACTGTTGCTTACAATACTACTTTTGTAGGCGAAATTTGTTAAGTTGTGAACCCCCTTTATTAACAATATAAAAACTTTGTAATAGGACAACCCAAAAAAGAAATGAGCAAACCACCATAAGATAGTTGTTAATGATAATAACCTTTTTTCTTGCTCTTACAAAATTCTAACCTATTCCTCCATTCTCCTCTCTCTAAAAACCCTAGTTTCTATTTCGTCTCCTAGACCATTGCCTGTTTGGTCAATAGAAAGCCACAATCATTCCTGTATTCATGTTACTTATAGTAGTTTTACTAATAAATATTCTCTTTCTATTTATAAGAGTCTCTCCATACTGCTTTCTAATATATCTTGTCGTTTCTCCTTATTAGAGGAATTTATCTTCTTTTCATGTCATTCTGCTTATATAAGATCTAATTGTTGACTGGTTGCAAGATCCGTCTACAACAGACATTAATTCTTCGAATTCAAACTACTATAATAGATGAATTTTTTCAAGAAGAATATTATACAAGATTTGTTGATCTCCTTGTCATAGTTTGTATTATGAACTATCAATTGAGATTATGACGAGTTTTCAAAAGAGTTTAATTGGTTTGATCCATCGAAAGGTGTATTTTGTTATTTTAGTTATGAATTTGTTTGAATGCAATACTCATTATAGATGTTGTATGGTATTCAGTTAATAAATTCATCCGTTACTTTTGAAAAAAAAAAGTTTTTAAGACAATGCGATGGAAATTTCTCTATTATGCAATGAATAAGGAGCATAGAGTATGTCCTCGCATTCAATATCTCTCACCTTTCAGTGTTCACGACATTCAGAGTATTTCTAGTTTTGAGCAATTTGGCTATAATATTTAACTCAGAAGTCCCTCCAATTTAATGAATCGGAACATTGTTAATGGGCATGAACTGAACCATCTCTGGCATTGAAATCTCATCCTAATAAAATAATAAATCTTACTTCATTAGATTATAGATGGATAGATTTGTTATGCCCAACTAAGGTGGTTGGTTATTGTTTGGTTTGTATAATACATATCGTTTCTCTTCTACTTCAATTAAAGCCCATCAATGATTTTAAAAAAAAAAACTTACTTCATTGGATTTTCACTTCGATGTGTGGAGCTCTCTTTAACCTTCTCAGGGCTTTTTCTGCTCGCTGTGCTTCGAGATCTACCAGTTTCACTCTATAATCACCTTTCTACCCTGAACATGCCATCTCCAGAGCTAGATAGGAATGCAGAGGCTGAGAAATTAATTTATATGACGTAGAAATTATGGGATAATAGAGAACAATGCTTAGAATTGGACTTGCACAAAAATATTGACATTACTCTCAATGAACTAACATTGATATGTTGGATTATTGCAGAATTATCAATAAGAATGCTGCAAAGACCGCAATTCAGAGATCCTAAAGCCTTAAGATGGGGCTTCGATTATAGATGTTGAGGAGAACACCTTCCTTTTCAAATTCTAAGCGGCAGTGGATGTCAAGAGAATCTTAAACAATGGGCCATAGTTAATTATGGAAAACTACATTGTGATCATGAAATGGTTTTCAGATGAATAGGTCAGTGATTTTGATTTCTCCCCATCTATTTTTCTAGATAAGGGTGCTTTTTTTTTAACAAATATAAATGATAAATAGGAAATTCAAGCGCATCTTATCACAAGAGTGTGTCCAACCACATCATCAGAAATAATTTGTCAAAGAATTGAGGTAAGACGACAATCTGATGAGAAGGAATATGTGATCGAATATTCGAATTTTGATAACCCGTCTGCTATCATGTTTGTCTAACAGAAAATGTGGTTGATAGTAACTTGCATGTCTTGATTTAACCATGTTTGGACATCCTTGATAATATTTGAAATTTACCATGGATCTTGAAAATTGTTTTTCAATGCTTGGATTACAATAAGATTGTTACCTTCGATAATGATTTTATTGAATATTGTTTGAACCGCTAGGCCGACGCTATCTCGTAATGCTGTTGTTTCTGACCAAGATTGATGCGTCTCTGTTGTTTGCTGCCCCTGCTTTAATTAATTTGTCTATCCAATCTCATATAATAAAACATATTGTTGCTAAAGAGTGTTTGAGTGACCTGTCAAAGTTAATTTTAATGAATCCTAGTTGAGAAGGGTGTCACCTCATGAAATGGTTGCATATGGAAAGGGTGAAGGACACCCCTTGAAGTTGTCATCACTGATATACACGAACGGATTTGCTATTCGGCATGAGCTCTTTTAGTACATATTAAACAAGCTAAAGAATTAAAAATCTCATTTCCCAACACCACATTATTCCTATATTTTCAAATACTCTAGAGAAGAAGAATAGTCTTATGGAGTTTCTTTGGATTACCTAATAATTTACCTTCCCAAGATATTGGTAAATATCCTAGTTTCCACCAGGGTTCATCTTAGATGGATCCACCCATATTTCCCTACGCATTCGGATATTTTTTTAACGATAGGGCAGTCTATAAATAAATGATCTATTGATTCTATATCATCAAGGCATAGAGAACAAGATGGGGTTAATAATAAGACCCCTTCTAATGAGGGTACCTCTAACTGAAGCACCTTATGGAATAATTGTCAAATGAAGACTTTAACTTTTGGTAAGGTGTCAATTTTCCAAATCCATTTGTGGGTCCAATGAGGAATTCTAGTAGGTTGTGAGTAATGTGCTATCCATGTGGCCGATTTGGTAGTGAAGTCGACTGAGATATTTAGTCCCCAACAGAAGTTGTCATCTATACAATGGAATGGGATAACTATCCCTTGAATATTCTTAATAATTGGATGGCTATTAAGAGTTTGGTTAAGTTTAGCAATATTCCAGCTCTGGCTACACTATTTGAAATCACTTACTGCTGCATGCGGTGAAGGAATATTCTCTTCATATAAATTCAGATTTGCAATAAATTGTAATTTCCTATCCAGTTATAAAACCAAAACGAGATCTTATCCCCCCTTTCTACTTTCCATGTAATACCTATTTTTAATGGATCTCTACAATTAAGTATACTCCTCCAAACATGTGACTCTTGTATTTTTTCTTTTACAAAGGAGAAAATGGTTGCCTTGTAAATATCTAGTTTTAATGGATTGGACCGATAAGCTCGAGTCATTCGAAAGGACTTTACAAGCTGATTTACATTGAGAGACTTTATCCAAATGAATACTAGTGGACTTGAACAATTGAAAACAATGTATTATATGAGCTGGAAGTGATTATGATTGAGACTATATCAAAATTGTTTTTCCAGCTTTAGATTATGAATTGGATTTTCATCCTCCCAATTTAGATGTGGTTTTGCTTATAATGTTCTGAGATATATTCTTTGAAGGTCTACTTTGGAATATAGGGCATTCAAGGTATTCTCCTAATGAATCTCTATGCGAAATATTAAAAATTTCGATTGATAAACCTCTACTTTGACTGATTTTTTATCCTAATTTGAGACTTTTTCTTCCACAATCTCTTGATTTATCTTAGCAAGAAAAGGGTGAACATGCTTTCTTTAGTTTATTTTGCACTTATGAGTGGTATTGCTCAGTTTTAGGTGCTTTGCCTAAAAATGTGAGAGTTTTACAAATCTTGCCGAAAAAGGAAGTTTTAGGAGTGAAATTCTAGGAAGAATGAAGGTTCGATGAAGCCGCGGGGACCAAAAGAAACAAAAATGGTAGCTGCAGTAGATGCACGGTCGATTGCAAGGTATGCACGACCGTGCCTTGAAGCCAGAAGCTATGCACGATTGTGCGCCCAAACCGTGTATGTCCCTATGGATGCACGGTTGTCTGTGCATTTAGGCACGACTGTGTGTTCCCTAGTTTTCACGACTTAATTGTTTCGCTGGAGCGGTTAATGCTATCCGAGGTTAGACTTTTAGAGAGTACGATTAAGAAGCGAATTTAGGGTTCTTTTTCTGGGTTCTTTCCATACTTTTCTAGCATCAAAATTGAAAGTTGAATTCAAGGATTATTGTGGATCAATCATTGCAATCAATTCAAGTTTGTACCTCTTCCTTCCCATCTTGTGATTTTGCACTAATTTTCATTACTTGTCATGTTCATTCAATTTAGGCTTGTGATTGTGATTCAAATGATGTTTAGCAACTAAATTCATAGTCTTGGATTGGGAGTAACCCTTATTATGCGGAATTGAACCATGTTCTAGATTTATGCAAATTATGCTCATAGTTGTGATTTGAAATCTCACTTAGTACGTCGGGTGTTTGATGAATTGCTCGAAAGAGATATATTCATGATTCTTAATTAGGGTATAGGATATCAACAAAGCTTGAATCCTCTACCTAGAGCAACCTTGTGAGCAATTGAGCATTCTTACATAAGAATAGTCAGGGGTTTAATTGGGCATAGTGGTTACTTGATCCTGTGGTTTTGTTGATTCTAGTTTTATAAAAATAGACAACTAGGATTGCTTAACCAGTCTAATGACCTTTAAGAAAAGGCGTAGATGTGCTTTAACTTGTAACCATTCAATTTCAGTCATTTTGTATGGGCAGATTTGCATGATCTAGTTTATAGTCCAAAGAGCATAATAGTGCTATGAATCCCAGTCTAGGACCTTTATTATCATTGAATTTGACAATTCATCAGTTTTAGCAGAATAGTACTGTTAGTTAGCAATCATTCAATCCTATTAAGCTTTTACCTAAATTGGGTGTTATAAATCGATTTTGGTGATTGAAATCTAGTTCTTTGTGGACACGACCCGTACTTGCCATTGCTGGCTGCAACTGGCACCGTGTACTTGCGGTAACATTTTAAGACAACACCTATCACTGTTTATTTATGGGCATCAGTCACATTGCGAGAAAAGGTGAGCATAGATTTATGGAAATTAACTGACCTGACATGATAAAAAATTTACCCAAAACATTCTTAAGTTCAATGCAGCTATGTGAATTAGTTTTGCCAAAAAGAAGACAGTCATCAACAAAGAGTAAAAAAAGGATACTCATAAATAGATGGACAAATCTTGATTCCTATGCTTGATTTATATACAACAGGTTCTTGTCAAAATAGATAATTAAGAGATTCCATACAAGTTATGAAAATATATGGTAACAGTGGATCGCCTTATCTGATTCCCCTGGTAGGGGTAAATAATCCACTAGTTTCATCACTAATAATAATAGAACATGACATTGAAAATATATATTCCATTATCCATTTGTTCCATTGTGGGTGAAACCCTATTTCTTGTAAGCAATTAAGAATGAAGTCCCATTCTAATCTATCACATCCTTTTTCTATATCTAGTTTGATAGCGATCCAGGTGGCTTTACCTTTTTGAGATTCTTAAACTCATGCATGATTTCACATGTTAAAAGAATATTATCATGGATGGCTTTTCTTAAAAATGCACTTTAAGAAGGTGATACTAACTTATCTAGAAGCGATCTTATTCTATTAGTTAGTATTTTGGATATGATCTTATACGCTATTAAATAGAGGCTAATGGGTCTAAACCAGTTGGTTTGTGACCAATTATCAAATTTAGGAATAAGGGTGGTAAACATATGGTTGATTTCTTTAAGAATTCTCTCATTCTTGAAGAATTATATAATGTATTTGGTTAAGTCATCATTTATAATGAGCCAGTAATGTTTAGAGATGCACGCACCAAAACCATCAAGTCCTCGTGTTTAATTAGAATCAATACTAAAAACGACTTGTTTAATTTCGTCTAAGTTTGGTAATCTTATGAGTTGTGCATTCTCCTCATCTAAAATCTGTCTCGGTAAACCTAAGGTCGGTAAATTTCTGATACCATTATGAGTACTTTTAAATCTTTGTATATAATCTGAGATAAATTTATCTGCAATAGCTTTATGGTCATTAATCCAAACTCCATTATCACCTTTTAATTTAATGACCGTTTTCTTTTTCCTTCGAACATGAGCTTTTCGTTGAAATTTTGTTATATTTCTATTGCCATTAATTAGCTACTCTTTTTTGCTGAGTTTACTCCAAATCTTTTTGCAGAAGGGCATCATTTTCTCCCTTTGTTTGAGTAGCTTAGTCAATCAGGAGTTAAACCTATATCTGTTTGGATTATCCAAAAGTTTACCCTCAACATAGTCAATTTTTTGCTTAATCTTGGAAATTTTATCGTGTAAATTCCCAAATTGTTTCTTTGACCAATCCTTAACTTCATACTTAATGTTCTCAAGTTTCGTGGAAAATTTGAACATCTTTGTTGCTTTGACTGAGGTTCCCCAATTTTGTTTAATAATATTTTCAAGCTGCTAGTAATTACACCAATAGTTGCGTTAATGTAGAGAGAACAATATGACAATGATCAGAACATGTGAAGTTACCATACATCTCGAAAGTATCTGGATAGATGGTAGATCAGTCTTTCCTGGTAATTGTTCTATCCAATCTTTTCTTTCATAAATGAGATGTGTGTTGATTCTTTTTTTCCATTTAAATAACTTACCATTTACATGGATTGATTCTGCATTAGTTGTAGCAAAAAATGAATTAATTCTCTCATATTTGTTAAAGGATTTGCCTCTTTTTTTCCTCATTTGGTAAGGCTAGTTCATTAAAATCTTCAGTCAAATACCATAGCATGTCAATGACAACATTAAGTTCTATCAGATGTTCTAAAGACAATTCTTATGTCTATTTTACGCTAGGATGTAAACTCCCGATATTACACAATTTTGTAATATCCCAACATGTTGAATTAGCATGCATGTAAGTTCCCATCATTCCATAAAACTACTATACCACCAGAGTGATCGTTAAGGAGAACATAATCAAAGTGATCTTAGCCCATAGTGGGTAGGATGCTCATGATATTTTTTTCATTAACCATAGTTTCAAGTAGGAAAATCATGTCAGGTTTACATGTTCTAGTCGAGAAATTCACTTCTTGTAAAACTTGAGTTTTTTTGGCGCCTTGGATATTCCAACTAATTATCTTCATGTACTGATGTTAGTTAATAATCAACCACTTACATAAAGACTTACTTCTATTCAACATTCCATGTTTAGCTTTTTTTTTGAAAAATTGGCCTTGCTAATAATAATGCAACAGCGTGTCCACGGGATGGATCTTGCTACCAAAGTGGCCGCAGCAGGGGGTTGTTAATAGAATTACTAGTGTTGTCCAAATAGTAGGATAGTGTAACACTATACTTCCTCATACAACTGAATCAGCTAGCAAGGGGCGATAGGATTGATTATAAAAGAGTCAGCCTTGATATGAGTCATCTAATCATCCAGAGAGCATTGAAACCTTAATCTCTTCGTCAATGATCCAAATACACAATGGTAGCTAGCAGAAACACATACTAGGCCCAAAGGCAATCTGGAAACGGATATTGGAAGAACAAGGGAGATTAATCTCCACTTGCTCTTCTCTCACCATGATAGATTGATACACAGATTCAAACAATATATTATTGAGTTGTGGGTTTATCTTGACACTTAAATGTTTAAATCTTGAAGAATGATCATGCAAAAGTGAAATAACAAACTTTAGTGGATCAAAGTATTTGTCTAAATACTCGTGCACACTATCGTATAAAAAATATTTTGGTTAAATGCAAATAAGTAGTCACTTGACTGATATTTTTTTTTTCCTTCTAAGTCTTAAGAACAATTCGTTCCATCATTGGTCAAGTCTTATGAGGAGAAGTATGCCATAACCCCAAGAATGCAGACTGCTCACCACTTTTAGGAGCAACTCCAGCATTATTTAGGTTAGACATTATCCTACAGCCTCTTGAATTCATAACAAGAACATGATAATACTTTTTATGAATGATGCATACTGCACAATGGAATCGGGTGCACTTGGGGCTACAAGCTGAATACAACTAAAACTATAACCTCAAGTAATCATATAAAGTCACCCATGTCATTGAAGAGGGATGGTGGAATATATTACAACAAACTTGTTGGACGGGCCTAATGAAATTAGGCCCGACGGCCACTTAAGTTGCCTATGGCGACAACCCTTGCTACCCCCTAACCTATATAAAGGGGTTAAGGGGGTTAGCCTTTGTAGACGCCATGACGCGAATATTAGATCTCCCATATTCTCCTACTTCTCTCTCATGGCTGAATCACCATCTATCGGATTCTCGGGTTTAGGACGTGAAACTCTAAAAGCGACTCTAGTACCCGCTTCATATTCTTATTGGTGTGAATTGGTTTTCTTTATTATCGTGGACTATTACCGGCAATATATTTCCGCATCCAGGTTAGTCCTATTTCTTCCTAAAGTGGTATCAGAACCTAAACTGTTCGGATTAGTCCCGATTGATAGGTTGATAAATTTGCTAAACCTGAGTTATTGAAAGTATGCTAGTTTATATGGTCAATTGCTTAATTTTCGTAATTATGCAACCCTAATATTCAAAAAGCATGCTTATTTATGAGATTATTTGCTTAATTTTTGTGATTTTGCAAACCTGCTAATTTCAGAAGCATGCTTATGCAATTATTATGCCCAGAATCCACTTAAAAATTATGTCTTTAGATGTATTACTTATTGGATACATCTGTTCCTTCGAGATTAGCATGTGCAGTCTGATTTTAGCGCTCATGCCGTAGAGTAAAAACAGATGATAGTGATTCAGTCAAGCATGCCTCCATGTTTAAAGACTGGATTTTTTTTTCTGAGCAGTTTCAGTTTTGCGATCATGTTAATCGATACAAGCATGTTATTTAATCTAAAGAACAGACTCGATTAGTTTATGCTTGAGTGTCATGCTATCATGCTATGTGCAATTCATAAATCAGCGGCATCAGTATTTTTCCCTAATCTCGGTAAAATTAAAATTTAAAAAAAAAGGGAAGGGGGAAGGACCCGAAACCCTAACCCTAACAAATCTCTGCCCCATGACTCTAAAACCCTAACCCTCACAGACTCTCCCATTGAGATGCCGAGATGGTGGTGATAGCAAAGACCTTAGTGGTCTGCCGCCAAAACAGTCTCCACCACCCACGCCTCTGTGGCAGTGGCGCCGGCGGATCCAGCGAGGCCTAGGTGGCCCTCACCACAACCGTCGATTACCAAAAAAGGGGGGGAGAGGAGGCAGTTTCGGAAAAATACCCATCAGCGGCCGAGGGAAGGGTGGCGCGTCCTAACACGCACCGCCAATGAAGGCTCAGTTTGCCCTTCTTCTTCCTCCAACCGCACCTTTGCTTGCCGATCTACGTGACCTCGGAGAGAAACTTGCAAAAAACCATAACCAGAGGCGCGTGTGTCCCGCGTCGCCGCCTCAGTGGCGCGTGGCTGCATGGGCCACTTCCCCAGACTCGGTCTTGGCAGATCTACGTGGTGGTAGCATCTGTTCTCGATAAGTTAACATAGATTGAAGGCAAAGGGGGCAGTGGTCTCACATCACATAGGTGGTTTTCAGGGAACTGGAACGGCGGTGGTGGCTGCCATGGTCATGATGACAAGTGCCTAGAAAGGAGCTTCGTGCTCCTGGCTATGGCGTCGGGAGAATTTGAGAGGCAGACCAAGAACCGAAGAGAGAGAGAGAGGTCGAGAACTAGCAAGCAGAGAAAGACCGAGAGGAGAGAAAGAGGGGTCGAGTGGCAGAGAAGAAGTAAGAGTTTAGGCCCTTAAAACCCTCCTTGATTTGGGCTGTAACATCCAATAAAAGGCAAGGGGGGCCGGTTTAGTGGGTTGGTTATTTGGCCCAAGTTTTGTTTTTGGACCGTTTTTCTTTTTGGGCCGGTTTACTTCTTGCCACATTTCAATGATATGGTCAGATTATTTTCGACTATTTTGGGTCGAATTATTTTTCAGTTATTATTGTTTAATTATTATCATTAGTCATAGCATGATTTTAATTGAATTATAATGATATTCAAGTTGATAAAGTTTCATACAGTTAATTCATTCGCTGAATTAAGGTTGCGAATTAGTTATGCGTGAATCCGTTATAAAACATTAATATGTTTAATGTCATATATAAATTCGTTTTGTATATGCATCAGCTTGACATTTTATCGACCCAGTGACTTGTTAACGATCATAAGAGTTAAAATTATATGAATTTGTTTCACACATAAAATTAGTATGTATGACGTAAATTTGTTTTACTCGAGTTCAGTAAATATCGTGATATGAAGATTCCACTTGGTCGACAAATGAATATGTTTCATAAGTTATGTTATATAAATACGTTTTATATAATATCTCGTTACATGAATGTGTTTCATTATTCAATATTTTTATACAAAATATGAGCAATGATGAATCAGTTCATTGTTCTATCACTCTTGTAGTTATCTCATGTTATTATTTGGGTATGTAAGGTATTTGATCTATTTATGGATTTGTTTCATAAATTTTAAGTTTGCAATATTATATGAATACGTTTTATATAATCTGCGAGTCTTACTATGAATTCGTTTCATCCAAACTTTAATGTTATATGGATCTGTTCTATATATAATTAATTGCGATTAATATTTGGATATATTTCGTGTTACAAATTATGTTGCATTCGATTGGATGGATATGTTTCATGTAAATCACCAATTTGTAGTATTATATAAATGTGTTTTATATATATACGAATTACATGAGTTGTAGTAAATTTGCTAATTGTTTTAGCATTTTTTATCCTTGCCCAAATTAATAAATGTGGATTCGTTTCATATTACCTGTTAATTATGCAATTTAGCGGTATTTTATGAATTGGTTTCATGAAATTCAAATTCATAACATTATAAATGTGTTTCATAATTTGCGAATAACATTTGAATAAGTTTCATTTTATATATAATTATATAAATATGTTTTATATAATGCTATTTGGGCCTTTTATGAACTTCTTTTGTAACATGTTATATTTCGAATATGTTTCGCATTATAGATTCATTTTATTATATAAATGCGTTTTATATAATAATTTGAATTTTATGTTTGGTATGTCATTGATAGAGTTCTAAACGACATATTAGTAGTAACAAATAATGAGATAACTTCATGTAAATTTGGTTTACATTAAGTTGGATATCTTCGTGATATATCTGAAATGTTAATTTGTTTAACTATAATGTTCTCCATAGATTATGTTTTATGGAAAATTGTGATAAATAAGTTATAAAAACTTCTAATTCACGCTTGTATGAGATGATTATGAGCTTAGCGAAATTTTCGATCATACAACATGGATAATGGAGTTTTTGGTAATTTATTTATTTGAAAATATGCCTAATGTCCACTTTACAGAATATATACCTTTAGATATGGCATTAAGGTTGGTAATTTGTTTACCAATAAAAGAACTTGATAGCGCTGACTGTGATACATAATGTCAGAAGATTCAGTTTCTTCTGAATGAATGTGAAATGTTAGGACACTCATTAGGTTCTAGGTCTCATAGGATGGCAAAGATGGTACTGCTAGTGAACAGTATCCAGAAAACTTAAAAGCATACCAAAAGTGGTTCGAGAACGGATTGATCAACATGTTATACTTTGTAGTACCGCATGAATGTCGATCTAGTGGGAGAATTAAAAGTCATCCCACTGTTGAGTACGCGTGGGATTAGCTTAATATCAGGTACGTCCGGATCCATTCCCTCAAAAGGTTCTGGACCTAAGATTGGTATTGTGAAAGCGAAAAAGGCTAAGGAAATAAAGAGAAGCATATAGCACGTGTGAGTGTTATGATTGTGGAAATTAGGAATCTTATGCTTAGGATTGTCCTAAGTCGATTAAGGTACCTCCTTCCACAGCCACTCCTGGATAATGTGTACGCTCCCAAGCATTTGTTGCTAACTAGGATCCTTAGTGGATCGCAGATACGGGAGCAATCAAGCGCATAGTTCAGGAACGAGTTAATCCTTGTGAACTTTCACCACAACACAGTGGGTTCACAAATTATCATTTTGGGTAACGACAATAGAAAAGATGTCCTTGAATTAAGGACAAATCATTCGAGGCTTCTTGAAGGGACTACGTTGTCTCCTCCTGATACTCTCTATGTACTGAGGTGCGATGTTTCCTTATGTCTTCTGTCCCTAAGGTTAGTTTTCTTTAATTTTCGTCTAGATATCTTAGACATCATATGGCATGGTGATTTGTTTGGCCATGTCACATTAAAAGGAGTTTTTAATGAATGAAATAGAACATCTTCCATCCTTGTCTCATTTTTGAATCTGTTTTAGACGTACTCGTTTTGACCATAAGGGTCAAGATAGAGTTAACTAGCTAAAGATGGCCTTTTGAGACCAACTCACTAGGTTTAAGATGCAAAATGTGAGTTATGCCTAGCTAGTAAAGCAAAAGGAAATCTTTTTTGTAAGATTTCGAGTCCATCAAATCCTTTAGCGTTCGTTCACTTTAGACATCTACGGGTCCATAAATATGAAAGCATATCATTGAGCTACATATAGGTTTATGTACCTACTATCCCACCGTTATTAAGTACTCGATGTGTTCATATACTTTATAGAGGTAGTAGGACTCAAGTGGTACGAAATATTAAAACTCTTCGAACCAATTGAGATCATGAATATTTTTTTCGTACATCCCGCAATGTTGATTTTCTTAAGGATGAGTTTCTTAGCATTTGGTGCAATTTAAAAGGACCTTAATTTGTATGAGTTACAATAATACCTTCAACCACCTCTCGGTGAGGGGGAGGATTTGAATTCTCACTAAATCACCGAGGATGGTACACATTCCTTACTTGGTAAGAATGGTGAAGGTTTGTCTATCAAGCAGAATAAGATTCGTCCTCAATCTCCAATTGTTGAGGAGAGTTATTCCTGAACATGCAATTAGTCCTCATGTTCAGGATCCCACCTCCAATGGATAGTGGGAGTAATCTTCTCTTCTTAATCAGGGCTCTATACCTCTTAGACAAAAGAGGAGAAACTCCTGGTCCCATACTTCTTAGAGAAAGGGGAAGGGATTTCTCACCTAGGCAGACAAATAATAAAGGTCCCAGGATCCTAAGGACTGAGTATGGATAAATTCTTCGATGATATTTCCACAATCATAGAGGAAATATTCCTATGCACTCCTTTGAGAGTTGAGGCATCTACCTCTTATCAAGAGACGGTTGGTTCACCAAATTACAAAGAGTGATTGGATGCTATAAGGGATGAGATGGACTCATTGACAAGGTTTGAGAACTCGTTGAAACTCCATCCCGATGTATGTCTTCAAGATAAAACATCGAGTGGATAGTTCAGTTCATAAGTTCAGGCCCAGATACTCCTAGCCCTAGTTGCCCATTCGAACTTTGAGTTGCTCGAAATGGACGTAAAGGTTGCATTTCTCAATGGTGATCTTGAGAAAGAGATTTATATGGACTAACCCATTGATTTTGTATCAAAGGGACGGGAGGACAATGTGTGTCATTCTAAAAGTTCCATATGTGATCTTAAGCAATCTTCCGGTTCTTGGTACTCTAGATTCCATAAAGCCATCTTGGCTTATCTATGGTTTCAGAAGGCCATTGTGTATGTCAAAAGATCAACATGGGGATTGCGTTCCTCACGTTAATGACATACCGTTGACTAGGAATAACTTGGAGATGATTAAAGCTACTAAAAGGTAGCCATTCCATGTCTTTGAAACGAAGGACATGGGTGAAACCAGGTATATTTTGGGAGTGGAAATAATCCAAAGCTGTCCCAAGAAGCGTACATCGAAATGCCTTGAAACGATTTTGGGTTTATAATTCCTAACCCATAGATACTCCAGTTGAGAAGGGTTCAACCTTGAGTCTTGCTCAATACTCTAAAACAGATGATAAAATAGAGATAATGAACAATGTCCTTAACCCTAGTATCATAGTAAGCTTAATGAAAGCTATGTCTGCTTTGCGGATAACTTGATAAGTCTTTATAAAAGTAACCCAAAACTGCCTGGTTAAGAAGTCATCAGGAGAATCAAATGCTACCTTCGTGGTATTGATAACTCAGTATTTTGCTATCAAGGAGCTAGCCTCAAGTTGAGAGGATGCTCAAATTTTGATTGGGGTGGTAACTCGGATGAGTCTAAGTTAAACTCAGGACATGTCTTCATCCTGAGTGGGAGAGCCATGTCATGGTGCAGCAAAGAAGCACAGCTGCACAACAATGTCAGCTATGGAGGTAGATTGTGTATCTTGTACCATAGAGACAAAAAGTATTGCCATTGAGTACACATATATATATAGACTAACAAGGTGATTATGTTCGCTTAACTAAACCCATTCCTAGTGATGTGTCCAAAACTCATTGGTTGAGTCTTGGATTTCATAAGGTTTGGTATCTAGACATGTTCTGTTACACAATGGACATGTTTCTTTTATAGGCAAGATGCTCATTGTTGTACGTTAGGCATATTGAAATGTCACAGGCTTCTGATTGGCCTAATCACACAGGCAATCACGCTGACGCTTGAGTAGCGGGTAGGATGAGACTGAGTCATATTAGCACTAGGTGTGCAATATTGATTACTCACACTGGAAGTGTGTGAGTGGAATGAATATAGTCGCCTTAGTAAAACTAAGATGAGACTCGAGTGAGTCGAGTATGAAATAAGTTTTCATATTGAAGCCTTAAAAGTTGAATCTTGAGTGTTAAGACCAACATTCAGTATGTTGATCTAGTGACTCAAATTAGATTTTTGGGTGAAAATCTAGACTGACGATTCACATGACATAAAGAGTGACAAACCCAGCTAATTAGTGGGAGTTATGCCGTGACACACATCTCATACTGTCTGTGCTTATAAGACGACCCATATGTGGGGTGACAATTGAATTCCCTATCACTTGTCACTGTGTGACCCTATGAACAATAACCCTTTGACTTAAAGCTATGATATTAAGTTGAAGCTTAATGATGCTACTTTAATGTGATTCTCAAGAACCAGGATGTTCAGCAATGTAACGCCCCCAAAATACTAATGACATAATTACTAATAATTGCAGCGGGAGACTTAGTAAACGAAGGCGCTACCGCCGTCTTGACAAGGACAAGGCTCACTGAAACTATTAAATCTTGCAACTCGTGTTCACAATCACAAATTCTATTAAACTGAAACACTTCAAGACCAAAGTCCATAATGGTTCAACCATACCATGTATTAATTCACACTCCATACCACACAAGTAACTTGACCTTAAGGTCGATTCCAATGTTCATGCTAAGCTGAATCCACTGTGAGCATCTGACGAGTTCCAGAAGGGCTTGCTAAAATTGAGAAACATGTGATACTTCATTACCTAAAATGGAAAACATGAAAACAATTCGAAAATATGAGCAAAAACTCAGTACATACATCCCTGTATTGTAAAATGAGCACAGAAATACTGGTGATGGGTACCCCTCTTTGCAATTCATTTAGTTGGCAATAATAATGAAAATGAATGTAATATGAAACTGAATTGCTCATTATTATCTGGATATGAACCCCTTGCACTGATATGATCTATACATAGGTGTACACCTGCCAATCCGATCAAGAGTTGGCCTGAAGCCGCGCGGGTAAGTGATGGGCTGACACCCTATAGATGATAACTGACGGGATCACAAGTTATATAGCAAATCACTGTATAAACTGATTCATTGATAACTCATTAAGAGTTTGTAACTTGATAAATATGATCTACTTTCTGAAGATACAGGCAATAGATGTACCTTGAGTCTTTAAAAATGACGTCTGACTTGATAAATATGTTTTGACTTGATTACACTTATGCATAACGGGGAACGATAACTAGCCTCAACTCTGTTTTATAAAATAAATGTCACTGTAAGTATATATAATCAGTAAATGATCCTTACTCGCATAATTGAGTAAGTAAAAGTAGGTGTAACAAAAATTGAGTAATTATAAGGTATACATAACGAGTATTTGAATATAACTTCAAAACTGAATTGATGAAAGTAATGCAAAACTGAATTGATGAAAGTAATGAAATTCAATATAAAGTAAATAGAAGTAAAATAGTCCAGTCCACAATGAGATAAATGATGTTACAGAGGAAAAGGCCTTGATAGTGATAATTGAGAGAATGGTTATGGCCTTTTCTGAAATAAGGTACTGATATGAGTTTCTCTCTCCACTTCTCATAATCATTCAAAAATCCACTTGATAAAGAATTCCACCCCAAAATGAGTCATTGAACTCCATAGAAGCTATCAAGCTCACTAAGCTTGGTATTTTCTTTGTAAAATTCATAAGTGATTCACAGCTCATAAACTGACTCCCAATTTGTATATTTGTCTTCAGGACAATTTTCAGAATTTTCCTCCAAGTATACGCTGCATAGAAATTGCAATAATAACCTAATTTACACCCAAACAGGTCAGTTTACTTCAAAAATTTATAATTTTCATTCTAGACATCAAATGGAGACTTAAAACCCCAATATGAAAAGATTAAGAATTCCCCAAAAACTTTCATTTACAATACAAATCACGATTCTCACAATAAGATTCCCAAAATGGGACTAAAACACAAGTGTCTCAGTTTTAATCTCATTCTGCGCAGCTTTGGTAAAACGACTATAACTTTTTCCAAAGACCTCGGATTAAAGCAATTCAAGATGCATTTGAAAGCTAACACACTGAGGTATTTACCCACCAAAAATCACAATTTTTCACTGGGCCAATCATTACCAGTTTAATCCCAAAGTCAGCCCTAATTTTCTGAAATTCCAGCCCTTTACTGATTTAACTTTCTCTTCCTTTTTCATATAAAACTCACTTGAAATCATTTCAAATCACCACAATCAGATATAAAATGATTATGTAAGGCCTCATATACATATACAAACTCTAAACAACTTCATGAATACATAATTACTAAATTCGTATCCAAAACAGGGCAGTTTTCTTCAAAATTCCATAACTCACTGATTACTTGTCCAAACTTCATAAAATTTTGCCAGAAAATCCCAAATAATATAGAGAAGATACAGTAAAAATTTCAGAATTTTTGGCCAATCCTATAATTGCCAGAATTTTCGACAGTGGCCATTTAACAAAAGCAAAATCATGAAAAGCATGCTCTTGATCCAATACCCATGACTCCAAACATCTCCAAACTCAATAAAAATTGCACAACAACTATCAATTTGATCATCCAAACAATAATCACAACTAAAACAACCCAAAAATTCAAAATACAACAAGTTAGGGTTGTGGATATACCTCACTTTAGGCTTGAAGTAGGGGGAGGTAGAGGCTGATTTGAATGATTTTGATGGTTGGCCATGGTAGCTAGCAGTAAGGGGGAGTCGGGGCAGCCAGGACACGGCCGGAAAAGGGACCGGAAACCACCAGAACTGGCGGCACAAGGGGCAGCAGCTGCTGCCCCTGTTCTTGCGTGAGAGAGAGGGAGAGGTGAGGGGATTAGTGTGTGATTTATTTGCTGATTTTTGGCTGAATGTTTAAGGTCAAATTGTCTATTAATAACAACATGTGGCTGAAAATTTCTCACCCAAAAAGTAGCTTTTTGCTAATTAAAATTAGGTGCTAAAATGAGTAATTAGTGAAATAACAAAAATTAGTAAGGTTTTGGGCTTTTGTTTTGGGCCAACAAGCTACGTTTGGGCTTGAAAATTTTCAATCGAAATGTTGGTAACATTTTATATTACTCGGAATTAAAGTTTACCGAAGGTAAGAAAAGCATAATTTACTTACCGAGGCCTAATATCGATTCACCCGACATTTAATCAATCAATGAAACTCAAATTAACAATAAATGACACTTGAGTTGCAAAGTGGTACCCAACATGAAATATCTTCGCACCGGGATGATTAAATATGATAAATGAAGGTGGAAAATTTAAATAACATAATGGAACTCGTTAAATAAATAAATTAAGTGTAGTTGAATTTAATAAACATGATTTGGTTAAACAAATAACCATGAATGAGTAAATGAATAAACATGATTAATGAAATAAATAAAGATGATTTGAATAAATAAATATGGGTTAGGGTTGGGTTATTACAGTCTTTCCCCCTTAAAGAGTTTCATCCTCGAAACTTATAACACTTGTCAACTGCATGCAATGCTACTTTAAAACACATGGGCCATTGGTTCCCATAGCTTTCCTCTAAAGCAGTATCATTTGCCAAATGTACTCCGACTAAAGGTGTACGCATTATATACTTCTTAATTCCATATTTCAGTAGCAGATCTGGATACTTATCACATAATAGCCTCAACGAACTCAATCACTTTGATTCAAAAGTGATATTCCCTTCAAAAGAAAAGAACATTGTTACTGCAAAGGAGGTATTCTACACTATTGACTCATAAAGCCTAAAGTGACGAGGACTCAAGTATCGCTGATATCTAGTCTCCTGACACTCTTGACTAGGAAGGTATGACTTAATTATATCTCATCTGCGACTTTGGTTATTTCTTTGTTGTGCTAGCACAACTGCTTTGTCGACCTTGTATCACCTCGACATGTACTTGAATTTCCCCTCTTAATGCTTGCCTGGCGTAGCTCTGACCTTGTACTCAATGTTTCTTCTGGCTCACTCCAATATAATTAGACAGTGCTTGAGTTTATTCCCTTATCCAAAGGCAACCATCTGATATTTCCAATACATCACATGATCTCCGCTCATCAGACTACTCAAGGATCTGCTCCCGGTCGATAATGAGTAATGAAATGACCATAGTTAGGGATGAGAGTGATGAATTTCTCAGCTAAGTGAATCATTGCATACAAAAGAAATGAACAATGAGACTAAAAAAAAACAAATAAAGGAAAGATTATCATAGGGTGGTTAGAAAGAAGATAACCATAAGTATATTATGAATTCTGAAATATAATGCCACAAGAATTGTGGTTTATCATATGAGGTCCAATAAATAATCAACTAAGGAGAAAGAGGGTTCGATTATACTTAGGTTTAACTGAGGAATTGGAAATAAGATAACAAGCACGGACCCTCAACTAGGTGACTTAATAGCCACAAGTAACAAGACAAGCGCAATAGATAGATGGGACAAGCAGATGAAATAAATAGAAAAGATGGTGAAGGCCGAGGGCATAGGAGTGTTGACAACTATATAACGTTGAACAACAATGCGTTGCACATGTAACAATGGGATTAAAAAGACATGGAAGATCTCATTAGTATGAAATATTGGGTTGAAATGCAAGGAAGATTAAACAATATGGAATCGCGTTAAGATTTGAGGATAAGACAAGCAAACAATTTCAAGAATGACTTCAAAAGGGCATTCCCGCAAGAGATAGATTGTCAAAAGAACTTGAGCAACAAGATGTAGTTATGGCCATAGAATAGTATGCCAATATGATGTTACAGTGCCAAAGAAACGCAAACAATACGGATCCATTTAATTATCGAAAGGGCACCCAATGACTGGGTCTGAAGCAACCAAAGACTTTTCAAGCTATAAATGAAGAGTGCTCAAATAGAAGTAAAGTGTTAATGTAGGTGGTAGTAAAAGTATGAACACAGTGATGACTGAATTGTCAGCGTTTGAATCGCCAATAAGAAAGGTTGCTTAGACATGTTTTCATAAACACTCCATTACAAATCAAAAGAGTGTTAGCAGCAATAGAAATGATACCTCTGAATAATTCAAGGTAACTAGGGCAGCAATAAGTCAATGACAAGAAGTAATGGGAGCGAGCATTGCTGATGTAAGGTCTTAGTGTTAAAACCAGATGATTCCGATACATGGCAGCTAAATCTTACTTGCACCACCCATATAATGCCAAGTAGCACATCATAAGCTACTAATTATTATCACCATACATAAGCACTCATTGTAGTGTTCGTCTCATACTGGTTCACCTCAAAGATATTGCCGCAGAAGGTATTTCCTTATCTAGAGGTTTACATCTAACTTGACACTGTATTAATCCCTTAAACAGTTGCAAATAGCATCCCCACATTGGGTTTCAACCACAAAATAACACACCTCAATAGAATTCTCAAATCCTGGGGCAAAACGGACAGAGTTCCGCCTACAAACGGGTTAAATCCTAGGCTTAAAGCCTTACAATAGCTACCTGAAATGAAGAAAAACACTTTAATAGCTCAACGGCCACACGCCGGAGTTCATAACTCAATGGGTTACACACCCGGAGTGCACAATTATAGAAATTTAAACAAATAAGAGAAATGAAACGTGCAATACACCTCCAAGATAAATGAGAACATGCCTCACCAACAGGTGATCCAAATGGTTCCACAATCCACTTTGCTCATGCGTGAATCTCATGATATTAACAAATGATTGAGTCACCCAAATGAAAATGGTTTCTCCATATATGCCCATACCTATGAACTTGTAGTCAACAACTCATTTAACTGGTCCAACAGAACTCATGCATACCTTGATAGCTCACTCAGAAACACTTGATAGCGCACAGTGGCCCTTAAAACCTTAGGTTCTGATACCAAAACTGTAACGCCCCCAAAATACTAATGACATAATTACTAATAATTGCAGCGGGAGACTTAGTAAACGAAGGCGCTACCGCCGTCTTGACAAGGACAAGGCTCACTGAAACTATTAAATCTTGCAACTCGTGTTCACAATCACAAATTCTATTAAACTGAAACACTTCAAGACCAAAGTCCATAATGGTTCAACCATACCATGTATTAATTCACACTCCATACCACACAAGTAACTTGACCTTAAGGTCGATTCCAATGTTCATGCTAAGCTGAATCCACTGTGAGCATCTGACGAGTTCCAGAAGGGCTTGCTAAAATTGAGAAACATGTGATACTTCATTACCTAAAATGGAAAACATGAAAACAATTCGAAAATATGAGCAAAAACTCAGTACATACATCCCTGTATTGTAAAATGAGCACAGAAATACTGGTGATGGGTACCCGTCTTTGCAATTCATTTAGTTGGCAATAATAATGAAAATGAATGTAATATGAAACTGAATTGCTCATTATTATCTGGATGTGAACCCCTTGCACTGATATGATCTATACATAGGTGTACACCTGCCAATCCGATCAAGAGTTGGCCTGAAGCCGCGCGGGTAAGTGATGGGCTGACGCCCTATAGATGATAACTGACGGGGTCACAAGTTATATGGCAAATCACTGTATAAACTGATTCATTGATAACTCATTAAGAGTTTGTAACTTGATAAATATGATCTGCTTTCTGAAGATACAGGCAATGGACGTACCTTGAGTCTTTAAAAATGACATCTGACTTGATAAATATGTTTTGACTTGATTACACTTATGCATAACGGGGAACGATAACTAGGCCTCAACTCTGTTTTATAAAATAAATGTCACTGTAAGTATATATAATCAGTAAATGATCCTTACTCGCATAATTGAGTAAGTAAAAGTAGGTGTAACAGAAATTGAGTAATTATATGGTATACATAACGAGTACTTGAATATAACTTCAAAACTGAATTGATGAAAGTAATGCAAAACTGAATTGATGAAAGTAATGAAATTCAATATGAAGTAAATAGAAGTAAAATAGTCCAGTCCACAATGAGATAAATGATGTTACAGAGGAAAAGGCCTTGATAGTGATAATTGAGAGAATCGTTATGGCCTTTTCTGAAATAAGGTGCTGATATGAGTTTCTCTCTCCACTTCTCATAATCATTCAAAAATCCACTTGATAAAGAATTCCACCCCAAAATGAGTCATTGAACTCCATAGAAGCTATTAAGCTCACTAAGCTTGGTATTTTCTTTGTAAAATCCATAAGTGATTCACAGCTCATAAACTGACTCCCAATTTGTATATTTGTCTTCAGGACAATTTTCAGAATTTTCCTCCAAGTATACGCTGCATAGAAATTGCAATAATAACCTAATTTACACCCAAACAGGTCAGTTTACTTCAAAAATTCATAATTTTCATTCTAGACATCAAATGGAGAATTAAAACCCCAATATGAAAAGATTAGGAAGTCCCCAAAAACTTTCATTTACAATACAAATCACGATTCTCACAATAAGATTCCCAAAATGGGACTAAAACACAAGTGTCTCAGTTTTGATCTCATTCTGCGCAGCTTTGGTAAAACGACTATAACTTTTTCCACAGACCTCGGATTAAGGCGATTCAAGATGCATTTGAAAGCTAACACACTGAGGTATTTACCCACCAAAAATCACAATTTTTCACTGGGCCAATCATTACCAGTTTAATCCCAAAGTCAGCCCTAATTTCCTGAAATTCCAGCCCTTTACTGATTTAACTTTCTCTTCCTTTTTCATATAAAACTCACTTGAAATCATTTCAAATCACCACAATCAGATATAAAATGATCATGTAAGGCCTCATATACATATACAAACTCTAAACAACTTCATGAATACGTAATTACTAAATTCGTATCCAAAACAGGGCAGTTTTCTTCAAAATTCCATAACTCACTGATTACTCGTCCAAACTTCATGAAATTTTGCCAGAAAATCCCAAATAATATAGAGAATATACAGTAAAAATTTCAGAATTTTTGGCCAATCCTATAATTGCCAGAATTTTCGACAGTGGCCATTTAACAAAAGCAAAATCATGAAAAGCATGCTCTTGATCCAATACCCATGACTCCAAACATCTCCAAACTCAATAAAAATTGCACAACAACTATCAATTTGATCATCCAAACAATAATCACAACTAAAACAACCCAAAAATTCAAAATACAACAAGTTAGGGTTGTGGATATACCTCACTTTAGGCTTGAACTAGGGGGAGGTAGAGGCTGATTTGAATGATTTTGATGGTTGGCCATGGTAGCTAGCAGTAAGGGGGAGTCAGGGCAGCCAGGACACGGCCGGAAAAGGGACCGGAAACCACCAGAACTGGCGGCACAAGGGGCAGCAGCTGCTGCCCCTGTTCTTGCGTGAGAGAGAGGGAGAGGTGAGGGGATTAGTGTGTGATTTATTTGCTGATTTTTGGCTGAATGTTTAAGGGTCAAATTGTCTATTAATAACAACATGTGGCTGAAAATTTCTCACCCAAAAAGTAGCTTTTTGCTAATTAAAATTAGGTGCTAAAATGAGTAATTAGTGAAATAACAAAAATTAGTAAGGTTTTGGGCTTTTGTTTTGGGCCCAACAAGCTACGTTTGGGCTTGAAAATTTTCAATCGAAATGTTGGTAACATTTTATATTACTCGGAATTAAAGTTTACCGAAGGTAAGAAAAGCATAATTTACTCACCGAGGCCTAATATCGATTCACCCGACATTTAATCAATCAATGAAACTCAAATTAACAATAAATGACACTTGAGTTGCAAAGTGGTACCCAACATGAAATATCTTCGCACCGGGATGATTAAATATGATAAATGAAGGTGGAAAATTTAAATAACATAATGGAACTCGTTAAATAAATAAATTAAGTGTAGTTGAATTTAATAAACATGATTTGGTTAAACAAATAACCATGAATGAGTAAATGAATAAACATGATTAATGAAATAAATAAAGATGATTTGAATAAATAAATATGGGTTAGGGTTGGGTTATTACAAGCGAGAACATATTAGGAAAGCAATTAAGCTAAGATGAGATTTCATGAGTGTTTAAGGAAAAATCTATCCACCATCACCATATCAGTCCAGACGATTATGTTGAGAACATAATCATATAATATATCAGGCATAAGGGATTAGAGATGCTACTGGTGATGTCTTGGGATATTTTTGGGGTATCGTATTTCGTGAAAGTGTTCTGTTAGTTGGATGGTAAATTAATATAACACTACTTATTATTTTTGGTCACACGTACTATTCCTGATATGAAGCGTGAAGAGTTGTGATACATGGAACATACGTGTTTTGTGGCCTAAGTGGCCGAGTGGGAGCTGTTGGATGGGCCTAATGAGATTAGGCCCGACGGTCACTTAAGTCGCCTAGGGCGACAACCCTTGCTAACCCCTAACCTATATAAAGGGGTTTAAGGGGGTTAGCCTTTGTAGATGCCATGATGCGAATATTAGATCTCCCATATTCTCCTACTTCTCTCTCATGGTTGAATCACCATCTATCGGATTCTCGGGTTTAGGACGTGAAACTCTAAAAGCGACTCTAGTAGCCGCTTCATATTCTTATTGCTGTGAAGTGGTTTTCTTTATTATCGTGGACTATTACCGGCAGTATATTTCCGCATCCAGGATAGTCCTATTTCTTCCTACAAAACTGAACACTAGCCAGAGGGACAAGTCCAACCCCTATCCCTTTTAAGTAGAAAAGAGGTCAAAAAAACAATCCCTATACCTTCCACAGTAAGTGGAGCTATGGTTAACACTTATGAATATGGTAACATCTCCTCTAGTAAGCAACAAACAAACACAATAGGGACAAGGGTTTAAATACAACTTATCATTTTGTAAGAGGAAAAGAAAAGCATAAAATCTAGAACTGGAATGGATAGTACATCCTACTACCCCTGGGTACTCTATCAAAAAACAAGAATCAATCATGGATAAAAGACAGGCAGTTAAGTAGCCTAGGAGGTGGCCTCATCTCCATATTAATCTGTCTTTCTCACATTTTTTTCAGCCTCTATATCATCTAGCAAATCCTCATGCAAAGTATCAAGGGAATCATTTCCCAACTCAACTAGCACGAATTCAGCAAGGGATAGATTTGTAATAAGATTGACCAAGATAATCCTTTCAGGATTCAAAGGGGTTGGGTTAGGTAATGGAGCAGGTTGAGGAATGGACCAAAACCGCTTAGGGCCATGAAAATACTATTTTGAAACCGCAACCCCTGGAAAGTTTATGCCCTCCGTGCATGGTGTGGGAGGGAAAGGCCTAATGTAATCTTTGTGATGGAGACTGTGATTACTAGTAGGGACCTAGATGATATCAAAACCAGATGTGGTTTTGCAAATGGATTATCATTGAACTCAAATGGGAAGTTTGGTGGGGTTGACTTTTAGTGTAAAAAATATTGATATAGCCATACTTTCCCACTCAAAGGACAATTTTGTAGCTAATGTTCTAGATGACCATAATCAGCAAAGATGGGAAGATATAAGGATTTACAGGTGGTTAGAGATGGGAAATAAACACAAAACAAGGAGCTTGAAAAGAGATCTAAGGGAAGCATGCCCCTGACTATGCTTTTCTTTGGTGATTTCAATGAAATCTTATTTGATAGTGAGAAAAGCGAAGGACCGTAGCGTATGGACTACTAGATGTCGGCTTTGAAGGATGTGTTTGATTTTTGTGGCCTAAAGGATTTGAGCTTGAATGGGGATTTGTACACTTAGGAAAGAGTGGGTACGAGAAAAGGGGTTTATAGGTTATCTGAACTAGTGTAATTTTTATCCTATGACAGAAGCGAACCTCTTTCCAAGGTATTGCTCAAACCATAATGCCTTATTACTGAACACCGAGTCAATGCCATGTGTGTGGGATAATGAGAAACCTTTCAAATTCGAGCATTTTTAGTTAGCCGATAGTGGGTGTAAGGTGGTGGTAGAGGAGGCATGGAGGAATGTGGCTGCTTCCGACCCAATAAGGAAGCTTGAAGAGTATACCGAGGTACTAAATACATAGATCAAGGAGACATGTGGGTGCATTGCCAAAGCAATCAAAAATTATAGGAGGCAACTACAGGAAATCCAGCGAGAGCCCCGGTTCGTTAAAATTATAGAAGGAATGAGGAGCTGTGTGTAAAGCTTGATGATCACCATATGATGAGGGAGACCAAGTGGTTCATCAGAGCTAGAGTGAATGAGTTGAGAGGCAAGGGAAAGAATACTACCTATTTTCACCATAATAGAAAGCTGCCGAAGAAACCATAACAGAATTCAAGGCCTTAAAGATAAACGGAGGCATATGGAAGGATTTAGGGGCGGGCATCCAAAAGGTAGTTATTCACTATTTTCATGGCCTTTTTAGCTCCAGTAATCCCGCTAATATGGATGATGCATTAAAAAATATTGTGGAAGCTGGATGAGGATACTAACTTGAGGTTGAACAAGAAGCCACGCCCTTAGGAGGTGTACCATGTTGTCAAAGAGATGCACCCAACCAAGGCTCCTAGGTCAGACGATTTCAATGCCTTGTTTTTCCAAAAATTATGGGATGTAATTGGTAGTGATGTGGTCATCTTTGTTAGAGGAGTGTGGAGAGATGAGAACAATATTAAACGTGCCAACTACAAGAAAAAAACATTGTGCTCATTCCAAAGGCAAAAGAACCAAGCAAGATTTCACAACTTAGACCCACCAATCTTCACAACGTCATCTATGAGATCATTTCTAAAACGATAACAAGTAGACTGAAATAAGTCCTACCACACCTAATCTTATAGCATCAAAACACTTTTGTACCAAAACAACAAATCACTGGCAATGCCCTTGTGGTGTTTGAGGTCTTCTACTACATGAAAAGGAAGACGAGTCGAAGACAAGGGTTCTGTGCCTTAAAGCTCAACATGAGCAAAGCGTATGACCATATTGAGTGGAATATTTTGGAATTGGTGATGTGGAAGATGGGATTTAATAATGCTATGATTAACAAGATCATATGGTGCATTTCTATGGTAGAGTACTATGTGATCAATAGGAAAGTTAGAGGTTTGGACATCTAGGAGTATCCATCAAGGACACTCAATACGCCCTTACCTTTTTATCTTATGTGTCGAAGCATGCTCCCTCTGATTTCGAAAAATGTAGAGGACAATGCATACGTGTGGCAAAAGGTTACAGGAATGCCCCATAAGTCGCACCTTTTTTTTTTTTGGCTGACAATATCATTATGTTTATAAATAGCAAATATCTTTAAAACACATTACAAAGCTTCTCGGCAAAGGGTGAACCTGGACAAATTAGAAGAGGTTTTCAGAGGAGCGTGAGGTGATTTTCAAGTGATAATTTGATCTCTTGTTCAGGGATTTAAGAACTCGAGAGACATAAGAAGTATCTAGGTTTGCGCACTATTGTTGGCTACTCAAAAAGAGGTGCCTTTGCCAGCATAAAGGAGAGGGTTCTCAAGAAGTGCCAAGGTTGGAAAGAGAAATTACTTTCCACCCCGAGCAAAGAAATTATGATAAATTAATTGTGCAATCAATTCTAACACATATTATGTGTAGTTTTAAGATCCCTAATATGCTGTTGGATGATATTCACATGCAAATAAATAAATAATAGTAGGGTTTAAATGACAACATGAGGAAAATACATTGGAGAAATTGGGAAAGCATGTGTATGCCAAAGCCTATGGGAGGTATCAGGTTTAGAGATAAGGACCTTCAATGTGGTCCTGTTAGCAAAGCAAGAAGTTGAGGTTACTGTAAGAACAAGAATCCTTTCTCTACGAAATATTGAAGGCCAAGTATTTCCCTCACTCGAAGTTTTTGGAGGACAGACGAGGTCATGATCCAAGCTACTTGAAGAAGTATTTGGGGTGCAAAGGGTTGGTTAAATTAGGAGCTGAGATGGAGGATCGTCATAGGGGAATCAATGAGAATTTGGGAGTATCCGTGGTTGTCAGCTTGGAAGGATAAGGTACTCTGACAAAAATCTCAATGGACAACTCAATTTGTTGGGCATCCAAGCTAATTGATTACATGGGGAGGTGCTGGAAGGAGGAAATTTTTAAGAACTTTTCTATGCTAAAGATCTTGATGCGGTGTTGAGCATCCTTTTGAGTTATGTAACGCCCCAACTCTTAATCAAATAATTAGTCTTAATTAACTAGGCATTCGTGGTCAGTATAGTGGAAAGGTAAAGGTTAGGACATTACGACCGTCATAGGAAGGATAAGGCTTAACTAGTTAGTACACCTAATACCAACATAATAACATCTTTTATTTTACCTTTAAAGTAAATGGCATATATTTTGTACACACTGCAAAAGAAGTAACAGTTCAACAACCCACCATTACAGTTATCATCAACCCAAGACTTAGATGGATGTCACTTTGAGCTTGTTTAGATCACGTTGATTGACTGCTTGCTTCTCTTGTAATGCCCAACACTTAACTTCTCAAATGCCTAACCTAAAACATAAAAGCACAAATGTTCCAAGGATGAACCGAATGTCAATACATTTACCCCTATATTGTAACAAATTAAAACTTTATTTTTCAATAAGTGAGGGAATTTCAATTCATTTTAATTCAAAAAAATGGGGAGAGAGAATTATATTAAAACCGTTAAGGTTATTATCTAAAAGTAGAGCCCAAATTGATAAACTTAGACGTACAATGTGATCATTGATTAATGTACACACTTCCCAGGCCGATTGGGAAGCATGCGCTGGAGCCATGCGATAAATTGAGGGGCCTGAGCCACGATAATTGATAATTGGTGACTCCACTTGATTATGTGGCAAAACAATATTTGAAAATAATTTATTAAATACTTATATATTAAGATTTAGTATTTATAAAAGACATGTGAGTTTTGAAGGGTACAAATAATAAACATACATTGATTTGAATTCTTATCCCCTTTTCAAACAATGAGTTGTTGCTCGAACAACTGATGACAAGGCCCTCACCTTCTTTCTCAAATAGATACTTTATTAATGAGTTGCGAAAAAGGACATGTCCAGTTTGATATGGTGTATGTGTATGCAAAATTATCACATTCTAGAGCCATCGATCATCTTTAGTTCTCTTATATTGTCTGACTTTAGTTCTTTAGGACGTGGTAATACTTCTGATCATAAGTTTTCTGCTGTGTTAGTCATTAATGGTGAACTTACTAGGCCTAATAACAAGGTTAGTGATTAGTTCCAAGCGAGCGCTTGACTCCATATACTAGTGGCTGATAAAAGATGGTACCTTTACTTAAATCAACAATACTAGTTAGGGCACATAGGACACATTGAAAGTTAGGGGGTTAACCATGGAGCTAGTGGCTCTAGCTGGGGGAAAAAAGTGTGGGGTGTGAACATTCTCTCGAACATTGAGCATTTCCCATAGAGAGAAAGCTTCAGTCTTCTCCCTACAAAGGAGGAGTTATGTCATCGTAGTATTATTGCTAATGATTTATGTATGGTACGCAAAACTAATACCGTAACAATTATCCATGCCTTGTCAACCATGACTTTGCAAAGTTTGTCTAGGGGATGGTGACAAATGCAAGCATGGTTTTAGAAGCAAAAGGTGTATCTGTCATTGGAAGATTGTTCTAGTTATGGGACAGACTGTCTGGAAACGAATTTCATGAGATACTAGCAATAAGGTGTGTAATATGGGCAGCGAGCAATAAAAAGTTGTGGGAGGGGGGAATCCTTGTGTGAGTTCCTTGGTGAAAAGGTATATCGAACGAGTACAATGATAGCATATATTAGCGTTGGCGAGGCTTGATTTCATTAAGTATTAATACCTCGTTTTGTTTTGGACCTGCGAAAGTTGACTTGAACTAAATAATTTGACTTATATCTGATCTAACATTCGAAATAGCTAAAATGAACCCCAATTGAACTTGATTCAAACCTTTTTCTTTCAAATCTAATCTTTCTGGCAGACAAATTATTAGACCAAACAATAATTGACTTCAAATTAATCCAAACTGAAAATGACATGACTTAAAACTAAGGTTTAATTAATTATACTGACCTGAATATGATCAGTTTCAAAATTAATCCAACCACAAATGAACATCTCAAAATTTCGCCTATGATGTATTGATTTTATAATGAAAAAATGACATTTGGATCCCATCGGGAAAAACGAACAAGAGAAACAGGGAAGGAAAATTTACAACTGGGTCAGACTTCAACATGTCTTCAACAAATTAATTTTTTTTACAACAAAAGGGTGTTGCTTTTGGAGGGAAAACCAAATGGGGAGAAATGCAAAGGGAGATGAAATTACATAAATACCCTTAGTGAAAATAATGTGGCAGTTAGTGCAATGGGAACGGCTATGCGGTTGGGGAGCAGTTAATGGAGCACTGTGAAGACAACACCGACATGTGTTCGACATTCCCGACAAGCACACGGTAGCACAGCGGTAGAGAGAGAGAGAGAGAGAGAAATTCGAGCAGAAAAGGTGAAGGAGAAGAGACAGGGGTGGGAGGTTGAAGAAGAGGGCTTGGGGTGGCCAAGTTTGGGGTGGCTACAGAGAGAGAAGGCAACCGTGGAGGAAACCATGACAGTGGTAGGTCGGGGCAGAGGAACAAGGGGGCAGCTTTCAACGGCGGCAAGGTAAGTGGGCACCAAAAAAGGGCGAACAAGGCTGGACAGACACAGAAGGAGGGGGCACTAAAGATCAATTTGAGGTAAGATTTTTAAATTTAAAAATTGTAGTCAATTGTAGTGAATTTTGAGTCAATTGTGAATGTGGAAAATGTCGTGAGTCTGGTGATATGTAGGGGGTGGGAATTGTAGATGGAGAAGTTTGGGATTCCTTGTTATAAGGTTGGGATTGCCCAACTGCATAGGAAGTTGATTTCGTTTGCCACATGAAAGGGAGAGTTTTGTGTGGTAGAGGTCAGTGTTGACCTAGGTAGGTATCTGTGTACACCACGGTGGACATGGTAGGGTTATTAGCTGAAATGACAACCATCATGATAACCTATGTACACCGTGGTGGACATGGTTGAGGGCATGGGGAAATAGGTGAGGGGTGACGTAGATGCGACTGTTGGTGTTGAGGTAGTCGTTATGGGGAAAATGTGTGTGTATTTGAGTGGAAGAAGTGAAATTTATGCAGTGTAGGTACTGAAGGACATGCATACGAATGTAGGCCGAAATTGTGATGTCGTTGTCCGTGGTGAACAGGGTTGAAGGATCTGGTTATCCAGCATAACCTGTTTGTTGGGCAACCGTTAGCAGTGTAGAGGGACAATGGTAGAATAAGGAGTGATGTTTGGCGTGCCATTAAGTGTAGGTACTGAAAGTTTGGGGGGGCAACGATGTCACTATTAGTGTGTAACCAGTAAAGGAGAATTGCATTAGAAATGAAATGCGGTAGACATGAACATGTTATTTTGGGGAGGAAGGTATTGTTTGGTTAGATGAACACCTCTCCCATGGTTAATAGGGATTAGGGCTAAAGATGGTGGGAATGCTAACGTCACCGTGATTTGACCGTGTCGTGACCGTGGTCACCCTGGACACTATTGTGGTCAACCCTTGGATGCAGTGTGTGTGTGTAAACCCGTACTGTAAGATATGAGACATTTGTAATTGATTGAAATGTTGTGTGTTTTGCAGGTGTCTGAGATGGTGTTGCGCAGTGGGCGGAAGCGTGTGCATTTTGCAGGATCCCCAGAGACCTTATGACGGACAGGTGAAGAGAGTGATCCTGAGTATCACAGTGGTGATGAAGGGGGAAGCCAGCACAATGGTTCAGAGTCATCTGCAAGTGAGGAGGTTAGCAGCAGCAGTAGTGACCACTTGAAGGGGGAGATGCGGTCGAAGAAGAGGCACGACCTACGACGTGAGGGGGCAGCGAGTGGTGGGGCATAGGAAGGGGTATGGAGTGAAGGGGAAGGGGAAGGTGGAGAAAGTGAAGAGGAGAAGTACGAGTGATGAAAGAGATGATGCTAGCAGATAGCAGGCTATAGATGTGGATATTAGTCACCGTTGTGCGTTAGACACAATATGTGCACTGAACAATCAGTTGTCGAATATCCAGAAGGAAGCTGTAAGGGGAATGGTATAGAGTCCAATGCTGGAGTACAGGACATTTTTAATGGACGGACACTTGGTGCAGACCCTTTTACAAGCGTGGAACCCAGAGAGTAAGTGCTTCAAGTTAGGGCGGAGGGAGGTACTATTCTCACACTTTGATATTGCATTGCTAACGGGGTTCCCAGCCACTAGGAAGCTCGTTACATTTAAGAGGAGTGATGGTGGCAGTGAGGTGGAGCAGGTGTTGAAGGGAGCAATGGAGGAGCGTGTGTGTAGAGAGAGGCAGAGGAGGAGGACAGCACAGAAAGACATGCGCATTTACAGGAACTATGTGTCGGTATTACTTAAGTTGTGTAGGGTGAACAACACTGTTGAGAGAGTTGCATTGTTTAAGAAGTTGTACACATTCTTGGTGGTGAGTGGGTTATTATTCCCTCATGATGCGGGTGGTGCAGCATGGGATTTGGTGTATATTGTGGAGGATGAGGGCGGGGTGGGGGAGTATAATTGGGCAGAGGCGGTGTGAGTCTCTGGTGCACGCGATGGAGGAGAGCCGGGAGAAAATGTAGAGCATGAAAAACTTGCAAATCAATGGTTTTGCGACGATCCTCTAGGTCTTATATGAAGTGAAGCGAATGTTTTGATGTTGTTCATTTGCATGAAGTGGAGTGGGTTTTTTTTTTTATAATTTGAATGTAACAGTCATTACTGTGCAGGTTTTTGTTGATTTTTGAATGTAACGGTTGTTGCTGTGCGATACAGATGTGGTTTTATGAATACAGTAGTATATATCCTTTTGTAGATGAGCGAAGGGTACCAAGACTCAGTAGTTGGGTCAATTTGTACAAGGGCAAGAAATATGATGCTGGAGTTGTGGTCCGCAAGTTGAAAGACAGCGAGGTGGGGTTAATGACATCCATGCAGGAACATGATGCACCATGTTTATGTGTGGAGTCAGTTCATGATGAATGTGATGTTGAATATTGCAGATAATTCCAGTTATTGAAGTCATGGATGATGAGAGAAGAATACAGGCGGTGGAGGCGTTAATTACGTCGGAGGTCTACAGTGCGTATATGGAGGATGCGCAGGTATGTAACGACATTAACATATGTTACTGTGACAATTACGTGGTGAACGGTACGTGAGTTCTGTACATGTTGTGTGTTACGTAGTGGATATAGTTAGGTATACTAAGCACTGATTTGGTGACGTACTTGTTGCAGGGTGTTATAAGTGTGGAGGAACGACTGCAGAGGGTGAGATATGCACTGAGGAAGGAAAGAGAAGCACTTGCAAAGGAGATAGAAGCGCAACCTGCGACGAAAAAGGAGCTGGCTGAGCTAAAGGAAGCAGCTGTAATGAAAACTACGGTTGAGGACATCTTAGAGTTTGCAAGGATTCAAGGATTGAACTCCACAGTGGATACGCCTGAGAGGCCGGTAGGTGAGGAAGGAACCAACATTGACATATTTACCCCAGATGTGGGAGTGAAAGTGGACCGAGCATCCCCTCGTCTCCGGTGCAGTCGAGTGACGTGGCTGAGACTATCGCAGCGGGGGAGAGTGTGCCATCAGGACAGTTTGGGGCACATCCGGTCGAGGCGGAGTTGGTTGTAGTAGGGAAGGTTGGTGAAGTACAGGGGCAATCACCGCGAGCAGTGAGGAATGGCCGAAGTCATCAATTGTGAAGAAGGTGCGGACATGTCCTCAGCCCCGAAATCCTTCTGTAATGCAATCGTCCCCGTACCTACACCTGAACCGAGCGGTTGGGAAGGGTAAGCGTAAATGCGGCAATGTGTACACATCTCAAAAGCGGTCCAAGAAAGATGGTGGCGTTTCAGCAGCGCATGTAGCAGGGACTGATATGGACGTCGGTGGAGCACCCCCAAGCAAGGTAAAGCGTGGAACCTCAAACATGTCTGTTGCTATTAAACAAGTGTTTTATTTTAGAGGGAGTTGTATATTTGATGGTGGCACATGTGAAGGTCGGTGACGAGTCATCCTTGGGTTCTTCAAAGAATGCAAATATGGAGGCCATTGTGCAGGCAGTAGTAAATAAGGGCTTCCCCACGGGCGAAGTTCGGGTGGACGATGTTGATGGCTACGTCCACGTTCGAATGGTAGGTTTGTAGCTGTTGTTGCACATACTGCTTTCCTTTCCTTGAATGACATTGCATCCACCATTGCATGAATGTTGGTAGCTGTACTGACCGTGGTAGGAGTAGGTGATGGGAGTGGTAAACATTTACAAAGACAAAATGCGAAGGACCTGTTGACATGTAATAAATACCATTATGTTGTGTATGTGTACATGCACCAGTTACGCAACTGTTGACTGGTGGTGAACATGTGTCATGCAATGAGATGTGTGTGTGACATGGCAAGTGGGGTGGCCGTGGTAAACATGACTCATGTGTGTGGCAAGTAGGACAGGAGCAGCACATGTTACTATTCCACGGCGTTGTTTTTAGGGAATATGATTGTTTGACTCAATCGTGGATGAATGTTTCTGATAGATGTGTTTCCATGTAGGTTGTTGAAGAAGGTGCTGCTGAAGCCACTCTAGGGACTACAGTAAGTGGGGATTTAACAGTGGATTATGTACACAACTCAATTGATCAGGTGAGTTGACAATGAAGTGGACTATGTGGTGTATTAAGTTGACAATCGTAAAACATTCGACATTGCAGTTCATGTGCAGGGAAGAGATGGAGGTCGGCAATCACCGTGTGATGTTATTGTTGATGCCAATGTGGTGGTCACTGATGAGAAGTCTGATGAAGGCGTGGGTAAGGATGGTCTAGAGGTCGCCACGCAGTCGGAGAAGGTCAGTGCATTTCTCGTTAATTTTGAAGCACGTGTCGAGTGTTGTGTCAATGACTGTGGGGCCGGGTGCAATGGTTTCCAACTGTGGGATGAATACCCTATAGGGGGTTATTGTGTTGATGATGGGTTCCAATGCGCTAACGCTATATCTGTGTAAGGTGGTACATATGACGGCCCTATGGTGGCAGGAGTTGATACCGTACGCTGTGAGATAGATGGTACGGAAGCTGAGACCAGTGCGGGTCCATCGACGCAAACATCCGTGATTGTCGAAGGCACCGTTGATGAGGTCAGTAAAATAGGGCGTGGTATATGAAGAGTGTGCCAATAACTTAGGACCCCCTTCCACACCTGTGACGTTAGGGCGTGGATGTTTGCCTACAACGTACACACAGAAAATCATGGTGAACGACATGTATGGCATAGGTGATTATAGTTGAAGGACAGTAGGCGCATATACAGAGTCACTGATGTCAGATGTTAGTGACT
>JAKOGI010000137.1:0-210000 GCA_029747015.1 Carnegiea gigantea | reverse complement strand
TGTGAACTATGTCAACTAGTGCATGTGCATTTAGTTTGTTGGTAGGCCTTCCCTTTTTGGGTTGTATGTGTGTCCTTCAGTCAATGTTCATTGCACATGGTTAACTAATCTCGTTTGCCATGGTCGACTACGTGTTAGAGTGTGGTACTCATTGCTGGTACTGTGTCCAACTCGTGAAGCATGGTAACCACTGTCGCGGGTATTGTTTGCCCCTGCATGGACAATTTTCCTGTGTTGTATTTGTTCACCGGGAGAAGTGCAATTGTCTACCGTGGTGGACACATTGGGTTAATGTGGTCGTCACCCCACAGCGAACCCAATGTGAACAACAGTGTTTACCAGTGCATCCAAGGGTATGGAATGTGGTGCAGAACTGGGAACAAAGTTTATACTTCATACATAACGGCATATTTGCAATACATAGAGGAGCATATGCAGATATAGTTTGCAGAACCATTGCCGACGGACACTATAAACCAAAACAACCGAACACATAACATAGGGTGGGTTGTAATATGTACATTGTACTTTGTAATTGCATGCAAAAACGCAGACATAGACGATGTTATTTTTCTGATTCAGACCCTGGAATATAACCTCATATATGTCCACTTCTGGCCTTCACATAAACGGTACCACAAAAAACTGATGCACTTCACCCAGCTGTATTTGTGGAAGATACTGATCACAGTATGGTGTCTGACGGCTTCCACACCCAAAAAAGTCATCCTACCTCTATCTTCAATTAATGACATGAACGAACATGGTGAATAACATAAGCAACGTTATTGCCGATGTAATCATCCATGCTTTGCACTGTCGCTCAGCACATGACACAGCAATAGCCAACTTCATGTTTGTGTCATGCGAAGCCCTCATTGCGTGTCCCTTCTCCAGCAATGTTGCCTTCAATTTGTTGATGGACACTTGCAGTCTTCGGATTGTAATGGCCTTCTTATGCCTCGTTGGAGAACGCTTCAACCGGATGTCATGACCACACATCCTCTACAAATAAAAGCGGATGTTACTCATGGTAAAATACAGTCTGAATACAATGAGATGTGGGTAATAAATTACTTCGACGTGGTATATCTGTCGACAAACTGAGCGGCGTATACATGGGACGTGTGGGTCGACAATCATTTCTGCTGGCGTACCACATTCGCATACTATGGGGACCACGGAGCCACATATGACCTAAGTATGAGGTCCCACGTGTGGGGCTTGCAGTGGTGACGAGGCATCCGATGCAAGGGGGTCCATGTACTCCATCTGGCCTGTATAATTTCTTTGTATTAAATTCAATTGTCTACTTGTGAAGTAGTTAGCAGAGGAGTTATGGATGTGTATTAAGTGCAAATGGTGGGTGGGTGGGTGGAAACTCATTTTATATTGTTAGTGGTTCGGTGAACGAGGTTGGCTAGTGTGGGAGGTGAATTGGGCGCTTACTTTACCCGCCAAATCCTGTCCATCATTGCATGTGATGTGTGATTGTCACTAAGTCACGTCTCTCCTTAAATCATGCTTGTATCATCATAACATTTGATCACTTAATTGCGTTGGAGTGGAAAAGGTGGCCAACCCATTTTTACGGCACCATGTTCAGTAATGTGGGTGTCCACATTAGTGTACTTGTGCGTGTTTTCTTGAAATTTCCCTTCACTTCATTGCATACATATATTTATCTAAGTTATGAAACCACTACATATAAATGTTGCATTCGATGTCCACTTTTACTGCCGCAAACATGATTGTTCAATTGCGTCAAACGATAATATTAGACTGAAGGTTGACTGTATTCGTCGGACAGCGGAAGTTGACATGTATTCTGCCGTATTGCACAAGTTGAACAATGTCAAAATGAAGCATTGCTTTAGACAAAGTTCATTTCAAATCATGAACCCCAAAACAAGGACCACATGCAATCCCAAAAAAATACCCCTCCAACATAGCTGGGATCGCTACCCCACCACCCACGCTAGGCAAATGACAAGTATGATATTCAGCACAACCAATGTTGTACACCTTTGTTTCCACTTCAGCAGATCAGCTGCACCTTCGAATCCACTGCCCGATCTTCTTCTTGGATGAAGTGGTGATCGTTTCGTTCGGTGCACATCAAATCTCAAACCTCTCACAGCTCCTCAGTCAGCTGGTCAATTACGACTCTGGCTTGTTTGGGGTAGTCGGGGTCCACCACGGTAAGGTATTGACAGGCTGATTCGTCCTACATGGGGTCATACGTAGAGGGACATGAACAACATAGGTCAGTATCGGGGAGGAGGAGTTCTATAGGACAACAAGAGGTTGGAAAATCACTACGTTAACAATGAACGAATTAAAATTTACCTCAAGTGGACAAATAAGGTAACGGCGTCTGTAGTTGTCGTCCGTCTCATATATTACTGCTTCATAGCCGCAGTTGCAGTAATACTTTGCAATGTTGTCGAAGTCACTCCGACTTGATCCCAACCCTCCAGATGACTAAGTGGTGGACGTTCTTCTTGATGGCCCGCCATGGTCAATTCACAGTTTCGGAGGACAACGAACACAGTAAGACCAACTCCAACTACTCACTCCTCCCCCACTTGTGTTTTATAAGGCCAACACAGTTCACTTGAAGGCAATTAATTGATGAGGCAGTCCTAATGTGTAACCACCCCAACCCCTATTGTACATTTAATTCTTATATGGAGTAGTTGGCAATATTAAATGTTGTACTTTGGTTTGGGGTGACACCATTTACTAAGGCCCCTCATGTGTGACAAATCTCACTGTGGTCAACACCTCACATTTTCGCAGTACGCAGATGTGAACGCGGTCGTCCAATGACTTCCTCACCTCTGTTCACGATACGACCTTACTCTTACATGTACAACACCTCCTCCAACACTGACCCTGCATGATAATGTTCTCGTTTGCGAACATCATGTCACTATTAACCATGGGACACACTGACCGTTGCGGAGGTGAACATTTTCATTGGGGTTCATTGCCCTCAACTGATGTTCATTCCCCCAGCTAGTTTCGTACCCGTCACCATAAACAGGGCTAGTTGTTGATGTCACTTAATGCACCCCGTCTTGTATATTGTTGTTTTCATTACATATTCCATTTCACAATATACACTTATTCATTTGCACATTCATTGCTTTAACGTGCGCCGTATCATTGTCGCCCTCAGAGTAAGATTACCCCCGCTACGTGCAAACGGTGGGGCCTCTTACACATGTCTCCCCAGTGTGTTTGGGTGACATAAAGTACTCATCAATTACCATGTCTGTTACTTTCCTGTGGGTTTACCACTTACACACATTGCTTTACCACTGTTAACATCTATCTCTGTCCGGGTGAACATGCCACGTTACTGCGCCCCCATGCATATAGACCATTGAACTTCAAAATTAACATACAAAAAGGGTGGGGGTGTGCTCTCACAGCTGCGAAGGCAGTATGATCAGAATGCCAAAGTTGCACAGTTTCAATATGTCACCATGGGTGTACCACTTGCACACCATGGTTTACCACAGTGAACATAGGCCTCATCCTTGGTAAACATGAAAAAGTACCTGACAGCACCCACCAATGCAAAAACGTATGTAATAATTTACACACAAACAGGGGTGGGAATGTGCTCTCACAGTTGCGAAGGCAGTATGATCAGAATGCCAAAGCAGCACAGCTTCAATCTGTCAATTTCCCATGGGTGTACCACTTGCACACCATGGTTTATCACAGTGAACATAGGCCTCATCCTGGGTAAACATGGTAGAGTACCTGACATCACCCACCAATGCAAAAACGTACGTAATCATTTACACACAAACAGGGGTGGGGGTGTGCTCACAGCTGCGAATGCAGTATGAACAGAATGCCAAAGCTCCACAGCTTCAATCTGTCAGTTTTCCATGGGTTTACCACTTGTACACCATGGTTTACCACGGTGAACATAGGCCTCATCTTGGGTAAACATGGCAGAGTACCTGATAGCACCCACCAATGCAAAACGGTACTTAATCATTAACACACAAACAGGGGTAAATCTGCCAGCCCCCTATGCACATGTACCAATGAACTTCAACATTAACATACAAATAGGGGTAGAAGTGTGCTGACAGCTGAGAAGGCAGTATGCGCATAATGTCACAGTTCAGCATATGTGATCTGTCAGTTTTTTAGCAGTGTACCACTTGCAGACCATGGTGTACCACGGTTAACATCGGCCCCTTGCTGGGTTAACATAGCAGGTTACCTGACATAACGTAACAATGTACATCCTAACTTCATCATTAACATACAAACAGGGGTTAACATGTCAGCTCCCTACGCACATGGACTAATGTACTTGCACATTACAAGCCAAATAGGGGCGGGGGTGTAGCGACAGTTGAGAATCTAATATGATCAGAATGTCAAAGTGGGAGGACTGCAGTGTCACGGTTACCTACGGGTTTACGGTTGCAGACCATGCTTTTCCACGGTGAACATTGGCTCCTCCTGCGTAAACATTTCAGGTTGCCTGACAGTAGAGAACATCGAAAACTGTACTTGGTGATTGACACACAAACAGGGCTGGGGGTGTACTCACAGCTGACAATGCAATATGAACACAATGCAAAAGTATCAGTCAATTGGGGACATCTGTGGATTACAACCTAATGTGGTTCAATGACCTGGTACATAGGAACCATCCAACAAAGCTTCAACCTCCACAATATTGCTGATGAACCTCTATTTTTACCATTTTGACCCTTTAATTTCACTGACTTTTTCCACATATTCCCTGAGATTTACAGAATACTTGGTAAGAATTGCTCGTTTTTGCCCACAATTATCTCATCTTGACTAATTCTCCTTTTTGTAGTTTGTTTCTCTAAAATTGAAGAATTTCGGCACTTATCGGACTGAAAGTGGGCAAGGAGCAGCGCTATAGGAAGGAACGAGGTTTGTGGATCAACTAGAAGGATCAATGATTTGAAGAACCTCGGAGAAGGCTCTTGTATGGGCAACTGTGCATGTAAGTATGACTGTGTAAGATGGATTTGAAGCCCGAAAAGTGCACAGGTGGGTGTGCAGATTTAACATGACTGTGCACGGGAGGCAGATACATTCCTGCAGAAACACACGGCAGTGCATCCCCCGTTTTTTCGCGTTTTAATTATTTTCTTTGGGGGTGGTTAGGGGGCATCTTTAGTTTTTTTAAAGAGCTCTCCCTCCTAGGCAATTTTTAGGTCTTCTTTGAGTATTCCTACACTTTAATCTAGATCTAGTAGTTGTTTTGAATTTGATTGTGAGATTGTGCCAAGACGCTTGAAATTCAATTGAAGTTCGTTTCTATTCATCTTCCTTTGCGATTTTCATCAAGGTTCGTACCCTGAATATGTTCTTTAATTCTTCAGTTAGATTTGTAGTTGTTTTGATGTTTAGGGGCTAAATTCCTCATCTTAGATTGGGATTAGCCCCTATTATGTTAATTGGGATTATGTTCTAGGTTTTGCGAATACGAACCCACGGTTGTTATTGAATTCCCACTTTGTATGCCAAGTGTTCGATGGATTGCCTGAGGGGGCTGGATCCATGCTCTTAATTAGGGTTTAGGAGGTCAACGAAAGTTGAATCCTTAACTTAGAGCAACTTAGTCAGCGATTGATGCTTTAACATGAAAATAATTAGGGTTTCAATACGGGATTAAAGATTACTCGGGTCTGTGACTTTGTTAACCCTAGTTTCATGAAAATAGATAACTAGGATTACTTAGTCAGTCTAATGACCTTCAAAAGTAGGCGTAGATGGACCCAAATTTGTAATCAATCCAATTCAATCAACCATGTCGGTGTATTTGCATAACCTAGACAACAACCCAAGAAGTATAATAGCATGGTGAACCCCAATCGAAGAATTTCGTTATTATTAATTTACATATTCAACAACTCTCCTTTTGATCTGGCCTGAATCAAGTGTTACAGTCAATCTAGTGATTAAAACCAAGTTCTCTATGGAATACAACCCGTACTTGCCGTTGCTAACTGCAATTGGCACCATGCACTTATGGTATTTTTAACTCAATAAGTTTTTAGCGCCGTTACCAGAGAACTTATTCATTTTGACATTGGAATTGAGTAATATACTTGTTAGTTTTTTTTAAATTTATTTTACTCTTACTCTCATCCTGCTTGCTTTTACCATTGCTTGGACTCGTTTACGCTTGGTATAGTTTTTACTTTGTATGCGCAGGCGCAGTCAGGGGGGTCACAGCTTACTTCCCCTGAATCCTAAAATCGAAGCAACTACTCGCAAGCAAAGCAGTGCATGACAAAAGAAGCAAACCGAATCTGCAATGGTAGTGCAAGACACCCGAGTTTTGAGAGACTATGCGATGCCTCAGTCGTTAGGGATCACTTCATCCATAGTGAACCCTGCGGTTGAGGTGAACAACTTGGAGCTACACCCTACCCTTATCTCTCTAGTAGAGAGAGATCAGTTCGGTGGGCACCCCTTTGAGAACCCCAACATGCACCTTCGCAATTTTCTTGCGAAGTGTGACACTATTAAACTCAATGGGGTCTCCACTGACGCCATTCGACTGAGACTCTTCATATTCTCTCTAAGGGATAGAGCATGAGATTGGCTCCAGAATGAGGAGCCAAACACCTTTGCCACTTGGGATGCCCTCTCCAAGTCTTTCTTAAGCAAGTACTTCCCACCAGGAAAAACAGCTAAGCTAAGGGCTGACATTACCTCATTCGCTCAACTACATAGCGAAGCTCTATATGAGGCATGGGAGAGGTTTAAGGATCTTCAACGCCAGTGTCCCCACCATGGAGTCCCTGATTGGCTCCTTATTCAGACCTTCTACAATAGACTGGATTAGACCCTTAAAATGTCCATTGATGCGGCAGCTAGGGGCGCCCTTATGGGGAAGTCAATTGAAGTGGCCAAGGCCCTACTTGAAGACATGGCATCCAACAATTATCATTGGTCTAATGAGCGGGCTCCCCAAAGGAAGGGTGGTGGTAAGTACGATATTGATGCGGTGGACATGCTGGCAAGCAGGGTTGATGCCCTTGCTCAAAGGTTAGATCGGTTGGGCACTCCTAACCCAAGGAGTTCTTCTGGCATCATGTATGCGGTTGGAGTTTCGTGCGAAGTATGTGGTATTCAAGGACACTTAGCTGCTGAGTGTCAAGCCCATTTCTAGGGAGTGGAACAAGCCAATGCCTTACAAAACTTCAATCCACGCCCACAAAACAACCCGTACTCGAACATCTATAACCCCGGTTGGAGAAATCACCCAAATTTCTCCTACCACAATAACAATCCTGTGCCACCCAATGCCCCCCAACCCCAATAGCCCAACTCTCACTACAAAGCTCCCTATAACCCACCCCCTCCACCTCCTCAAACCAAATCTAATTTGGAGAGCCTCATGGAGCGTTTTATCGCGACTCAAACCAAGACTAATGAAGCTCTTAGCGAGTCAATCAACCAGCTAAACTCCAAGTTTGATGCTATGGCCTCCCACCAAAAGGCGATGAATAATCAGATCGCCCAAATAGCTCAGCAGGTGAGCCACCTGACTCAGCCTCAAGGGCATCTACTAGTCAACCTGAGACTAACCCCAGAAACGCCCTTTCTACTATGGGTGAGGGGTTTGCGGAGAGCCCAGTGATGGTTCTCCAGGAGGTCGCTGTAGTTCCTGATTTTGCAGAAATAGGTGGGGGGAAGAAGGAAGAAAATTTGGGCTCCACTGAGAAGCGTAGTCATTCAACTCTTGAGCTCCACTGAGAAGCGTAGTCATTCAACTCCACTCCGCCCCTACCAGCCACCTGTACCTTTTCTGCAGAGGGTGGCGTGGTCTAAGCTATTGACATCTGAGCCTCGATTTACGCGATTCTTGGATGTCCTAAAAAGGATATACATCAGTGTTCCTTTCTTCGAAGCTCTCAAGGAAGCACCCACATATTTGAGATTCTTAAGAGAGCTCCTCTCCAAGAAAGAAGAGCCTAGGGAAGCTTCCGCACTTCTCATTGGCGAAGCCTGCAGCACGCTTCTGCAAAGGCGGTCACCACCGAAGCTGCAGGACCGGGCAGCTTCTCCATCCCCTGCTGCATAGGAGATTTGCAGATCAAGAAAGCCCTCTATGATCTGGGAGCTAGTGTGAGCTTAATGCCCCTCTCTCTGTGCAAGAAGCTGCAACTACTGGACCTAACACCTACTAACATGAGCATACGGCTCGCAGATCATTCCATCAAGCGACATGCGGGTCTTCTGGCAGACGTTCCAATTCAGGTGGGTAAGTTTGTCATCCCCTGCGATTTCATCGTTATGGACATGGATGAGAATCCCGAGATCCCTCTTATTTTGGGGAGACTGTTTTTAGCTACTGCTGGGGCGGTGATAGGCGTGCAAGCTGGCACTATGTCCTTTTGGCTGTGCGGGGAGAAGATACATTTCCACTTCCCTCCATACCCAACACCTATCCTCCCCGTTATTAACCGGTCCCCTGTCAATCCTATGCAATCAGTCCCTCCTGCAGCTACTCCTGAAGACAAGGTAGACGATGGGGATGGAGGACCCCATATGTGTTATATTGAAATTACTGATCATCCTCCACCTATCTCAACTAGCTTTGATGGCATTTCTGGTCGCCCCAAGAAGGAAGTGGACACTACTGCTGCACCTCGTGCCTCCATTAGTCCTTTTCCCTAGGCTCTATCATTTACCATCTGAGGTAAAGGTCAAGCTAAGGACCTTAAATAAGAGCTTCTTGGGAGGCAACCCAAGCATTACATCTTTTTGAAGAAAAAAAAAAGAAAAAAAGAGAAGAAGAAAAACAAAAAAAAAGAGAAAAATAAAATAAGAAAAAAAAAGGAAGAGGAAGATGCACGGCTTACCGTGCCTAAAACGCACGGTCATGTGGCACCGGTAGAAAGTCCCTGCAAAAGTGCACGGATAGTCGTGTGCTTATGCACGGGCTGTGTCTTTAGGCCCTTGCATGGGTACCCGTGCGTTTTGTGCATGGCCGTGCTTCTGGGTTTTTAAACCCCTCACCTACTCGATGTGCTCTCTCACTTCGCTCCCTTTTCATCCCTCCCTCTCTTCGCTATCTCACTCTCCTCTCTCTCGCTACCCTTCGCCTGCCACCCATCGCCACCGACGACCACCAGCGTCTTCCCCCCGCACTTGCTTCTTGCCAGCGGTCCCTCTTTCTCTCCCTCTCTCTCTCCCCCTCTCTCAACTCCTCAATCCCCCCTCTGCTCAAATCTGCCCCCACACTAACCCCCCGCCTTCTCGCCGGCGACCACTGGCGACACTGCTGGCACCCCCAACCGGGTACCACGATTTTTGGGCCGATTTTTGGGGGCAATTGGGTTGTCTCCCCTCGGTTTCCATGGCTCCCAAGACCAAAGGTGGCTTGTCTTCTTCGGCTCCTAAAAAGGGTACCACTGGCTCTTCCAGTCGCCCTCCGGCGCCCCCACAAGGTAACCGTGCTCACTCCTCTCGTCCTAGTTCACTTAATAAGCATGGTATTGTATTTGTGGATGACCTGCAACGTGAAAAATATGATGCTTTGGTTACTCAGAAAATTAGTGTGCCTAAATATATTGATGTTGAGTTGTTACAAGCTTTGGGAATGTGGGATGATGTGAATGCCTTGCTTGGTCATCTAGGTTGATCTGATTATGTGCACTTACAGTTCCCTGTATATGAGAAACTCATTTGGGAGTTGTTTAGTTCCTTCACTATCGATACTGCCAGCGAGTACCACAATGGGCGTTGTTACCTTCGGTTTCGGTTAGGTGATCTCACCTATGAGAAGAACCTCGTCTACTTTAGCGAACTGTTACAGCTCCCACTGGGTGGCATCACTGATTTCATTCATAGGAACTATAGTCGGAGTGATTTTTGGGCGAAGATTACCTGTCATGATCAACCTTATGTCTCCCGTTCGTCCAAAGCCACTTCCATATGCAACCCAATCCTTAGGTACCTCCAGCGCCTTAAGGCGAATATTGTTTTCCCCCGCTTTGATAGCAAAGGGTACCTCGGCGGGGCGAACTATTTATATTATGGGCAGCATTGAACAGGGTTCGCATTTATACTGCTTTCCACATCCTAACTCAACTTGAGGAGCAAGCTAAGAGTTGCACCTCCGTCATTGCCGCGAGTGGCATTGTCACCGCTCTTGCCCACGGTTTAGGGCTCGGGAACCTTTTCCCCCTCATGCCTATCCTTCGTGACGGTGCCCGCCTTAACCTCGAAGCTTGTGTCAACATGGAAATGTTTACAATGGTGGGTAACCAAATCTGGCTCAACCATCATGGTCATGGCCTTTTCCCCTTGCCCGATCCCAACCACACTACTACCACCAATGAGGCCAACTGGAGCTATGATAATGATCTTGATGGTGAAGGTGGCGCCGAGGGCGCCGATGATGACAACCCCCTCTTGGTGCAGAAATCATGCCCGACCCTTCTGGGGCACCCGACTCGCGGCCACGGCTCCCTCCTGCCGCTGCTCCTCATGATGAGCCCGGCCCCTCCCAACCTTTTAGCTCCACGGAGGTTCCTCTCTGCCAATTCTCTTCCGACGAGTTTGCTCGCCTTCATCTGAGGCTTGATCGTATGAGTGAGCAACACTCCCAGAACCATGCTACACTTCTCCGTCGGCAGGATGAGTGGACCGCCGCTAATGGAACCTTAAGCATCATGTGTACTATGCTTATAAGCATTTTTAGTGGCCTTATCCTCCTCCTGATTGGCGGCCTAGTGGTCCTCTTGGGCCCTACTGATGCATTGTGAGTATCCCCTCTCCCCTTCTTTCCCATGTTTATTTATTTCATTGGGGACAATGAACCGTTTAAGCCTGGGGGGTGAGCTCATAAGCTCTTGGGTGTTGGTTCATGGTTGGTCTCGGTGTGCATATATCTCGTTGTGCATAACATCTTTGCATATAGCCCTTAGTTTTCATTCTAGCTTAGGTGCATTTTTAGGGTGCATTAGTTCTCCTTTTATTCCTCCATTTAGAAAAGCATGTAGGATAATGCATATAGGTAGGTGATGCATTGTACATATTTTATTTCCTAACCCTTAGTCTCAAGTGGAAATGTCTTGAGTGGAGCTTCACAAGACTGCGAGGTAATTCTTCTTACTCCTTTCCTCATCTATCCACTAGTTGACTGCTTAGGGTGATTTATTACTTTAGTGACTACTGCTTTGGGGGGAAAAAAAGCCCTTTGAAAAAAACCCCTCCTATGACAACAACCAAGTCATTGGTGATCAGTTGGTTGACATGGTTGTGCATCTTTGTGGGCTATTTGTGGCAAATGCCTTTGGTTAATGATTTTGAAAGCATTTTGACTGCATTGTTTGGTTTGCATACTGTTTGCCCTTAAACTTCCCTCATCATGATTGATTATTCCTTTTAAGTGGAATATCTCTGGGGTTAGTTGTGTGTTTGGTAGTGTGACCCATGAGATTTTGAGTCTATAGACTAATTCATCAATTTAGTCTCACATTTTCTTTCATGTGTGTCTCTTCCATAACTACATCTCTAGAACTCGCTTTGATTCTCTTTGAAATTGCATTCAGCATGTGCATTATGATAATATGATAGAGGCATTCATTTGTTTTCTGAGCTAAATAGCCAAATCTGTCACCCGTGATTTAATGTTTTGGCCCCTTGCTTACTCCTTTGAGCCTTGCTTATTTTTGTTGTGAACCCTTCACTATTAGCTATTGGCCTAAACACATCTCCTACCTCTAAGCCAAAACCAGTGGGGCAACACTTCATTATTTTGTGGGTAGTTCTTTGGTGTTTAATACAAATTGGTGGTTCATTTTGGTATATGCGAGGATGTATCATGGTGATCATTGGGGATTGAGTGTATAGTTATTATGCATTCCAATCATTCATTTTCTTTTGAAAAACAAAAGAAGAAAAACATGTTTCCCAAAAAAAAAGGGAAAGAGAAAAAAAGGAAACTTGTTGCAAATCAAATGAAAAAAAAAAGAATAAAAGTGGTGAATGAGAGTGTTTGGCATGTTGTCGTAGTTCATTCCCGATGGTCCATCTGCTTAAGGGTGTATTCTTATTGTGTTTAAGGAGAGTGTATGGTATAGTTGGTTCAATTGTTGGTTGCTCACTAGCTTCGGCTGTTAGTTCCTCATTTCCCAAATTGTTTATCCCCCTTCTACCTGTGCCCTTAGCCCCATTACAACCCTGAAAAGTCCTCTTTATTATTGTTTTGCATATTGCACTTTCGCAGTAGAGAATTGAGAATCTTACTAAGCCTATGGTAGTTTGTTTGATTGGAAGAGAGTTGACCTCTTAAACACTTGTGAGAGAGTGCATTTGCTTTGTTCCCCCAATGAGAGTCACTACCAAGCCTTCTAGCCAACCACTTATTTGGAGGCATCTTGATTGGGGAGGAGTGTGATATGGTATGACGGGATGCTGACTTTGACAGTGTGGTTTTCCAAACGATTTCTAAATGAGTTTTGAAACTATGTATTTATGCCTTGAATTGTTCCGCTAGTCGTGCACACCTATGCTTGATTTGACTGATTTTTCATTCGCCTTGCCTGAGGAGGTGAGTAATTAGAGGTCTCGACCCCCTGTCAGTTTATTCACATCTTAGTCTTACTTGAGAACAAGTAAGAGATAAGCATGGGGGAGTTGATGAACCTCTATTTTTACCATTTTGACCTTTCAATTTCACTGACTTTTTCCACATATTCCCTGAGATTTACATAATACTTTGTAAGAATTGCTCGTTTTTGCCCACAATTATCTCATCTTCACTAATTCTCCTTTTTGTAGGTTTGTTGCTCTCAAATTGAAGAATTTCGGCACTTATCAGACTAAAAGTGGGCAAGAAGCAGTGCTATAGGGAGGAACGAGGTTTATGGGTCAACTAGAAGGGTCAAAGATTTGAAGAACCTAGGAGAAGGCTCTTACATAGGCAGCCGTGCATGTAACCATGACCGTGCAAGATGGATTTGGAGCCCGAAAAGTGCATGGCTGGGCGTACAGATTTAGCACGACCGTGTGCTGGAGGCAGAAACATTCTTGTAGAAACGCACGGCTGTGCGTCCCCCGTTTTTTCGCATTTTAATTATTTCGTCGGGGCCGGTTGGGGGCCATCTTCAGTTTTTTTTTTAGAAAGCTCTCCCTCCTAGGCGATTTTTAGGTCTTCTTTGAGTATTCCTACACTTTAATCTAGACCTAGTACTTGTTTTGAATTTGATTGTGAGATTGTGCCAAGACGCTTGAAATGCGATTTTCAGCAAGGTTCGTACCCTAAATATGTTCTTCAATTCTTCACTTAGATTTGTGGTTGTTTCGATGTTTAGAGGCTAAATTCCTCATCTTAGATTGGGATTAGCCCCTATTATGTTAATTGGGATTATGTTCTAGGTTTTGTGAATACGAATGTATGGTTGTTATTGAATTCTCACTTTGTATGCCAAGTGCTCGATGGATTGCCTGAGAGGGATGGATCCATGTTCTGAATTAGGGTTTAGGAGGTCAATGAAAGTTGAATCCTTAACTTAGAGCGACTTAGTGAATGAATGATGCTTTAACATGAAAATAGTTAGGGTTTCAATACGGGATTAAAGATTACTCGAGTCTGTGATTTTGTTAACCCTAGTTTCATGAAAATAGATAACTGGGATTACTTAGTCAGTCTAATGACCTTCGAAAGTAGGCGTAGATGGACCCAAATTTGTAATCAATCCAATTCAATCAACCATGTGGGCGTATTTGCATAACCTAGACAACAACCCAAGAAGCATAATAGTGTGGTGAACCCCAATCTAAGAACTTCGTTATTATTGATTTGCATATTCAACAACTCTCCTTTTGATCTTACCGGAATCAAGTGTTACAGTTAATCTAGTGATTAAAACCAAGTTTCCTGTGGAATACGACCCGTACTTGCCGTTGCTAACTACAATTGGCACCATGTACTTGTGGTATTTTTAACTACAATCGCCTTCGTAGTTCGCATCAAAGTCTGTACTGGGATTGCGACAAGTGTGCCTCGTGTATCCAACTTCACCGCATTTGGAGCATCTCTGAGACCTCGTCTCCTGCATTGTGACTCCCTGCGCTTCGATGGTGGCCTACCTGGCTATCTCCCATTGGTGGGGGGTAATATGCAGCGGTCATAGTCATCATCAAGCTCATCCCCACCGACCACTCGCCCCGTCTTCGCATCAACTGTTCCTATGTCGTGTGTCTCCATCGGGTGCACCAGCTGGTTATATATGATTTGTTGGGCTGCAGTCTTATAAATCGGGTGCACGTAGTCATGCACCCACAAGTTCGCCTTAGCTATCACAGCCAACGCATGACAACACGGAATACCTCACGTTTGCCACACTCTACACATGCAAGTCTGTTGTCCCAACTTCACCACTAACTTGCGACTGTTGGTAAGCTCCACACTGTATTCCCCTAACATCAAACTGTAGCACTCCACAGCTACAATACAACCCGTCTTTTGGTAAGTATCAGCCAACTTCTGCTCGATTCTCTCCCCTACCCCATTCTTCCACTTCATCGTCTCCTGCTTGTGCTTGTCCATCTTCTTCCCAAGCTTCTCCAATGCCCACTGACAAGCCACGGCACGGGCATAGGGCATAGTTATCTCATCCAATTGTTCCAGCATTCTATAACATTGTTGTTCATTCTGCCCCACCTTTCCTTCCTAAACTTCGAAGCGGCCCACTGTTTTGGCTCATTGTCGTCCACCCAAGCACTGAGCTCTGCCTTGTACCCCATCAGCTCCTACAACGCAACATTGAACTCCGCCGCTGTTGGAGCATATGCAACTCTGTACAACATTTCCTTGACTATCTACTTCATTACTTCTTTTCGGATATCATGCTTTACTGCCTCCTTCAAAAAGTTCTCCGTCAGGTGACGTAAGCAGTAGCTGTGGTATTCCGTACCACATACCTGCGCCACCGCAGCTAGTAAGGCAGGGTTCCTGTCGGACATGATCACCAGCTTCAAACCACCCAAGCACTCCATTACTGTCTGCAAGAACCAAACCCACTCCACAATTACCTCACCACAAACTATGTCATACACAAAATTGAAGAGGTGATTATCCGCATCCAATGCACACGCAACAAGCAGGGTTCCTTTGTAAAGTCCGCTTAGATGGCACCCATCCACGAACAGTATCTTCCTGCACCCCAGTTTGAACCCGTTTACATTAGCTGTATATGCGACAAACATCCTTGTAAACCTCGAACCCTCAACCTCACATAACGCCACTGACCCCGGGTTCGCTCTGACTATGGACGTACATATCTACGACAGCAATTGGTAGTGATCATCAGGCCTACCAAGCACCATCATGCGCACAAACTCCCTTACCCTCCACGACTGGCTGTATGTCAACCGAATCCCCAGCTTCAACTTCAAATCCTGCATAATGTCCCTCGATGCATAATCCATACACAACCTCACTTTACCCTCAATCAGGTGTGCAAGGAGTTCGGCTCTAACATGTCTTCTCCCCCACACACCCATCTGACACAGTTTCCCGACACTGTGTTTATGCTGCCCTACAAAATCTTTTATGCACATAATCTGCGTGTTCTTCCCACCTCTTACACATACGTAGAAAAGACAGTCGCTTCCATCGCACCTCACCATAATTCTTTGCTTGCAGTTCCGCTCAAATCGATAACTAAAGTGGTTCGCAATTGCGAGCTTGCACATTACTTGCCGAAATGCTTCAGCTGATTGGAAGATCTGCCCCTCCCCCCTAAGTAACTTCTTCCGTATGCTCAACTTACGGTAGTAGCTTTGCACTTATAGATCCGACCGTGGCCACACGCTCTCATTAGCTTTGCTCCTTTCATCACACCCCTTACCTTGGCTGCTTTCTTCCCCTCCTTGTACCGCCGCCTCGTCCTCCCCCACATCCTCCGACACAACTAATATCTCATCATCATCAGACATCTCAATTATTTCCCCGCCAACTCTCAGCCTGATTTATGGATGATCATCACTGCATCTGTCGCTTCCACTCACATCCACCCTGCGAACAAAATACACAATAAAGCAACATGTCAATAACTTGTTATCATTACCCACATTCACCTACATCATTCATCATACCAGTATTCATATGTAATCCACCTTTTCACACCTGGTCCATTACGACCTTGTTGGACCATATCATCCCTATCCCTGCCGCTTCTCCCACGAACACCCAGCTCACAGGTCTGTGTTGCCTTTTGTGTGCGCCTCTTCGGCCCATCACTTTCGCCCACGTACAAATATCTGTGCTCGTCATTTCCCTTCAAAAACATCCTCACATCACCATCCACCTCCAACTCCATTACCATTCTCCGGTTGTACTTCAAACTGCACCACAATTTCTGGACAGTCAACTCATTACTGGTTATCTCACTCACCTTTCTTCGCACCTCCTCCAACTCCATATCCTCTTTCAGCACCATACACTTCGTCCAACCCTCTACATACGTTACTTTTCCACCTCCACCATTGTCCAACTCACCCCCCATAACACATACACAATTACCTCTCTACCACCACCACTACCTCCCACAGCAACACCATCTCCATCCATTTCTACCAGACGTCGCACCACCGACTACCGTACCACGGTATGGGTCGACTACCTTTCCGATTACCCTGCACATCAAACAATATCAGTTGCTGGTTAGCCCAACAAATTATGCACCGTCTACTACAAATACCTACATAATACGCGTCTTCAACACCACTGCTATCTGTCTTTCTATTCATTACACTACGTTTACCATGGTTAACGCCACATTTTTCCCTGGTTCTACACTGCCCTCTTCTCATTCACTGTAAGTGTCAAAATACATCATCTTCCCTTCATGAGAAGCACACCCTACCCCACCCTCCAACATGTCCACCCATGCAATTGGGTTTTCGTGCAACAACATTAATGATACACTGGTAAACGGTGACTAACAACATGGCACACATGTTACCCCACCCATTTACTCTTCCTACACCCTAATTCATTCACCAAAATGTCATTCCACATACCAAAATCGTTAACAACATTAAATATTTAACATACCTTACGTTTACCACTCCACTTGAAGGCGTCTACCAACGTCATGCGACCAAGGCCTTCTACCTCAGACTTCACGGCTCACTACAATGTCAACTTCCCACCATCACCAAGCACTGCAAGCTCACTTCCACCTTCCCTCTGAGCTTTATCTCACCTGCAGGTTCGCACCTTACCTCAACCCCCTTCTTCTCCCACAACCAAGCTGCCTTCAACAATTGGGACTAGATTTCTCCCAATTTTCACGCACAATTGCTCACTACACCAGGATTCAGGAGTACATTCAACTTTGGACTGAGATTGAGAGAGAAAAAGAGAGCGCACGTCTGAACTCCACACAAAATGCTCGTTCTTTCTTTTGCCTTTGCTCCCTGCGTTGTTTTCGGCTTTTGAAGGAGAGAGAAAGTCAGTGAGCTATAAGTAGCAACTCTCCACAATTTTCATTAAAGACATGTTGATCATTTCACGTTAATTTGTTTTCTCCCTTATTTGGTTTTCCCTCTGAAAGCCACACCCATTTGTTGCACAAAAGACGAGTTTGTTGAAGGGCTGTTGAAGAATCACCCAGCTGTAAATTTCCCAACAGGGGAAAAAAGAAAAGAAAGAAAACTACCCCTCAGGCGTCACCCCTGCCAGAGTCTCCGGCCGGTTCCGCTCACTCTCGTTCTCCCCTAATTGCTTCCAGTTCATATTTCTCATAAACTAGAGAGCGAGAGACAGTATTTTGAGTTCAGTCAGTTTCCCACACAGACGAGCGTCGACAGCTTCAAGTTGGTCCGTAATGCGTGGCCTTGCTGCTCAGTTTTATACTGTCAGTACTCTCTTGAATCGGGCCTAACTCGATTATTTTGAGCATATCTCAATTTTACTTATATATTGTTTTGGTTCCTTTCGTCAATATGATATGCGATTCTGCGTTATATTATGGAAAATTGCATTTTCTTTTGCCCTACATGTCTGGTATTTCTGTCTCTTGTTGTGTTCTGATGAAGACGCCAGTGTTAATTTTTTCTGGGTTTTTTTTTTCCTATATTTCAAGTACTTGTGCAGAAGTAAACCTCGCAAAGTCCGATCCCCCAACAATTCATCATCTTTCAGCCCAAAAGGTCAATAATTAATTGGCTCTCTGTAATGCCCATGATTTATTTATTGGTTCTTTTTGAAGCTTTAAAGTCCTTGGTTTAGCTGTGTTTACTGAGATATTTCTAAGTTTGAGTTGTCAGATGAGCTATCAATCGAGAAGGATGCTGAGAGGAAAGTTGGATGGCTGCTTAAGTTCATATTTGCTGGCACTGCTACTGCTGTTGGCTTCCAGCTTCTTCCTTACATGGGTATTGTGCATTTTCCTCAATGAGATCAGTTTTGCTAAAAACACTTTGAGAGACTTTTGCAATTGCATAATAAGCTTTTTGCTTTTTGATCTTTCTAGGCGATAATTTGATACAGCAGTCCGTGTCACTTTTGCAAGTGAAGGATCCCTTGTTTAAGAGAATGGGAGCATCTAGACTTGCCCGTTTTGCCATTGATGGTAATTTCAGTTTTTTTGTTGTTCTTGTTTCCTGCTTTTATCAATTATATTCAGTACAGGCATTTACCTTGGTATTTGAACACTGCAAGCTCAATGATGTTCTCTTTTTGCTTAGTCATCTAGCGGAGGAACCGCTTTTCTGTTTAATTGCTGGAATTTCATATTGGTATTAGCCAAATAGCTGTTCGTATTGAGTTATAAGAACAGTTGGTATTGAAACATATCCTTGTTCCTCGTTACAATCTGGTTAGCTTTCTGTACTCGTTACCGGCCACTGCTTAAACTTTATATTTGTAGCGAAGGAAGTATCAATTTTGATGGGGAAAAAACTGATAGTAAGGGGAGCATGTTTGACTTCTTAATTGATAAATTGAACAATAATGGTATGGAACATGTTTACTGTAAATCATAGATATCAGGCCTTGTGCATGCTGTGTGATCATATGGCAGCCTTGTAATTCTGTGCTGTCCTGAAACTCCCCATTGCTGATAACAAATTGATGGCTTTATAGTTGTATTATGAATGAAACAACTGCGATGGGATCCAGTTGTTTATTACATTTTGTCCTGCTACCTTCGGTGTGCTTTCTTCTCCTTTTTCTGCTTGGAGCATAGTTAATTGTTAGTATCTTCCTCCTATGAAAAAAAAAGAATTTGTCTATAGATACGTCTTGAAAGAATGACATATGTTTTCTACTTAAGATGCATTTTTGGCCTATTGTTTCTGATTTTATTGATCACCCATGTTACAGATCAAAGAAGGAAGAAAATTTTAGAGATGGGAGGAGCTGAAGAACTTCTGAACATGTTGAGCAACGCTAAGGATGACCAAACACGGAAGGCAGCATTGAAAGCTCTTTCTGCACTTTCAGCGTTAGGTCAGATTCACTTCTTTGCCTACGCTATTTGTGTTTTCTTTCCTTCTCTGTGTTGGCTTCTCAAAGAAACTATGTTTTTGATGGTCCCTTCTCCTTGGAATGTGATTAATATGCCTTTTATTAAATATTATATCCACTCCATGCCAAAGTTTGGTTGTAACATACAAGTGTGGTTTTGCGTCATCCATGACTACTGTGACATTTCCTAATGACGGCTACAAACTAATGTGAGTCCATCAGGCATGAATGGATAAACCTGGTGGGAGGGATCCAACCTCCCATGCAAGGAAGGTGGGTTGGAATCTGACCAGATGCATGGGGAGCATCCATTCCGACCATACCCTCCCTCCCTCTCATGCTGTCTCCATCAGGTGCTTTCATGAGATATGGGGCTCTTAGATGGGGCCTTGAGGTCCCCTGGGGGGGGGGGGGGGACTTGGTGGGGAATCCCGGCAGCGGGGTATAGCAGTATAGGGAAAACCAAACGTCTGAAAGTAAACTTTACTGTTGACATCATCATGCATACATTGTTGAATGCTTGTAAAACGAATAAAGTTACTTGGAATTATCACATTATTTTTGTGCCAAGGACCCCCTTTTTTTTGGGGGGGGGGTGTTGATTGCAAATGGTTTGATGGACACCTCATTATATGTATGTATATGATTTATTTTAGAATGGGAACTGAAGATCCTCTAATAATCCAACCAGTGCCCCGAGATTCATGCCTCAGTTGGGATTTTGTCCCTCCTTTATGGGGAGGGAGGAGGTGTTCAAATGTAGCAACGTTGCCTGCAAAGGTTATTTCCATTAGACCCTAGCTTAACAAACCAATGTTTTTGCTCTATTCTGTGGACAAGAAGCATAGGACAGGGTAATGAGGTACATCCACCATTATTCAAGCTGAAATGTTTTGTCCAAAAATGACTCGGTGCTGTTGAGAAATTGGGCATTTTATATTTGCCTACTAGTGTACTGAAAATCATTTTTCTTGCCGTGATGGTACACTTGATAAGGCTGAATACTACCAAGATCTGGACTATGGGCTGTTGAATGCTTGAACCTTATGTGATTTTTGATCAGAAGGTTATACAGTATTGTACAAATTTAATATGAAGAATTTGAATGTACAGTATGGGTATCCACTACAGAAACCTTTACTTTTAGGATGTGATGTAGGCCTTTTTAAATAATGATTAATATTGAAAACAAACTGTGATGTAATGTAACAGAGAGTTGCGAGGGAAAACAAATGTGTATGTCTCTACAGGAGCTCCAAACTAGTGACTGCCCATTGCCTAGTAGTAGTTAACTTTATATCGCATTGCTCAGTGGCTCATTTATGGTGGCGATGGAGGTAAAACATGGTGGTTGCTGGTTACAGAAAAAATCAGAAGGGGGGGGGATTCAATGGATTTGTAGTGCATTGTATAGTTAAAATGTGCTGGCTGGGGGTGTGGGGATTGTATTTGCACTAAGCATTATTTTCATCGCAGCAATCGATGCTCCTCATTTCTTGAACAGCTGCTGCCCTAACCACCATGCTGTATTTGTTTGGCAACCAATCAAACAAGTTCTTCTTCCCAGCACATGGAGCTCCCCTTCCCAACAACGCGCGCTTCAACCTTCAAGTTTGGTTCTCATCCTCCATTAGAGTTCTGACTTCTGCGTTCATAAGTTCCTCCCATTTTTTCTTCCCCCAACCCCAATTTGCTGTTTTCCCTCTTTTTTCCCCGCCCCGGGGGGGGGGGGGTGGTGTGCACATGGGGGAGAGGGGATGCTAAGTTGAGGGAGCAGCAATACCCCTACTGTGGATTCTACGTTAGCAGAATTTGGGTATATCCAAATGTATGTAGCTTTAGCATTATCCCTCCAAGCAGAGTTAAAACATGCTTAGCAACTACTCAATTCCTTTTTTCCCCATCATCTAGTAAAACCTTCTTTGTTCCTAGTATTCTGACGCTTGGATACTGCCACAGCCGCTCAGCAAGGATGCCACCGCATTATTTTGTTTTTTTGGTGGGTGGGGTGTTCTGCAAAACCAAACCAGACGCTTAACTGGTGAACAGTGGCGGAGGAACTACTTAGAAAAGACCCAGAAAGAAAAGAATTTCACAACGAATGGTATAATACACCTAAAAAATGTGTTTTCAAGCAGCAGTGTGATGGTCACTAAGAAACGGTTGGCAAAAAGTTGATCTGGAAACTCATTGCTCCAGAGTTGCTGCAGTTTGCCATTTGGAAAAAAGAGGGTCTCTATAAGGCAAGGAGCGGCTCTAGCAAGATAGCATTCATCTCAAGAGGAGTTTCAGATGTCGAACTCAATGCAAGAGGATGATCTTTTGAGATGCTATTTAAATGCTATCCTGGCTGACTGTAAAGTCTCCTCCAATTTATTTGGGAGCTTTGAGCTATCTGACCAAATGATGTAGCCGACTGTCTGGCAGAGTCTAGTTTTATTGCAGTCCTGGGTCTAGTTATATCAGAGTTGGGAAATATCTTTCATGTGGAAATGACCCCCTGCCAATAATCTTGGATGGAATTTGTGAGGATGATTGCAGTGAATTATCAGTAGGAATTTTGCATCAGAAAAAGCGTGTAAAAATGTGTCTCATGTTGAAATATGGACAATGTACTTCAGAGACAATGCTGAGTGTACTCGTGTTTGCAGATGAAGCTGCTGCCGCCCTACATCAAGCTGGAGCAATTTCAGTGATCAGGTCTGTTCCAGACCCAGTAGACAATCAAGACATTGCGAGATACAAATCAGATCTAGTGAAAAGATTTGAGGATTTGAGATATGACTGAGCAATTGTAGAAGCAGTTTTTGCTAATCTATTGGTCTCTGACGGCAAGAGTCACCTTCTGGGAGATCTCCATGCCAGTGATACTTAGCTGCCATCGTGAAGCTTTCTTTGTTTTGAGAGTCTCATTCGACCAAGACAAGGTCAACATGCAATTTCTTAGAGCAGAACAGGCAGCGAAACATGCCTCTTTTCATTGTTGTATTCTTTGATATCTAAGCCTCCGGTGATCAAGATTCAAACATAGTAACTCGCCAACTCTGTGTGACCTATGTGAAGGAGAAAGTTACTTTTTTCGCAAGGATTATAGCTAGTTATAAACGCAGTTTTGATCTTTCATCATTCAAATTTGTAGATGCAAGATTAGATTCTTTTTCGAGTTACCAATGCAATTCTTAATTATGCGTTAGTGCAAAGTTGGGGGTTAGGAACCCGCAAACAGGGCATACACTTTGCCATCTGTAGTTTCTGTTGGGGTGGATTTTAGCTCTAAGCAGTCATGCCAAGCAATTCGAGCATAGAGTAGAGCTCCATCGATGCATCAACTCCAAGGGAAAAAAAAAATTTGAGTTAAATTATGACAGAGAAGGGTAGAGGTGGTAATTTTACCCGCACTTGATGAATATTCATTCTACCTAACCCGAAAAAGCGGGTGTAAACGTAAATTATATGGATGATGGATGCATAATGGATGATGGTTTGACGGATTGAATTGGATTCAGGCGATGTTTCATCCGACCCGCCATACGATCCCATCACCCGCTTCGTTATCCACTTGTTTATTTTCTATTTGCAATTAGTTTACTTCTTATTTTTGGACAATTATGTTGTTAATTCTATAATTTTCGGCAAAATAAATATGATAGATATGATATTTATTACTTCTTTATACCTAAAATATATTTTTTAAACTTTTTAAGAGACAAAGTTTACTTTTTTATATAAATTTGCTAACCTATTACATATAAACTTTCATCACTCGTTTACAACTCGATCCACCCGTTTTCACCTACGGATGGTGGATGGATGAATTTGATTAGATTTTTGCGAATGATGGATGGATTGAATGAAGGGAATTAAAGCGGTTGATGGATATGGATGATGGTTCACCCCACTCGAACCCAATTCATTGGCACCCATAGAAAAGGGATTTTTTTTTCTTTTCCTTTCTCTTTTTTTGGGGGGTGGGGGGCGCTGTGGTTGGGGGAGGACCAGGGTGGGAGATCTAGGCACCTGATCACCGTACGGACACCCCGGTAGGACACGAACTAGAAATAGAGGTGGCAGGGGAGGGTGAAACCAATGGTGGGCTGGTTGCCTCAAGTACATGAAAACCATTCAAATAATCAATACTACATCTAGCTAACCAATAATAGAGTCCTTACATCTAGCTTGGTGGTGGCAAAAATTATTCGGATCAATTTTGGATCGAATCAATTGAACAATATGTAAAATTCAGACGAGAATATCATAATTGCACCTGATTTTTTCTAAATTGGTCATGCTCGGACAATAGAAATATGAAAAATATTGTATCCAAATTTAAAATTTAAACGAAAAATTCATTATCATGCCCAATTTTTTCGAGTTGAACAAATCTGGATAATCAGGTCGAATAAAATTGTCAGCCCTGTGTTTTAGCGGCCTTTTATAGTTCAACATGGGAACAGAAATAAAGAAGTCAATTTGAAAATTAGAATTGGCACGATATCAGATTTACAAATTAAGATACGAATTTAACTTTGTTTTGCATCTCTATTTTTTTTATTTTGATGCACTAGAAGCACAAAGACCAATGCATGCAAAATTCAAACTCCCAATTTTAATAGCTTGCCTATGATTGATTTAAAAAAAAAAAAATACGAACTTCCCCCATTCCCCAGGTTTAAATGCTAATTATAGTTTACAAACATGTATGTGTGCTCAAAACAAATAAATACAGTTCCAAAAACAAAAGCAAGACTGCAAGAGTCATTTTCCTGTGTTCTTCACCTCCAGGCATTCTAACCAAATAAAAAGCTTTGCGGACAAAGCAACCACAGCCTACAGGTTCAAATAGAAGTAGATTATCAACATTGAACAGCGAAAACAATCAAAGCAAGTCAATGGCGATCCACCGCACTGCTAATCCTTAATCAAACTCATTTTGTTTCATCCATTGATCACTCATTTCACAGGAAACAACTCTAAGCACCAAAAAGCAAAAACAGCTACCAATTGATCAAAGCAGAACACTATAAAAATGGTGTCTCGAATCACAATTACAGCATCTAAAAACAGACTTCAAATCCCACCAGATAAATAATGCTTTCTAGGCAAGCTAAATATCGTCTTATTGTTGGCCAAGTTGAGCCTTCTTCTTTTGCCAGAGGCGATCAAGTGCACTGTCGGCATCTCCCTGCATGGTCAAGAGGCTAAATTCAGTGCAACCTAAGTTTCACATGTACGCTACAGCAATATATATAACTAATTGAAAACACATTAATTAGTATGCTAGTCTCGGACCTGGGCACGAACAAAACCGGAAAGAGCAAAGGTGGTGAAGCTGCCGGTGTAGATACCCCTCTCGTCCAAGTGGCCAATGTTGATCTGCACAGAGGCGTGGTCCTTGGCTGTGATCAGCCTGTTTGTGGCCGAACTGAAGCGACAGACAAACATGAGGGCGTCATTTCAAAAAATGAAGAACTCTAAGCAAAACAATACAAAGTAAATCAGCACTATATGAATACCATTTCCTGGGAATGTAAAGGTCCATAATCTCTCCCTCTTCGTTCTGCATCTTTGCTGTGGTTTGAGAAGATCACACACAAAGACAATTACCTGATTGAGCTAACTCGAATCAGCACCAGGTCTTTTCCAAATCTTTGATGAATTACAATATAAAGGGTCCATTCTTACAACTATTATGAAGGCTGACATATGAGACTAACAAAATACATGTAGCCACCAAAAGTTCTGCTTGGTCGAAGAGATGAAATAATCGAGGAAAATCGAACAACATTGAATGCAATTAATCAACACAATCAATTGAAGAAGACTCCACAAACATACGACTATCGATAGCATTAAACTACATTGCATTGCAGCTTACCAAACATAATCATAAGGTTCACAACCAAACCCCCTACAGTAAACCCCCCCCCCCCCCCCCCCCAAAAAAAAAAGAAACAAAAAAGGAAAAACATAATCATCAGTTGAGAACTGCCTTCGACGAAGTACGCACTCATTTTTTTCTGGGCATTCTCTAGCAAATGTATTTCTCGCTCTGATGATATCCATTCCAAAGATTCAAATTTCTCCGCATAATAAGCCAATCAAATCGGAATGGATTTGTCTCTGAACTATGAACAGAATTGTAAATCATTAAACTTGACAAACATCAAAGTACCCCTAAACAACTATGCAGTTCAATTTGAACATACACACAGATAGAAACGCAAAACAACATAAAATAAGTCTAGCATAAGACAGAAATTACACAAACAAAGACAGCAGATCTAATAAATTCAAAAGGGGCATAAAACCATCACTTAATTCAAATCTATCTAATAAACACCTCATGATAAGACTAAAGTTGCAAGAACACTAGACTGGAAATCAGAAAACGAGCAGCCATGGAAGATAGAGGAGAGAGAAAGCAGACCTGATGACGCAGAGGAGAGGGAGACGTCAAGAGCGAGCGGAACGAAGACGAAGGCCGGATATCTAGGGATTAAGACCTTTAAAACCCTAAACGGCACCCCCAAATCCCCTACTACGACACCGTAGTATGTGCTGAAGTGGGTTGCTTTTTGTTGCGGGTTTTCTAGACATGAGATGACGCTTTGCTGCTTAGTTTACCAGTCCATTATAAGAATATTTGGGCCCAGCACTTATGACAGGACCTGGGTATTCATAGACCTAGCGATGGGTCATTTGGTTTGGTTTCGACCCTGGCCAATTTCAGATTGAGTATGTTTGGGTCAGTAACCTCAGTTGTCATATTATCCACCTGGTTGTACAAATATAATTGTACAACCGAGTTTACAAAGAAAACCGTCAGATTTCGGCTCACTAAAAATACCCTATAACTCACTAAAATATGTTGCTGTGTATCCAGTTTCGCTCACTAAAAATATTATATAGCTCACTAAAATATTTTAGTGAGTTGAGAGACAGGTTTGGTGAGCTAATACGTACTTTTAGTAAGCAGATATATCGAAACTAATGTATTTTATGTACCGAAATTTCACTTAGTAAAAATGCTATATAACTTATTAAATGTGCTATTGTACTAAAAAAATGTTATTGTGAATTTGAAACTCACTAAACTGTATTCTAGTTGTCTATATTTTTTTTAGTGAACTATGATATTTATTTACTGAATTTTTATATCATACAACCGGTTGTACATAAGAAGTTGTACAATCGAATTTCAGCTCACTAAAAATGTATAAGTCACTACAATACTTAGTGAGTTGAGACACAATTTTAGTGAGGTAATACATACTTTTAGTGAGTGCATAGATCAAACCAATACATCTTATGTACCCTATGTTTCACTTAGTGAAAGTACTATATAACTTATTAAAATGTGCTATTGTACTAAAAAAAATGTTATGATTCGTCTGAAACTCACTAAACTATATTCTAGTTGTTTATATTTTTTTAGTGAGTTATGGCATATATTTAGTAAGTTATGACATATATTTAGTGAGTTTGACTATATTTAATTAATTCACTATATTTCTATTATACTCACAAAATATAATACAAACACCCATATGTCATAGTAAAAAAATGATTGAGCTGTAACATAACTTAAAAATTTCATAATATTATTTGCTGGCTGTCTATACTATTCTTTTAGTGAGCTATGCCATTTATTTAGTGAGCCATAATAGATATTTGATGAGTTATAAAATGTAGTGCAAGGCAACAGATTTTTTATAGTGAGCTATACTGATAGTGAGCTATTGTTTTTCTTGTTAGATACAAGATTAATTATAATGACTATATTTGGTGTAACGCCCCCAAAATACTAATGATATGATTTACAGAAAATTGCAGCGGAAAACTTAATAATAGAAGGCGCTACCGCCGTCCTGATAATTACAAGACTCACTGAAACCATTTAATCTTGCAACTCATGTTCACAATCACAAAATCCATTAAACTGAAACACTTCAAGACCAAAATCTATAATAGTTCAACTTCAATACCATCGACTTAATCATACCATGTGCTAACTTGCACTCCACACTACACAAGTATATTGAATATGGACCTAACTTGACCCTGAGGTCGATTCCAACATTCATGATATGCTGAATCCACTATGAGCATCTGTTGACTTCCAAAAGGGCTTGTTAAATGGAGAAACATGGGATACTTCATTACCTAAAATGGAAAACATGAAAACAATTCGAAAATGTGAGCAAAAACTCAGTACATGCATTCCTCTATTGTAAAATGAGCATAGAAAAACTGCTGATGGGTACCAGCTTTTGCAATTCATTTAGTTTGCAATAATAATGAAAATGAAAGTAATATGAAACTGAATTGTTTATTATTATCTGGATGTGAACCCCTTGCAATGATATAATCTATACATAGTTGTACACCTACCAATCCGATCAAGAGTTGACATGAAGCCACGCGGATAAATGATGGGCTAACGCCCTATAGATGATAACTGACGGGGTCACAAGTTAAATGGCAAATCACTATATAAACTGATTTATTGATAAACTCATTAAGAGTTGTAACTTGATAAACATGTCCTGCTTTCTGAAGATATAGCCAATGAACGTACCTTGAGTCTTTAAAAATATCATCTGACTTGATAAAAGTCAGCTGTTTCATAAATATCTTCTGACTTGATAACACTTATGCATAACGGGGAACGATAACTAGACCTCAACTCTATTTCACAAATGGCATTGTAAGTATGTGTAGTCTATAAATGATCCTTACTCGCATAATTGAGTAAGTAAAAGTGTGTGTAATAGAAATTGAGTAATTAAATGGTATACATAACGTGGGTACTTTAATATAACTTCAAAACTGAATTGATGAAAGTAATTAAATCCAATATATAGTAAATAAAAGTAAAATAGTCCACAATGAGATAAATGAGATTACAAAAGAAAAAGCCTTGATAGTGACAATTGAGAGAGCGGTTGTGGCCTTTTCTGAATTAGGTTACTGATACGGGTTTAAGGCTTACTGATGTATAACTTGGCTCAAGATAACAGCGAGTACACTGGATTGGTTTGATGATAAATATATTTGATATATTCTGAAGTGAGTACGTAATAAATGTTTGAGGCCAAGAGAGTTATATCTTGGTTCAAAATAACATAAACTGCAATAACTTGGTCAGATAAATATGGTTTCTAAGTTACAACTTTCCCCACTTCTCATATTTCATTCATAAATTTATTAGATATAGAATTCTACCCCAAATGAATCATTGAACTCAATAGAAGCAATTAAGCACACTAAATGTGGTATTTTCTTTGTAAAATCTATAAATGATTCAAAACTCATAAATAAACTCCCAAATTGTATGCTTGTCTTCTTCTTTCTCATTAATCAAGCTAACAGCTCCATGAAAGTTCATGAATATTCATTTTTCCCTTAAGTAACCTTGCTTTTCTTGGCCCAAAATACACAAAATGAGTGCATGATCAATCTCACTTAATCTTTATTATTGCTCTTTATACAATTACTCAAAATACTTCTAAAAATCATCAAAATTAAAATACTCAACCAAAATTCATGAAATCTTATAAGAAATTCGAAAACAATATGGACAATCTACAGTAAAATTTTTAGAATTTTTCTCCAAGTATAAACTGCACAGAAATTATAATAACAGCCCAATTTGCACCAAAGAAGGTCATTTCACTTCAAAAATTCATAACTTTCACCCTAAACCTCAAATGGAGACCTAAAATCCCAATATTAAAATATTAAGAAGTCTCAAAAAACTTTCATGTACAACACAAAACGTGATTCCTACAATAGGATTTCCAAAATGGGGTTAAAACATAAGTGTGTTAGTTTTTTATCTAATCTGCACAGTTTCGGTAAAACAGCCATAACTTTTTCCACAGATCTTGGATTAAGGCGATTCAAGATCTCTTTGAAAGCTAACACACTGAACTATCTACCCACCAAAAATCATAATTTTTGGTTAGCCTGTGCATTACCAGTTTATTGCCAAAGTCCGCTCTATTTTCTTGAAATTTTCAGCCCTCACCGGTTTAGTTTTTTCTTCCTTTTTCACATAAATCCTCACTTGAAATTATTCCAAATTACCAAAAACATCATCACAATCATCAATAAAACTAAATATTATAAAATCAAATACAAAATAATTATCATAATCATCATAATCAATCCATAAACATGGTATTAACTTAAGCTTGCATGAACATAATCATCCCTAAACCCTAGCATGATTCGAGCTCAACTTCACCATGATAACACTAAAATAACTCTTTTTTCTTATCAAAATATCATGATCAATGATCATAAACATCAAAACAAGAATCAAAACTAAAATAAAAAATCAAAACCAACAAGATCAAACTTCATGATTACTCACTTTGATTGTAAATAAGTTGAGATGGAGATGAGGTTTAGGGGTTTTGATGATGGAGGATGATAACTTGAGGTATTGGGATATTAGGGGGGTCGAAAACCACCAGGGTTGGATGAAAAAATGGCCAAAAAACACCCATGAAGGGCTGCCAGCAGCTGCTGCCATGAAGAGGTTGAAAGGAGAGAGATGGTGTGTATGTGTTGTTATGTTTCCTTGGCTAGAATGACCCTAAAAATACTTGGCTGAATTTTATCCTTCCAAAATATCTTTTTTTGCTAATTAAAATTAGGCACAAATGATGGTAATTAACTTAATTTAATCACATCAAAATTTTCGAGCCAAAATTTTAGCCCAAAATGAATCGGGCCGTAAATCGGGTCCAAATAAATTGGGCCGAACTTAATAAATTTGAGCCCAAATAATTTTGCATGGCTAAACATTAATTTTTTTTTGGTGACATTATGAAAAATAATTTAATGCTCAATCATAATTATCGAGGCCTAATATTGATTCACCTGAAATTTAATCAATCAACGAAACTTGAATTAACAATCAATAAAACTTGAATTGTAAAATATGATCCAAATAAAATATCCTCAAATTGGGATGATTAAGTACGGTAAATGAATGCAAAAAATTTAAATAGCGTAAGGTAATTTGGTAAATATACAAATCGAGTGTAATTAAATTAATAAACATGATTTGGTTAAACAAATAACCATGTGTGATTAAATCCATAAACATGATAAATTAAATGAATAAACATGATTAATTAAATAAATAAATATGATTCAAATAAATAAATATGGATTAGGGTCGGGTTATTACAGCCTTCCCCCCTTAAAGAGTTTCGTCCTCGAAACTTATGACGCTTGCCAAATGTATGCAATGCTTCTTTTTAAAAAAAAATTACATGGGCCCTTGATTCCCATTGCTTCCCTCTGAAGAGGTATAATTTGTCCAATGTACTCCGACTAAGGGTATTTACGTATTGTATAACTGCTTAATCCCATATTTTAGTAGTAGATTCGGATACTTCTCACACAATAGTCTCAATGAACTCAATTACTATAATCCAAAATTGATATTCTCTTCGAAAGAAAAGAACCTTGCTACTAGTGAGGAGGTACTCACTACTGGTTCATCACCTTGTCCACTAATGGAAACTGATGTATACCCTGGTAAGTACTCTGATACTATTACGAGCTATAAGCACGTCATATACGTGCTCGGGTTTAACAGGTAGGTGCAGCCAACAAGTTAGAGGATTTAACCTTATAATGAATCATAAGGCCCCATGTAACTAGTTCCTACTTGTCCTTGGATAGTCGGTCTCTTATTACTTTGATTAGAAAAGCTTTTTGAAATACCTTATAACCTATCTGAGACTCTGATTATTTCCTTGTTTTATCAGCACAACTCTTTTGTCGACCTTGTAGCACCTCAACATGTACTTGAATTTTCTCTCTTAATGCTTACTTGGGTTAGCTCTGACTTATACTCAATGGTTCTTCTGGCTCACTCCAATATAATTAGACAGTGCTTGAGATTATGCCCTTATCAAAATATCCTCATCTTATATTCCTAATGTATCACATGATCTTCCCTCATCAGACTAGTCAAGGATCTGCTCCCGGTCGATAATGGGCAATAAAATGACGATGGTTAGAGATGAGAGTGATGAGACTAGAAAAGGCTAATAAAGGAGAGATTATCATGGGATGGTTAAAATAAAGATAGTCATGAGTGTATCATGAATTCTGAAATATGATGCCACAAGAATTGTGATTTATAAATATGGATCATAAAAGGTCCAATAAATAATCAACTAAGGAGAAAAATGGTATGGTTATACTTGGGTTTAACTGACAAATTGGAAACATGATGACAAGCAATGGAGCCTCAACTAGGTGACTTTATAGCCACAAGTAATAAGATAAGTGCAGTAGATAGATGGGACAAGCAATGCGCAATAAATAAATAGATAGATTGGATAAGTAAAGTGCAATAGGTAGACAGATGAATTGGACAAGTAAAGTGTAATGGATAGATAAATGGATTGGACGAGCAAAGTGCTCATAGATAGATAAATAGATTGAACAAGCTACAATAGGAACATGTCTTTACTCATATGAAGTCAATTTGAGTACAACAATAAGATTAAATAGAGAATGCAAAAGTTTATTTATCAGAATGTAGGATTTATGTATGGGAGTTGAAGTCCAAAACACAGAGAATAAGGGGATTATGACAATCGCAATCACTCGCACCAATGAGAGTTGAATTACATTATGAATTCAAAATAAGTTATATGAGCGTATTATTATGAATAAATGAGATGTGTGGTAGATAGGGGAATCAGTTCTCAACGAAATGATCTACAACTCAAGATCATGAAATAGAGATGGTGAAGGTCGAGAGCATGGGAATGTTGACAACCATATAGGGTTGAACAAAAAAATGTATTGTATATTTAACAATGGGTTTGCGAAGATATGAAAGATCACGCTAATAAGAAACATCGGGTTGAAATGCAAGGGAGATTAAACAATATTGGATAGTATCAAGTTTTGAAGATGAGACAAGTAAACAAGAATTACTATAAATGGGTATTCTTGTAAAAGATAAACTGTGGTTGCATGGTATAGGTGTGATATCCAAACCTCAAATCATTCCTGAACAAGACTTCTATTATTGGCAGTTAATCCCATAAATCATTTGTTCAAGGAGTAGAGCACTTGTTTTTGATAATGATCTTATGCAACTCTCTGTATGCAGTACACAACCATAAGATTCTGTCTTTCTTCTTTATATAAACCTGAGGTTCCCCACGGGGACACACTTGGTCAAACAAATCTCTTATAATTCATCCACTGAATCTTTAATTCTTTGGACTCTGTTGGGGGTCACATGATAGGGGTTTTGAAAATAGATTGAGCACCTTGAATTAGGTTGATCTGAAAATCAATGTTTCTTGGGGGAAAACAGTCTTGAAAGTCCTCAGATAAAACATCTCCAAATCCACCAACTGTAAATATGGATATGGATATACCGAGTGTGGTTAACATATCACTAATATTCAATGCATTACTGTCATGATAATTCACTTGCTTACACAATGTAATTGGGGGGATGACTTTTCTCCCCTCGGCCTATGGAAATGTACGTTTAGCCAATCCTTATCTCTCAAGTTAACCTTAATATCCTTACCAATCATCTTAGTCCTGTAAGTACACAGTCAGTTCACCTCTATAATGATACTAAATCTGCCAATCAAACTGGATTGAATATCCAGTGAATATGGTTCCAGTAATACTACTAGAGGCATATGTATACAAGATAAACATTCAACTGTCTACTAGTCTTAGTAAATTGAAATGACGAGGGGTAATCTAAAATGTAAAGAGATGTAATCACAACATGAACTCTTGTAAAGATATTTCTTTATTGGTTAGAAAAGACCGACACGTAAGCTAAATGAATGAAATGACGAAGAATTGTAATGAAAGAGGCAAGGCATAGAAATGACCTGCACATACAAGACATGCAGTTTATTCATGATGGTCATGAGAGTAAAGTAAATGATCGATGTTATGAAGTTGAGAGGGAGTATTAAGTAATAAAGGTAAAGAAATGTAACAGGTTACCAAAGCGGCTTTTGAAAAGTCATACAATATCCGTATATGAGTAAAATGACGGAGATAAGAGTCAACACTATCAGAAGGAAAATTTTATTCATCTGGTGTTTGAAAGGATAATACGTCAAGATGAAGGAGTCAACATTATGACTGAACATGAAGACATCCATCAATAACACATTTTGCAGTAAATGAAGTCTTGGGTAGACACATAAACTTCAAAACTGCTGGCATATGGAAATAGCACAAATCGTTGTTTATCATTACCAAGCTACGCTGTACCAGAAAAGAAAGGATTATCAAAATAACTTGAATAACGACATGCAGTCACGACTATAGAGTAGTATGCCAGCATGATGTTACGATATTATAGAAACATGAACAATATGGATACATTTAATTGCTGAAAGGCACTCAATAACTGGGTCTGAAACAATCAGAGGCTTTGCAAGCAATAAATGAATAGTGTCCAAATACATGCAAGGAGTTACAGTAGGTGACAAATAGTGGTGACTGAACTGTAAGTAAAATGGATCAAATATGCTTAGGAGAAACTGTAAATCACACAGTAACGCATACCGGTGGTCATTATGGGGTCCATTATGAAAACAGAGAATTAAACGGTTATGATTGTCAGGGTTTGAATCGCCTATAAGAAATGTTGTTCTGATGTGTTTAAAGAACTCCCCACAGACGACACATGAAATTTTCATAAACACTCCATTACAACTCAAGAGAATGTTAGCAACAAAGAAATGATGCCTCTGAATGATTCAAGGTAACTAGGGCAGAAATAAGTCAATTACAGGAAGTAATGGGAGCATTGTTGATGTAAAGTCTTAGTATCAAGACCAGATGATTTTTATACATGACAGCTTAATCTTATTTGTACCACATATATAATGCCAAGTAGAACACCATAGGCTACAAATTGTTATCGCCATACATAAGCACTAATTGTAGTATTCATCTCATACTGATTCACCTCAAAGATATTGCCCCACAAGGCATTTCCTCATCTAGAGGTTTATATCTAATTTGACACTATATTAATCCCTTAAGAAGTTGCAAATAGCATCCCCACATCGGCTTCAATCATCACTGTACTCAAGGTCAGGTATATTAATTCACCGTAATGAAACTCTCAAATTCTGGAGCGAAATGGACAGAGTTCCGCCTAAAAACTGGCTAAAACCCAGGCTTAAAGCCTTACAATAGATACCTGAAATGGAGGGAAACACTTCAATAGTTCAACGGCCACACGCCGGAGTTCATAACTCAACGGGTCACACACCCGGAATGCAGGATTGCAAAAATTTAAACAAATGAGAGAAGTGAAACATACAATACAATTCCCAGATAAATGAGAGCATGCCTCACTAACAGGTGATCCAAATGGTTCCACACTCCACTTTGCTAATGCTTGAATCTCATGATATTACCAAATGATTGAGTCACCCAAATGGAAATGATTCCTTCATATATGCCCATGCATATGAACTTATAGTCAATAGTTCACTTAACTGGTCCAACATAACTCATACGCACCTTGATAGCTAACTCATAAACACTTGATAGCTCATAGTGGCCCTTAAAACCTCAGCTCTGATACCAAATCTGTAACGCCCCCAAAATACTAATGATATGATTTACAGAAAACTGCAGTGGAAAACTTAATAATAGAAGGCGCTACCGCCGTCCTGATAAGGACAAGGCTTACTGAAGTTATTTAATCTTGCAACTCATGTTCACAATCACAAAATCTATTAAACTGAAATACTTCAAGACCAAAGTCCATAATAGTTCAACTTCAATACCATCGACTTAATCATACCATGTGCTAACTTGCACTCCACACTACATAAGTATATTGAATATAGACCCAACTTGACCCTGAGGTCGATTCCAATATTCATGCTATGCTGAATCTATTGTTAGCATCTGTTGACTTTCAAAAGGGCTTACTAAATGGAGAAACATGGGATACTTCATTATCTAAAATAGAAAATATGAAAACAATTCGAAAATGTGAGCAAAAACTCCATACATGCATTCCTGTATTGTAAAATAAGTATAGAAAAACTACTGATCGGTACCCGCTTTTGCAATTCATTTAGTTTGCAATAACAATGAAAATGAAAGTAATATGAAACTGAATTGCTCATTATTATCTAGATGTGAACCCCTTACAATGATATAATCTATACATAGATATACACCTGTCAATCCAATCAAGAGTTGTCCTGAAACTGCGCAGGTAAATGATGAGCTGACGCCTTATAGATGATAACTGACGGGGTCACAAGTTAAATGGCAAATCATTGTATAAACTGATTCATTGATAAACTTTTTAAGAGTTGTAACTTGATAAACATGTCCTACTTTCTGAAGATATAGGCAATGGACGTACCTTGAGTCTTTAAAAATATCATCTAACTTGATAAAAGTCAGTTGTTTCATGAATATCATCTGACTTGAAAAATGTATTCTGACTTAATAACACTTATGCCTAAGGGAACGATAACTAGGCGTCAACTCTGTTTCATAAATGGCATTATAAGTATGTGCAGTCAATAAATGATCCTTACTCGCATAATTGAGCAAGTAAAAGTATGTGTAACAGAAATTGAGTAATTAAATGGTATACATAACGTGGGTACTTTAATATAACTTTAAAACTGAATTCATGAAAGTAATTAAATCCAATATAAAGTAAATAGAAGTAAAATAGTCCACAATGAGATAAATGAGATTACAAAGGAAAAGGCCTTAATGGCGACAATTGAGAGAGTGGTTGTGGCCTTTTCTGAAATAGGTTACTGATACGGATTTAAGGCTTGCTGATGTATAACTTGGTTCAAGATAACAGCGAGTACACTAAATTGCCTTGATGATAAATACATTTGATATATTCAGAAGTGAGTACGTAATAAAGGTTTGAGACCAAGAGAGATATATCTTGGTTCAAAATAGCATAAACTGTAATAACTTGGTCTGATAAATATGGTTTTTGAGTCACAACTCTTCCCACTTCTCATATTTCATTCATAAATTCATTAGATATAGAATTCCACCCTAAATGAATCATTGAACTCAATAGAAACTATTAAGCTCTCTAAATGTGGTATTTTCTTTTTAAAATCCATAAATGATTCAAAGCTCATAAATAAACTCTCAAATTGTATACTTGTCTTCTTTTTTCTCATTAATCAAGCTAACAGCTCCATGAAAGTCTATGAATATTCATTTTTTCCTTAAATAACCTTGCTTTTCTTGGCCCAAAATACACAAAATGAGTGCATGATCAATCTCACTTAATCTTTATTATTGCTCTTTACACAATCACTCAAAATACTTCTACAAATCACCAAAATCAAAATACTCAACCAAAATTCATGAAATCTTATAGGAAATTTGAAAATAATATGAAAATTTTACAATAAAATTTTCATAATTTTCCTCCAAGTATACACTACACATAAATTGCAATAACAGCCTAATTTGCACCAAAGCAGGCCATTTCACTTCAAAAATTCATAACTTTCACCCTAGACCTCAAATGGAGACCTAAAATCCAATATGAAAATATTAAGAAGTCTCAAAAAACTTTCATGTACAACACAAAACGTGATTCCCAAAATAGGGTTCCCAAAATGGGGCTAAAACACAAGTGTGTCAGTTTTTAGTCTAATCTGCACAGTTTCGGTAAAACGATCATAACTTTTTCCGCAGATCTCGGATTAAGGCAATTCAAGATCCCTTTGAAAGATAACACACTGAAATATCTACCCACCAAAAATCATAATTTTTGGTTGGGCCGTCCATTACCAGTTTATTGCCAAAGTCTGCCCTGTTTTCTTGAAATTTTCAGCCCTCACTGGTCTAGTTTTCTCTTCCTTTTTTACATAAATCCTCACTCAAAATCATTCCAAATCACCAAAAACATCATCATAATCATCAATAAAACTAAATATTATCAAACCAAATACAAAATAATCATCATAATCATCATAATCAATCCATAAAGATGGTGTTAACTTAAGCTTACATGAACCTGATCATCCCTAAACCCTAGCATGATTCAACCTTAACTTCACCATGATCAACGCCAAAATAACTCTTATTTATTATGAAAACATCATGATCAATGATCATAAACATCACAACAAGAATCAAAACTAAAATAAAAAGTCAAAACCAATAAGATCAAACTTCAAGATTACTCACTTTGATTGCAAATAAGTTGAGATGGAGATGAGGTTTAGGGGTTTTGATGATGGAGGATGATAGCTTGAGGTACTGGGATATTGGGGGGGTCGAAAACCACCAGGGCTGGCCGGAAAGATGGCCGGAAAACACCCATGAAGGCCTGCCAGCAGCTGCTGCCATGAAGAGGAGAAAGGAGAGAGAGGGTGTGTATGTGTATGTGTTGTTATGTTTGCTTGGCCAGAATGATCCAAAAATACTTGGCTGAATTTTATCCTTTCATAATATCTTTTTTGCTAATTAAAATTAGGCACAAATGATAGTAATTAACTTAATTTAATCACATTAAAATTTTCAGGCCAAAATTTTAACCCAAAATGGATCGGACCGCAAATCGGGTGCAAATGAATTGGGCCGAACTTAATAAATTTGAGCCCAAATATTTTTGCATGGCTAAGCATTAAATTTTTTTTGATGACATTATGAAAAATAATTTAATACTCAATCATAATCATCGAGGCCTAATATTGATTTACCTGAAATTTAATCAATCAACGAAACTTGAATTAACAATCAATAAAACTTAAATTGCAAAATGGAACCCAAATGAAATATCCTCAAATCGGGATGACTAAATACGGTAAATGAATGCGAAAAATTTAAATAGCATAAGGTAATTTGGTAAATATACAAATTGAGTGTAATTGAATTAATAATCATGAGTTGGTTAAACAAATAACTATGAGTGATTAAATCCATAAACATGATAAATTAAATAAATAAATATGATTAATTAAATAAATAAATATAATTTAAATAAATAAATATGGGTTAGGGTCGAGTTATTACATTCGGTGAGTAGGGAACTGATTTATGATTGCTGAATGCAAGTTTAATACAAGTGAACTAAATGTATTTCTTTAGTGAGCCAATGACTATATTTAGTGAGCTCATAACTCATATTGGTGAGCTATTGTTTGTTATATGTACATAACAACAATATCATCTGAAAAAACAATCATAGCATTTGTGGTGAGCTATAATGCAACATCAGTGAGCATACAGGTCAATCATAATGAGCCAAACGTTTCTTTTAGTGAGCAAAAAATTGCTCTGTAGTGCATGGCAACATATATTTTTATAGTGAGCTAAATGTATACCTCTAGTGGGCCAACGACTATATTTAGTGAGCACATAACTCATAATGGTGAGTTATCATTTTTCGTATGTTACAAACCAAAATTTACATGGAATAAATGCAATCCAGTTCGAAAATCTCAAAATTAACTCATCAAAACGCAAAACTAACGAACACAACTTCCAATCCTGAAAACAAAAATAGAGATCGAAAAAACGCTATCGAACTTAACGAACAATTCAATTTGATGAAGATTCAGCATTAATAGCGACGTTAAGATCAAACCCAACCATTCCATAATTGTTGAGCACTAAAGCAATCGAAGCAGCGAAGAGTAATCGAACAATGGGAAGAATGAAAACCGCAATTTCAAAAAATTGAGCATGAATTTTTTTAAAAAAAAAATGGGTCAGGGCTCAGCAGTTGGAGGACTCAAAACTGCCATTGGTGGGCCTAGGTGGACAATTGAGTTGTCCACCCAGTTGTACGTAATAATTTGCGCAGTAACCTCCTGTTTGGTGAGCAAAACAGGGTTGGGGACTTGAAACCCCAGGTTTCAAGTTTCATTCCCTAGTGTTTGGTGAGGGTTTTAGAAAAAGAAACTTGATACCTGGAAGTGTCAAGTCCCTTCCTAGATCCCTGGAACTTGAACCCCCTCCTCATGGAGGAGTTTCAAGTTCCAACTTCCAAGGGATGACTAAAAAATAAAATAAAATAATAATGCAAATAAAATTCTCATTTCAGATCTGATGTTCACAAAGCATGGAGAAGACAAGCAACAACAATGGCGGCACACTCTCTCCTCTAGGACCATTCAGCTCGCCATTGTCGCTTCTTATCACCGTTCACCGAAAATCGACTGCCAAGCTTTTCCAGCAACTTATCAACGTCTATCCCCCAGATAATTGCTTGCCTTCCCCTATTGCTTCTTCTCCCTTTGTCCTTCCCCTTCTTCAATATGGGTTTCTGAAAAAAATTTCAATCTTTTTTTTTGATCGATCTAGATTCCTTCATTCTTTTGATCAATTTTTTCACCGTCTGCATCTTTCACGATTCTGTAGTTATAGTTTTTTTTTTCCCTGCTCCAAGCTTGAAGAAGATGAAACCACCATTGAAGATGTATGAAGGTGGAGAAGATGGAGAAGATGCCTAAAAACTTCACTGCAACTTGCTTCCTCACTTTTGAGTCTTTGGCTGTTGATTCAATTTCGATTTTTTGCTTTCTTTTCTGATATTTGATTTGATTCTTCCATTTTGATTTTTTTTCAGATCTGAATTTTGTGCTTCTTTTCAATCTTTTCTGATATGAGTTTTTGCTTCTTCAACTTGAATCCGTGGCATGTTTGTGTTCTTGAGATGCCTTCTCTTTTTCCTTTTTTTTTTTGGGTTCTACCCATTTTGATTCCATTCCAATTCCTCATCAAACACTTGAATTTTGGAATCAAATCCCAACCCCATCCCCCCAGGTTTCAAGTCCTGATTCCATTCCATTCTATTTTTCTTATCAAACAGGGCCTAAGATGGTTAGCATTCAATAGATCGGAATGATAAGGTATGGGTCACCCTTGTGGGGCACTGATGAGCTCTACATTGCATTTTACAAGGGTGCGTGCTCCAACTTTAAGGGTCAGTTTGGATGGAGGGTAAAGGGAGATAAAGGGCACTAAGGAAGGATAAATACTCTGCTCTTTCCTTGTTTGTGAGTAAGAATGGGAGAGTAAGAATAGATAAGGAGGAATAACTCTTACTCCTCTTTATTCCCCTCAATTATCCATTTTCTTATACTCCCAAATGGGGTGTGAGGAGGAGTAAGAGGGGTAAGTAGAGGATATATTACATATTTACCACGATCCTAAACATAATATATTTTAATCTATTTAGTGAGGGGATATATGTGTCAATTCTTTTATTTACTCTTATTTGTTCTCCAATTCTTCTCAACAAGGATAAGTCCTTACTTTCCTTAAACTCCCAAATAAGGGTAAACAATTTACTCTTATTTACTTTCCGTTATTCTTACTCCTTCTTACTCTTATTTACCCTCACTACTCTAACCTACTCCTCTCCTACAAGAACCCTAAGGTGCATTAATAAATTAACAATGTTTGGCAAAGATACCGAAAATTTTTTTTAATGAAAGTTTCGCCAAGAATTTATATTTGACATAATCAATAGTGACTTTCATAATGTGTAACATGGACATCCTTATATATTCTCTAATCATTTATACCTTAATTCTTATATTTGTGATGAGTTTTGAGCATTTACTAGCAAACGAAATTGTGCAACTGTAGCACATAGGCCACACTATGAGCTTCTCGATGGTTTTCAAATACAAAATCTCATGGTTAGTAAGAAAATTTTTCTCCGCCTTCTTCTGTTTGTTGAATCATGGTTAACTCTAGGGCACCCCCCCCAAAAAAAAAACCAAAAAAAACAACAGAAAAGAGAATTAAGGGTGTTCTTTGTGTTTAAGACGAGGAAGCCAAATCACGCATACAAATGAACTCAACATCATGTGAACGAAAACCAAAACATAGTCAATTTGGACGAAGAGGGGTGATAAACGATGTTGGTAAGACCAGTGTATGCCCATATTGGAACACAGTGTCACAGTGTAGTTATTTTATTTTTTAATTTTAAAATAAGTAAGACCATTCCATCTAAATTATCATACATGAATAACATACAAAATAGCCTCTACGTATACTAAGAAAAGCCGGTCCCTGGTCCTTGACAAGCTACTGGAGACATACACACTCATTACAACAAATCCAAAAAACTACCGTTCATACATACACTTGAGCCGCAAAACCCTGCTAGCAAGGCTTTTATGATCCATCTCCTTCGATATTTACAATATTGGTAGCAATGGCAATCACACTTGTTGTAACCGCTAAGATCACCATCAACGCTGCAATAACCTTATCCTTAGTTGAAGATATACCGCGAACATCTCTGCCATGACAAGATCAACACCCACAAAGTATGAGAAGATCACTTGCTGTTAAAAAAAGTGGCGAGAATAAGAGTGGGGGGAGAAGTACCTCAAGGTGATAGCAGCTGGGAAAATCAATGACAAGGAGACGGCAGCAGTTGATCCAACGTACTGAAAGAAAATCCATATGTCTGGGATTGCAATTGCAGCGACATAGGTTAAGGCTAGGATGACAAAAGTGAACGACAAAAACCGGGTGTTGTCACTAGCCAAAGCTGCTCTTCCAGGGAAAATGAGCTCATCTACATTCCCCCTCAACGAGAAGTTGAGCAGAGGGAAGACGAGCACAAGGTGCAGGGCATAGCTCAATCGGACTAGATCGTTCAGCACAGGGCTCTCGGAGGATCTGTCGAAGTTCACAAGTATGTCTGAGACAATGGAGTCCCCGAAGAGAAGATAGCCTGAGATGCCAACTCCAAAGTAAATGGCAGCACAAAGAATGACTGAGATTCCTGTGGCTTTAGTCATCTTGGATTGCTTCCCAAGTTCCGTACTGATTGGATGAACTGCAGCATTTGATTGAGGCTCATCAGTAATTGTTAAGGAGATTTTCTCTTCAATACAGACGATCATCAAGACCGCAAATTTCTTCAGATTATACAGATTTCAGTGTGGGAATTCCAGGGAAGAGAGCAAATCCTGAATGTAGCATACGGTCTACTTACCATTGAAGTGAAATGTGAATGCAGTAACTACTACTGGGACGGCTGTGAAGAGCCCAAAGAACGAGCCTCGTCCATTCAGGTGTGGGAATAGCCTGGGCCTCTCCGTCTTGCCTTGGACGAACGCACTGATTGCCATGCCCGAGCAGATGGCAACAAATGCCACAGCTAAGAGAACTGATACCGCAGAGGAGAACCTCAACGACTCTATCTCCAGTAAGTCCAACAAAGGTGCAGTTAGTGCACATATAGAACATTGGTTATCTAAAGTTTCAGAAATTCAACAAGGTTTTACTGAATTTAGTTCTAAAGAGGCTGAAGCCTTGATTTTCTTTACTGACTAAGCAGGAATAACAGGGCTGGATTGCAATCCTGTTGGAGGGGGAACTTTCCAAGAAAAAAACATCCTTTAATAATATGGCACCAAACACAAAATCATCAAAAGCTACTTTCTTAGGCAAAAGCCATTGATAATTTGTCATCCAGAAAGTATTTTCCCAACTTTTTCTGATTTACAGTATAATGTTACAACCAAATATTCGTAAAAAGTTGTTCCTGGAAGAGTTGTTGAGATAGGTGATTGTGAGTCATCTTCTGCTTGTTACCGTACAACTTATGAATAAATTGGCATATTTAGTCCTATTAAATTTTATATTAATTAGACCTGTAACACAATCGAGCTATGCATATAAGTCAAATAAGGTTCTAACCCAAAATCATTTGGCAATGGGGGGAGTAACTCAACAACTTATAAGCATGTTCAAGGCACATGTGACAGATCCCTACGGGGAACGGGGGCAAACTGAGATCAAGTACAACTTTGGCTCTGATACCATGTTCAAAGAGCAACTTAACCAAAAGGCTTCACTTGATGGTTGAAAACCCAAAAATAAGTTTATACTTTAACACGTTCCCTCACACGAATGTCCTTTAGGCTTGAAGCATGAATATTGTAAAGGCTCCCCTTACCTTGTGCAATAATTCAATATAAGGGTTGTTGAAATTCGAATTCGATACATCCCCCTCAAAAAGACTCTAATACCATATTCAACAACCATGTCAACCAAAAGTCTTAAACTTATAGTTGAAAGCTCACGAATAGATTTATATTCTAACAAATCCTACTTTTAGTCCTCAGATTGTCCCCTTAAGCTTAGGATATGTGTGGGTGTTTATTCAATGAGGCTTTTGTTGCATGATGAACAGAATCTAAACACCATATTTATCTTCCCAGAAAATGCCAACTCTCCTTGCTGAAACCAGAAAAGTTCAAAAAAAGCCTAGGCTGCACTGCGCCTAAAAGGACGAAGGAATACAGAATAGGAAAAGAGAACGGCGAGCTGGCAATATGCTCGTGAATCATGTCAAAAAGATTGATTTGAGAAAAACAAGATAATTGAACGATTAAAACAAAAGAGTAAAGAATGACTGGTTTTGAAAAGGAATATCAGGATTCAATTCTCCCTAGACAATATGCGTGCCTACAAATTTACCCACTAAGAAAACAAAGATTAGAGAAGAGCTTACCAACGCGACGATAAAGGACGAGAGGGAGAAGAACGAAGACAAGAAGAAAGAGGATGGCGTAAGGCCGAGCAGTCCACCATTGAGGGCCAAACCATTCTTGCAACACACCCAAATGAATAGACTCTCCCAGCCGGTTACCTGATAGCACATCCCCTGTTCAAAAACAGAACTAACATGTCAATGCAATTGTATCTAATAGTTCGTTCCATCAGATGTATAACTCCATTTGTAATCGCATTTCTATTTCCAGGTTTGGTCAGTACGAGGTCCTGTAATAAGAAAATTGCCAATATTACAGACCAGCTGATTACAGTTGCATGGTGGACATGATTTCCCCCATGTTACTTTTGGACTCTTGGCTATGGGTGTTCGATATGGATACATGTCCAGCCATTAGATTTAGCTCTTTGCGAGAAAATTTGCCATTTTTCAAGGTCATTTAGATTTTAGAGGTCAAGTGTTGTATCCTTGTCTAAATATCAAAAGTCTAACAAAAGCACAAAAATACGGTAAGATAAGTTAAAGAATCGGAAATATCGTCATTTCATTATATCCAACTAAATGCCCACAAAAAGTGTTTGACAATTAATCAAATAGTTACTACCCTTTTTTTTCTGAAAGAAATTCACTACTGATTGAAAGTCAACACTTCCCCAAATTATTGATTTAGAACTAATTAAACTTATTAAACTATATTATATAAATTTAAGTAAGCTACCTAATACCAGTGTGTCACACTCGTCATTAATTTACCCCATCTCTCTATTAGGAACGGGAAAATTCACACCACTTATTTCGTTTTCTACAATTTATTGAACCAGGCCACATAATCCAATACTTTATAAAAAAATAAAAAATAAAAACGACGTACAATCAGGCCAGTCCACCTAAAATTTCTATCCAAGTTCGTAGACTCCACAAATCTCATAACATCCATACTGAAACTTGTTTAGTAAATTGACTTTTTATGATAGGAGTAACTTTTTAAGCCTAAAAATTTATCTGCAAGAACTAATTTACAAAGCTTTTTAAAGATCAACTTTTTTACCCACAAATTTTTTTTAAAAAAAAAACAACTAATTTCAGTAAAATAATTTTTCTACTACAAACAAGTGATACAAATAATTAATTTAATTTTCTAACACCTAATGATTAACAGCTAATGTTGATCCTCAAAAGAGCCAGCGTTTTACAAATAATAACAGCTAATTCAACCAACAAACAAGGGCAGGTTTTTCTTTTCGCTATGGTGACAATGTGACATGCTGTTCTCAGTGTACTGCTCGAAAATCTTTTTTTTAAAAAAAAAAAACCTGAAAATTCCATGTCCCCAGTTAGCTCACAAAGTTCCCCCCTCCCTCCCTGACTCTCTCTATCTGAAAACTTCTCCTTCAACAAAAATAAGATTACTAATTAGGTGTGTTAGGTTGTTAAGAAAAATATTAGAGCAACAACAATAGCGGAAGCGATAGGATGAGTTATAGATTAAGAAATTCAAGTAGACTAACAGAAACAGAAATAAGAAGACAAGAGATTTAACGTGGAAAACCCAATGCGGGAAAAAACCACGGACGGCGACAGCACCAAAACAATCCACTATTAGTAGGAAGAATACAACACGATCACAATCACCACAGTGATTTGATCTAAGAGCAGAATTACAACCTCTCTCTTGTAATCTCTCACAAAGTACTTCTACCTCTCAATGTGTTTATGAATACTGGAGTGATTTTAGATCCTAGGCATGACCCTCCTTATATAGGGGATGAAAAATAGGGTTTTTCCCCTTAGGATGAAACCCTAGCCGCAGGGAGAAAACTCTACCAGACAAAACCCTAGCCGCCAAACAGAAGAGGCGGCAAAACGACACATGGCACGACCGTGCCACGAGGCACGGCCACCCAGTGCCACATGGCACGACCGTGCCACGTGGCACGACACCCCCATGCCGTTTTTGTGCCTGTTTCGTCGTCTGCTCCTTCGTCTTGGCACGCCCGTGCTCGCACAGCGTGGTCCCACCGTGCCGGTACTCGAATTTTGGGCCATAAAACCCAACAATTTCCATCTTGGACCAAAATCTCCAAACTCCATCGCCGTCATCGCACCCCGAAGGGTGACGCCCCCCAAGGGGCAATGCCCCGAAGGGCACTCAAATACTGTGAATGCCAACTGAGTCCAAGTAATGCTTGAACTTAGCTCTGGGAGATGACTTATGTGAACCTTTCTTCATATAACCTGTCATAGTAGATGCCTGCAAGACATAGAGGTCTCCTTACCTCAAACCCTTCAGTAGAATCCGACTGCCCTTCGAGACCTTCAGAACTCCACCTTCAGCTGAATATTTGCACCCTTTGGATTCAGGAGTGCCCAACGAGATGAGGTTACGCTTCAAGTCAGGAACATAACAAACATTCGATAAAGTCCTGACAATACCATCATCGGTCTTGATTTTAACAGTACCGATTCCAATTACATTACATTGGGCATTATTGCCCATGTGAACAACAGTTGAGTCAACTGGATCATATGTTGTAAACCAATCCTTGTGAGGACACATATGATAGGTACACCCAGAATCAAGAATCCAATCAGAATCGCTCCCCCTTTCAGTAGAGGTAGCAAACAGAACGTCACCATCAGAATCAGATTCAACAAACGAAACTTCAGCAGGCTCATTAGAATTATCTTCTTCTTTCTCCTTCTTCTTTTACAGTTTCCAACAGTTAGCAACAATATGATTCAATTTACTACAGTAATTGCAGGTCTTACCAGCATGAGGATTTTTAGACTTAGAACGGTTCTTACTCCTATTACCGTTCCCCTTTTCAGTTGTTGTACCCCTTATTACTAATCCCTCAGCTAAGTCTGCATGAATGTCAAAATCAAACTTCTCCTTAGACAACAGGTTTGACTTAACATCCTCAAACGATATAGTATTAGAATTACTATATAACATAAACTCCTTAAATTGTTTATAAGAAGGGGGTAACGACACAACAAGCACAATAGCCTTATCTTTATCCTCAATTTTAACATCTAAACTCTCCAAATCTACAAGAATAGAATTAAATTCATTCAAGTGTTTTTGGACAGAAGTACCTTCAGCCATACGAAAGGTATACAACCTTTCCTTCAACCGGATCTTGTTGGCTAGACTCTTCGTCATGTAGAGTTCTTCTAGCCGAGTCCAAAGATCAATAGCAGTTACCTTGTCAAGTACCTCTCGGAGAACGTGAGGTGCCAGACACAGTTGTATGGTTGAAACCGCTTTCAGCTCCAGTTCCTCCCATTCGTCCTCCGTCAGCGACCCACGTCTCTTCTTCACATCTTCAGCCCACTGTTCCTCTGTCATCTTTTCGGGTTTCATGTGAGGTCCCTTCAGAACCTTCCACAACCCATGCTGGATGAGAACAGCTCTCATCTGCACCTTTCAGAGATTAAAGCTAATCTCCCCATCGAATTTCTAAATATCTACCCTCATGATAGAAGACATCGTGAATTATAGCTCTGATACCACTTGTTAGGTTGCTAAGAAAAATATTAGAGCAATAACAATAGCAGAAGCGATATGATGAGTTAGAGATTCAGAAATTCAAGTAGAATAACAGAAGCAGAAATAAGAAGACAAGAGATTTAACGTGGAAAACCCAATGCAGGGATAGCGGAAGCGATAGGATGAGTTAGAGGTTCAAAAATTCAAGTAGAATAACAGAAACAGAAATAAGAAGACAAGAGATTTAACGTGGAAAATCCAATGCGGGAAAAAACCACGGACGGCGACAGCACCAAAACAATTCACTATGAGTAGGAGGAATACAACACGATCACAATCACCACAGTGATTTGATCTAAGAGCAGAATTACAATCTCTCTCTTGTAATCTCTCACAAAGTGCTTCTACCACTCAATGTGTTTATGAATACTGGAGTGATTTTAGATTCTAGGCATGACCCTCCTTATATAGGCTTGAAAAATAGGGTTTTCCCCCATGCAACCCTAGCCGCCAGGGAGAAAACTCCCCGGACAAAACCCTAGCCGCCAAACAGAAGAGGCGGTAAAACGTCACGTGGCACGATCGTGCCACGAGGCACAGCCACCCAGTGCCACGTGGCACGGCACCCCGTGCCCTTTTTTTGCCTGTTTCGTCTGCTCCTTCGTCTTGGTACGCCCGTGCTCGGACAGTGTGATCCTACCGTGCTGTACTTGAATTTTGGACCATAAAATCCAACAAGGTGATCAAAAATTAAGATTACTAAGTAGGGAACTAAAGACTAATGGCGTACCTATGATGATTAAGTAGACAATCAAGCAACCCCAGTTAAGCATCATGACAAAAATCTGAACCAGCACCGACCCGATCGGGCCGAACGACTCTCCCATGACGCCGGCGTAAGTCCGCTTCTCGCCGGAAAAAGTATACCGGAGAAGAAACTCCACTGACAAATCCGCCAGAAAAGCGACGATGATCATGAGAGAGAAGGCCGGAACCACTCCGAGTACCTTCAGAGTCGCCGGAATCGACATGATTCCGGCACCGATTATGCTCGTCGATACGTTGAACACCGCTCCTGACACCGACGCTCCGTCCTCTTTCTCTCTCTTCCTCTGCGTCGGAAGTAGTGGAAAACCGACGTCGGTAGCTCCCGCCGCCGGGCTCATTTTCTCCGGCGGCAAATGTTTTGAGGCTTTGAGTGGGTTCTCGCGCTTCGTTTTGTTATCTTGGTGTGATTGATGAAGGGACGGACAGTGGACAGGAATTAATATTGTGGGGAAGCAGGGGTGGGTATTTTCGTAATTTGTGCATTGTAAATTTGTAATATATCTTTTTGACTTATCATTAGTAATCAATAATTTTCTTCATAATTCAATACTATTATAATTATATTTTTTTAACTTATTATAAGTATTTATTATAAGTATTTAATAATTTTTCACACAATTTAACACTGTTAAGTACTTATTGAAAATATTTAGTTATATTTTCTTCAATTATTCAACATGTTTTAACATAATTCAACATATTTCAGTATGTTTAAGCAATAAGTACCTCTCATAAGTAAAAAAGAGCATGTCCTAAGTACTTATTAAAAATACATAATTATATTTTTTCAACTATTCAGCATGTTTTAGCATAATTCAGCATTTTTTACTAATAAATACGAATAAGTGCTTCTCATAACTTAAAAAAATATACTCATGGAAAATGAAAAAAAAAGGTGAAAAAGTTTTTCAGATTATTTAGTATTAAAACTAAATCTTGAAGTTCTTATTTTGGTCTTTATCCTCCCATGACTAATGTACAATCATATAGCCATATCAAAATTTACAGTACTTCGAGAAGTATTTTAAAAGTCATGGAAATAAATTTACATTAAAGACAATTAATGTTGATCATTACACATTAAAAAGCATGTATACTTGTCATCTAAAAACACATATTTTTAGATGCGTATAATAATTTTCAAGGCTTTTTATATCCAGCAATATGGTTTGTGGTTTGCACGTATGATATTGCAATGTCTACATGTTTAAAGTAATTGGTAGCATTGTTATCATTATTTTTTAAAAAATATTTTTGAAAAATAAATCTTGTCATTAAAAAAAAAAAGATTCTAAATTTAGGAATGAAGACTTTGGCCCTGTTCTTTTCAGTGGGAAATAATGAGCGTGAGATGGGTAAGTGTGGGAAAAGAGAGGAAGGAGTGGGTGAGTGTGGTTTTTTCTTTAAGTGTGGGAATGAGTGGGTGAGTGTGGGTGAAAGTTAAATGTAGTTGAATGAAGTTGAAGTATTGGTTATTAATATTTTATTGTTTTATAATGTAACAATTTTATTGTGATTGTAATTAATGATGATGAAATTTTTTTATTTTTGTTTATTCTTTTTTATTCTTTTTTATTTTGTTTATTTTGTTTATCTTGTTTATTTTTTATTTTGTATTTTTGTATTTTTGTATTTTTGTATTTTTTATTTTAAATTTTTTATTTTTGTATTTTTTATTTTTAGTTTGCTTAAATTTTTTATTTTTTATTTTTATTTTTCTTAAATTTTTTAAATTTTTTTAGTTTTAATTTTTTTGTATTTATTTTTATTTTCTCATTTTTTATTTTTTTGTATTTATTTTTTATTTTTTATTTTTTTGGAATTTTCTGTAGGTTGTTTTTCTGGAATAAAAATAAAAAAATAAATACAACAAAATAAAAAATAAAAAATAAAAAATAAAAATAAATACAACAAAATTTAAAAATTAAAAATTTAAAAAATAAAAAATAAAAATAAATACAAAAAAAATTGAAAATTAAAAAATTAAAAAACAAAAAATAAAATACTAAAAAATACAAAAAATACAAAAATACAAAAATAAAAACAAAAAATACAAAAATAACAAAAATACAAAAATAAAAAATAAAAAATAAACAAAAAAAGAACAAAATAAAAAATAAAAAATAAAAAAATTTCAAGTAACATAAAATTTCTAAAAATAATGTCAACTACAATATATCTACACTTTCTGTCATAAATTACGAACAATACCAAAAAATTATACGTAAGAAAAAACATCTGCAACTTCTGTCATGAATTACGATGTACAGAAAACTATTCTGTCACATACACAGCAATAATCATATACGCTTTCTAACCTACAATAAATATCTCGTAACCAACGCTAATAAAAAAAATAAAACTGTTCTATAACATCCGAAAAATTAAAACTGCTCATAATTGCAATCAGATTATTCGCATACACAATTACGTAAATTATAAAAATTTTCAAAATATGAGAAATGGTTGTTTTATATAGGTGTGGGAAGGAGTGGGTGAGTGCGGGAAGGAGTGGTATTTTTTTAAGTGTGGGAAGGAGTAGGAAGAGTGAGGAAGGAATGCGTGAGTGTGAGTTGGGTTGATTAAACTACGAAAAGAATAAGACCTTTATATATATATATATATATATATATATATATATATATTCCCCTTGGATGATTAGAGGATGCTAGCGATTCTTTCAGTCTTTGTCATCATTGCACCTTGGCTTGATGTTGTCCTTCCCTCGCTTGGCTCTATCTAAGTTAGCCAAATTTGATCATTTGATGATTAGGCTTACAGTAGAACACGCGCTACTATTGTTTTGTTCATTCATGTGTACAAAAAAGACAAGAAAAATACACACATTCACCAACACTAGAATTCATTCTATATGATACGACATGACCAATGCCTTCGTTTACTTCTCAAATCGATATGGTCCCAGCTACTCAAAATTTGCAAAACAAAGACTTAAGTCATGTTCGCAAAACGAATTATTTGTGGTTAATGGTCCTTAAGTGGCTAGCTAATAGCTGTTGTTACATTTTAATCGTCATCAAATAATTATTTAGTCACACAATCCAAATGATTACGTACTATAAATACAACCATTGAGAAGAATATTAAGAATATTTATTGTTATATAATCCAAAAGAATTATTATAATGAAAGAATTTGGAGCTTATTAATTTCTTCATCAAATGGTCAAGTTTTGATCCAAATTATTCAATTTGTTTTAGTGACGAAAAATACTAATTGAACTTTTTAGTGACAAAACATACTAACTAAATTATCATAGTAGAAACAAATGTTAACTAATCGAAAGGACTTTTTGCTCAAATTTAGATTTAAACTTCTTGTAATCTTTCCCATCAAATAATCAAATTTTAATCTAAACTATTGAAATTAAATTTTGATTCTAAATTTCGGCCGACTGCATCGTCAACGAAGCAGGATGGAAAAAATCGATTTTCTTTCTTATCGAGTGAAATTATTTTCCTCAATTGAAAAAAAATTATTTTCTTTGGAAAATAATTTTTCTCCTTTGACTACGTCAAACTACAAAAAGTTAAATAAGCATTTTTTGGGAAAATTACTCTCCCTTCTACCAAATACTACTCAAGTAAAGGATTAGAAATTTAAATATCATTACTTAAAACATTTCTTCATATTCTTATCTCTTTTTATGTAAGTGGACTCCTTAATTTAACACTCTGGACCAAATAACTAAAAACAAATAGCTTAGAAAATTAAAGCAAATAACGTAATCAATCATAAATAATCCCTTAATTTTTCATGAGAACAGATGCGCATAGTCCTATTACTATAGCAATATTGCATTATGAGGGGGACAGAAAAGTGTACATGGACGGAGAAACCGACCACGTGAAACTCGTGGGTCATTTTCACAGGATATACTAGAAACATTACGATCAGCTACTGACGGCCCACCATAGCACATGATGGGTCCAACTTCCGAACTCAATTGATTTCTTATTTTATTTTTTGAAGGGAGAGATAGGAGTAGAGGTAAGCAGGGTCAGGTATTCGGTTGAATTTTTAGAAACCAGAATTAGATAGAATCAGATTTTAGAATTTGAAATCAGTCTCAGAATGAATTGAAACCGGGTCCCAAAATTTAGACCCGGTCCCAGATTCGATTGGAACCCGGTCAAATTTCGGGTACCTGATTCTTAAATAATATTTAAATTTTTTTTCCATTTTCCCCAAGGATAATAGGGAGAGAAAGGGATTCAACGAAGTTGATAACTCATATATAAAGCCAAATTCCTAAAAACTAAATTGTAAGGCTAAATTAAATATGCAATAAGCAGTAAAGAACATTCATGTTCTCTAATGTAAGCTCAGATAATTGGAGATAATGTTAATTAGAAGCCCAAAAATCAAGATTACAACACGAACGAAAAACATAAAAATTATTTTAATTCACTTGAAATAGAGAGAGAAAATGAGAAAACCTGTCAAAATAATATAAAAACAAATACGTAGTAATTAACGAGGCTCATGAGGAGAAGAACCAAGGCTTGAAGGAAGAAATCTATGGTGATTGAGATACATGAAGAGCAAGTCGTGGATAAATTGAAAACAAAAAATACAAAGGGTTAAATTAGAGTAGTTGAGCGTTGAGTCTCGATACAAAAAATACATCACTTGAGAAACAAGGGTTTACTTTTCATTTTTTTTCTACCAAAATTCTTTAAATTTTGACCAGATACTGGATACTGGGTTCGGATCCGATTCCAAAGTTTCAAGACCCAGTTATTACCAAGTCCTAAATTTTGGAACCGGTCCCAGAAATGGTCTAACTAGGGCTCGGTCCGTACTCATCGGGTCCAAACTGATTCTGGGTTCGGAAATGGTTTTTTAGCTCACCCCTAGATAAGAGTTGACTGGAATTCGCTATACAGGAGGCGAATTTACCAAGCATCGGATGCACAGTTGTGACATTGTTATTTTTTATTTTATTTTATTTTTAACATAAACGAGGAAAGATATTGGTAGCCCTATATATATACATGTGTATATATAAAGCAAATTTTTTAAATTTGTCTACACATGTTATGCTCTCAAAAATTTAGAATAATTAATTAATAGTTTTTAATACTTAATAATTTTTAATTGGCAATTGTTCATTAATAACTAGAAAAATGATATCTCTAAGATTTACCTTTAAAAAAATCACGAAGACTTAACGATTATTATATGGCAACTTCCTATCTGAAGATCTCAAAAACTATTTTGCATAATATCATTAGATTTAATATACCGGAAACTATACACAAAACCAGGACAAATGTATCCACTAACCATAATATAGGTGAAAAATATTACGACATAATAATTTGTCCCATAACACACAAAGTCTATGATTAGTGAAAATATTATGAGATTTTCTTTTTTTGCAAAGAGATTTCTATATGTTCGTAATGTTTTCTATGACATGTTAGGGATTCCAGTTAATCTCTATAAAGTATTTGACTTATGGCGTTGGACACTTCCCTGGAACAAGCAGCTTGACTAGCAGGAGCTTCATCAAGCGTTAGAGCTGCAGGAGTTTCTAAGTGAACACTACCTGACAAGGTTAGCCCTTGATCGGGTTTGTTGGGGCTCGAAGCTTATGTTTTCGCCCAAAGATTTCTCAAGAAAAGTATATAAAGAGAAGTATCAGAGGGCTTCGGTCGAAAACTTGGTGGCTACTGTGTGGATGGGCTTAACGCCACCAAAGGTAGAGTTCTTCATGTGGCTGACATTGCTTGGGAAATTAAATACAAAAGACTTACTCCTTAAGAAAGGCGTCATCCAAGTGCAAGATAACAAGTGCACTTTCTGCTCAGAAAGTCCCGAGAAGTGAGCCACTTACTTGTCCTTTGCCCGGTAGCTTGGCATATATGGCTAAATCTGGCCAGTGACCATAGGATAGCAATCTCCAGACCGAGAGTTTCAGGATGTTCTTTGAAATGTGGACATCTACTAGGTTTAAAAACCCACTTAGGCGGAAGCTTTGGTCTCAACATTCTATGCAACAACTTGAAGCATATGGATGAAGAGAAATAGTATGGTGTTCCAGCAGCAAGGCATGGACCGTGCAGCATTGTGTCACATCATAAGGTGGAGAGTTGCCATATGGACAAGAGCTTGGAAAGAAGAGGTAGTATACACCCTGGAGGAGTTGGCCAGGAACTTTAGCTCTATCTCGATATTATTTGCGCAGGTCACTTGGAGTCTTGAGCAGTGAGATTTAATGATGAAGTGTGCCGATTGTATTTGTTAGTATTTGGAGCGTGTTAAGTGAGAACGTTGTTTGTCTGCCATATCCTTGGCAATAATTATCTACAAAAAAAAGTATTTAACTTATTTTATGTTGAATAAGTTAAAAAAAAGTTCAGTTTAGAATACGTTCAATAAATAAGTTCAGTATAAATTTAGCAAATAAGTTCAGAATAATTACTTCAATAAATAAGTTTAGAATAAGTTCAACAAATAAATTAGAACAAGTTTAGACAAAATAAGTCGAAGATAATTGGGAGTAAATTGATTTTAAATTTGCATAGCACAAGAGCCCAAACCAATATTAATAATTTTTGGAAGATAAGATTATTCAACCTAACCCTGGCACATGTCTTTTACTTGGTCTTTTTAAGAACATAAACTTGATAACTATTTGCAGGACACATAGTTTATTCGGTCTTCTTGCAATTTGTATTTTTTTTTAATATTTTTGGTTTAACTTCCGGGTCAATGTATATCTCCAACACTCCAACTGATAAATCCAAAATCGTCGATTGAATTCACATGTGATTTCAAATCTCTTAGGTTGTGTATCAACGTGTTCAATGAGAGTCCTCTAGAATGGGGAGCCTATGGAGAAGTTTTCTCCTTCAAGAGGGATTCAGCAAGAGGGCCCTAATTCTCCGTGTATCTTTGCTCTTGAACTGAAAGATTAACCCAACTTGAGGAAGAAGTCCAAGTAGGACAATGGAAAGGCATCCCGTTTTGTAGGGACGAACTTGTAATTTCCAGCTTGCTTTTTTCCGACAATCTCATCCTGTTTGCAGAAGCTAGCATTAAGCAAGCTCGGCTATCAAACGTTGGCTTGACAAGTTTTGTAGAGCCTCTGGACAGAAGGTAAACTCCACTAAATCAAAGGTAATATTCTCCGGCAATACTATGGATCACATGAGAGCTTCAATATGTAATACACTTGAGATATGTTCAACTGACAATTTGGGGGAAGTGTTTGGGGGCTCCCACTATCTAGGGAGGGTAACCAAAGATATGTTTTTGCATGTCGTGGATCGTGTGGACAAGCGTCTTTCTGCTTGGAAGATTAAGTGTTTATCCATGGCTAAGAAGGTGACCTTGATTCAATCAACCATCTCTTCAATACTTGCATACTCAATGCATACAGCAAGGCCATCAGGTTGGTGTGTGATTTTATTGACCGAAAAATTAGATGGTTTCTATGGGAGGGAAGCTGGAAAGGAAACCCCATCTGGTGGCGTGGGACACTGTCACCATGCTCAAATAACTTGGGGGTCTTGGTATGTGATATATGACAATTGAATTCAGTTTCAATGTCTAAACTTAGTTGGAGGAGTCCAACTGAATTGGATTTCTGTCTCGAGTGTTGCGCAATAAATATTACGCAGGAAGATGCTATGTTGATATGTTTGAGAAGAAATCGGACACGTCTAATGCTCGTTGCGAAATTATTGAAAATGCTCATATCATTAAACAAGGAGTTAGGTCTTCCATTGGTGATGGAAGAAGCACTTTGTTCTGGATACCTGCTTAGGCAACTCATAAACCGCTTATTGAGGTCTCCATAACTTTATTTGGCCTTTTTACAATTTGTATTTTTCTTATATATTTTTGGTTTAAATTATAGGTCAATGTATATCTCCAACTGATAAATTCAAAATCACCTATTGAATTTGTAGGTGATTTCAAATCTCTTAAGCCGTGTATCAATATGTTCAATGGGAATCCTTTAGAATGGGGACTCTACAGAGGTGGTGTTTCCTACTAGAGGGATTCGACAAGGGGGCCTATTTTTCCATGTATCTTTGTGACTTGTATGGAAAGATTAACCCAATTCAAGGAAGAAGTCTAAGTAGGACAATAGAAAGGCATCCCGGTTTGTAGGGGTGGACTTGTAACTTCCAGCTGGCTTTTTGCCGACAATCTCATCCTATTTCTGGAAGCTAGCATTGAGCAAGCCAAGGGAGGTAACCAAAGGTTGCCTTGACAGATGTTGTAAAGCCTCTGGAGAGAGGGTAAACTCCACTAAATGGAAGGTATTATTCTCGAACAACACTATGGATCACGTGAGAGTTTTAATATGTACAGTTGAGATATCTTCAACTGACAATTTGGAGGTCCTTACTATCTCAAGGGAGGTAACCAAAGATATGTTTCTAGACAAGCGTCTTTTTGGTTGGAAGACTAAGTGTTTATCCCTGGTTGGGAGGGTGACCTTGATTCAATCAATCATATCTTCAATACTTGCATGTTCAATGTGATAGCAAGGCCGCCTAGTTCAGTACGTAGTGATGTTAACCGAAAAACTAGGCGGTTTCTTTGGGGAGGGACAAGCTGTGAAAAGAGACCCCATCTGCTGGCGTAGGACATTGTTACTATGCCTCAAGAACTTGGGGGGTCTTGGTCTGAGTGATATGCGACAATTGAATTTGGCTTCCATGTCTAAACTTGGTTGGTCTAGCTGAACCGGACTTCGAGCTCGAGTGTTACGCAACAAATATTGCGAAGGGAGACGTGATGTTGATATGTTCGAGAACAAATCTAACGCTTGTAATGCTTGGCGCGGAATGGTTGAAAATGCTCATATCATTAAACAAGTATTATCGTTGCAATTACAACGGTGCTCGCTAACACCCAATAAATGGGACATCTAATTCATTCCGTCATCCATCGCCCATTGGGGACCACTGTGTGTCTGTGTTGGCCTTAGTGCCTTGCGTTGTTTATCCATACACATTTCTGCCAACCGCCTGCATTCCTGCCTAATCTCTTTAAATCGACTCTGACAAAGGTCAATAATTCTAGTGAAATGATTGACAATGAGCAAAAGCGTTCTAAAGCTTCTTTGTTCCCATTAAATTTTGAATATAAACTTCAAAATAAAATATATCATTTTGAAAAATATCCGCATGGTGTCTAATTTTCTTTTCTTTACATGGTAAGTTATGCCACTTATTAGATTTCATCTCTCAGGAAAATCTAATGGGCCGACGAGTCTAAGAGAGATCCGGGTGTTTAAGAACCAACTCAACCAAAATGTTAAGTTGATGGTTGAAAGTTTAGGGATAGGTTTATACTCTAATACGCCCCCTCACGCGAATGCCCTTTACGTTTAAAGTGTGACTGCTGCGAAGGTACTCCTCTACCTTGCGCTATAAATCAATATGGAAGCTGTTGAGATTTGAACTCAAGACCTATCTCTCAAAAAGATTCTGATATCATATTTAATAATCAACTTAGCTAAAAATTTAAACTCATATTTAGTTCAAAAATAAATTTATATTCTAATACCGAAAATAAAACCTTCATACAAAGTTTAGGACCTCACTCACTGAACGAGTGCTTGATCAGAAGACATAAGGTGTTTAAGTGGAACATTCCAGCCTGCCTCGTCTGCCAAAAACACCTTGCCACAGTACACTGGCGGAACGCTGACACAAAAGATCATTCATCAGCACTCGGTTACAAAAGAAGTTTCCCGAACTGACCCAGAAGAGCATCGACATTATTGGAGCCCGTGGTCTAGTCATTGTTAGTTGAAATGATTGATGACATACGGATTCATCGACTGACAAAATTGTGTTTGGCGTGACGGTGACGATATAGATAGCCACATTTTTACGAAACGTATTAGCCCTTTGGCATTATTATGGGCACGACATCTTCCAGGAAACCAATCTAGGTATCGACATCCGCTGGCAACTTCTACCACAATTTGTTCCGGTGGCGCGAAGCAAATACAGTAGGACTCCCTTTGATCATTAGTGGTTAGCTATTTGTTATTTTTATTAGTTATTTCAATTAACTATTTAAATTAGTTATTTTAAAAAAATATTAGATAAAATTAGTAGTTTTTGAAAAATTTATTTGTCAAAATTTCATTTATGGGTTTTTTCTACATTACTTTTCAGTTGGACATAATTTTATTATTACCCATCTTATTTTCTTTTCAAAAGAATTAAATGTATTTTATATATAAAAATTAGTTTAATCCTTATAACCTTATTTTCTTACCAATTGATTGCAGCTATGACCTATGACTTATGTGTGGGTGAGAGAGAGAGGTAAGGTTGAAAATGGGGCTGCGTGAACAGAGAAAATTAGGGTTTTTAATTTCACTAATAGCATGCTTTGTAAATTTATTGAAGTCTTAAACAGTTTTATCATTTATACAAACATCTATTTACAAAAAGTTACTCCTCGTAGCTTTTTGCAAATTGATTTTTTGAGCTAAAACACCTAATACAAAAAGTTATTTACCAAAGACTACATTGGCTTTTATGATCAGGTTAAAACAGCCAAAACTCTCCAAAAAGTCATTTTGTATCAAAAATCAATCAAAAAGCCAACAATCAAATACCCCTAAAGGTGATTATATATGTCTTAACGTAAGTTATTTTTTAGATATCATAATTTAACGTAAATTTGTTAGGTGTGGCCCAAAATTAATTTTGGTGATGTGAGGATTGGGCCAATACAAGACAACATAATAAAAGGGATCAAGCGAAGCTTCTCTCGTGGCCCACATCAGCGGCCCAGTTTGAGCAGTGGCCTCAGCATGCATGATATGTACTGCTCCTTGTCTTCCAGTATTTGGGCTCAGTTTCAGCCGAGGCCCAGTTTCTGCTCCAGCAGAATGCGCGGCCTATTTTTAGCTTCAGCCTGGTTGATCCATGCTTGACTGGAGCTGTTTTAAGTTTTCCGCTCGCAGGGCGGACCACGGACTATCCGTGGGCCTGGCCACGGTCCGTGGCCCGTTGCGACTTTTGGGCTCCTCTATTGTGCATCAGTTTTGATCTGTTTTAGAGCCTTAATGCAGTGTTAATGACTATGCATTACTAAGGGCCTTAATCCCCATCAATTTCATCCTTTTATGAGGCTTTATTTGGAAGAATTATGGCTCATCCCTTGGTTTCCTCCTCCTTTAGTACTTGAGTTTCATCCGGGTTTATTCTATAAATTGGCATTTTGGTTAAGGCATTCTATGTGGCTAATAACCTACAATACGTGACAATTGTCCCACCACAGTGTGGGCATATTAAGGCGTTTTGGTATTTGGAAGTGCCTTTAGGCACGTCCTTCTCATGGCCATTTTATGAGGCATTTGTGATTCATTATAGCCTCTTCTATTCGACTTTTTTCTTCAGTGAGAGTTTGATAGATTTCATTCTTTTGATCTTGTTACCAGTTTAAGATCTTTATCTCTCTTTTGTATTGATCTCTTTTAACTCATTTGTTGCGATCGTGCTGTACTTACTCTTATCATAGTGAATTTTTGCGTCGTTGTTGCCATCCATGGCTTTCTTCCAATTTGGGTTTCCACGTAAAAATCTTGTGCCTACTATTATTTTTTCGATCTTGTTTTTATATTCTCGAATATCTGCATCTTTTCACGCTTCCACATATATGATGCTCGAGTTTATTCTATTATATTTCCTAACAAAATTAGTATATAACATGGTTTAAAATATCTAAATTTTCAATAGTTTTGATTAGTTAAGAATTTCAAACCTCTAGTATTCATCTAATACGTGACAAGTACAAATGACATCCTAATTAGATCTATCCTAATCTGCGGTGATGAATTATACATGTAATCAGTGGCGGATCATCAGCCGACATCACTCCAAAAAAAAAATAAAAAATAAAAATAATGTATGACAAAAATTAGAAAAAATAGAAGTTTATAAATAAAAAATGAGACAAAATGTTATATGGGTCGTCCTCTGGTTGTTGCAAGGTTGCCGGTCTGAGCTTCTCCTTTACCCATTTTCATTGTTTTGTTATTATTATTTTTATTTTCTTCACTTTTGCGACTTACAAACCCAAACAAACTGCTCTCAGTCAACTATGTCCTATAACTGAAAACGCCCAAACTTAGAAACAACATCTGCTCAGTGCTCTCCATCCTCTTCGTCCCCTTCGCTGTCATAGCCAATGACACCTCGATAGTAGATCTATCGGAGGCTTTCGCTGCGACAATGCTACAGGCACAGCCGCTCAGCCACCAACTTTTGCGTCTCTGGCTCTTTGTGTGAGTGCATGACTATGTCTGAGTTCTGACTCTCTTGCCTCTCTCCTCCCCAAGTTTTTAAGGGTTTTTTTTACTAATACTAGTTTAAATGCTTTAATTGAGTTAAATTTACTATTTAATCCTTCAATTTTGTAGGTTAATTGCTTTTCTTGTTTAATTTGTGAGTTTATTTGTGGGTTTAATTTGTGAGTTTATTTGTGGTTTTAATTTGTTTATCAAATTTGCTTAATGTGTGAGTTTAATTTCAATTCTAGATTAAAATACAGAGATATTTCAAAATAAAGAGTTAATTGTTCACTACAAGATTCCGTGTGATTAGAGACCGAAAAAAAAAGTGGTCTCTAATTAAATTCAGAGATCGAATTCAGAGACCGATGGCACTGGTATCAGAGTGAGATCAATTCAGAGACCGAAATGAACTTATGGTCTGAACTTGAGACCAAAACAATTTTCGGTCTCAAATTTTAGACACCAACAGTGACCTTGGTTTCACTTAGAGACCGTCCAAAAAATGTCAGTCTCAGATTTAGATATCGAACTCCAAGATCGGTTTCCAGTAGAGACCGAACTGGCTTTCGGTCTCAGATTTAGAGACCCCGGTCCACGCACGTTTACCATTAGAGACTAAATTTGGAGACCGAAAGTGTTGGACTCAAATGGAAACCGAAATTAGAGACCAACTGGCAGCCCATTACATTTGAGACCAACTTAATGGAAAAGGGACCGCGGTCTCTAGTGGAGACCAAAATGAAATCTGGTCTCCAATTGAGACCGAAGATAATTGTCTCCACTAGAGACCGGCCCAACATGGTCTCAAATGGAGACCGGCCTTCTTTGGTCTCAAATGGAGACCGTACAGGCTTGGTCTCAAATGGAGACCGGTTGGGTTTGGTCTCAAATGGAGACCGGTAGGCTTTGGTCTCAAATGGAGACCGGTGGGCTTCGGTCTCAGTCAGAGACCAAACTGCGTGGTCTCTAGTTGAGACCAAATTTTTTGGTCTCAATTAGAGACCGATGTGGTTTGGTCTCAAGTCGAGACCGTTTTCTTCAAACCCGGTCTCCAAATTTGAATTGCTACCAAATATTTGGAGACCGATAAATTTCGGTCTCTGTTCGGTCTCCAAAATTAAATAGAGACTGAATTTTCTATTTTGGAGAACGAATGATTTCGGTCTCAAATGGACCGGGATGCTGTAGTGTGTTTCCAACACCCTCTCCAAAATTTCTAACTTTTCACTTTTCCCCTACACGTAATTCTACAATAGTAAACAATTATGGTTAAATGGGTAATTTTATACCATTTATAAGTGGTAATACCTTTCCACTACTTAATTATACCAATTTTTTTCATTTTAATATATAATAATATAATTTTAAAAACAAAACAAGACACTTAAAAAGTGTCATGTATCAACATTTATATCATTTTATAGATATTAATAGTGTAATGATTATCAAATGCAAAAGTGCAATGCAAAGTTTGCAGTTGTAGTACCCATGTTAATGATCATATTGGTGTCTTGCCATAATGAGACATTGAATTTGTATACCATTATTTTGGATGTGTATAATTTGAAAATTTTCAGAATAAAAAATTGAAAATTATATTAAATCTTGATAAATTTTTATTTGAATCAGTCTATCTATTAACACACATACTTTTAGAATTAAGGTCATTAACATTCAAATCTCCCAAGATTCCAATAAAGTAGATCCAAACTTTAGTGCAAGACACACCAGATTTTCTAGCTGATTAATTTCTACATCAAGCCTTGGCATGAACTTAGTCTTTACACAATAATATTATAAGACCCTTTTGCCGTTGGTCTTATTATAAGTTCCTTTTGCCATTGGTCTTATTATAATTTATGACTAGTATTAAGTAACTCATGCGATGCACAGATTGAATATAGTTATTCAATTTAATTTATTTTCTTATCAAACTTGTTGAACTTAATTATTATAGCTGATAAAGTAAATACAATAATAAAAATTAAGTAATTTTTTTGTCAAATAAATTGAGGCTAAATTAAGATCATAGTAAAGAATTAAAATGAAATGATTTTTTTACAACATATTTTAGTATATTTATTAATATCACTTGAATCGAAAATATTTAATAATGGCAAATTTGCAGTGGTCACATTATATTAATGTTTTTGTTAATTTCTAGCAAAAATGACTATTATCAACATCTATATAAAATAAAGACATGTTAATATAGTTGATGGGAAAAATATTGAGTTACTAAGTCAACATGCCAATGAACTTTAAAATTTTGTCAATAATACCATTGTACTTTTTGTTTTGTCAATAATGCCACTGCAAAATGAAAGTTGCTCACAAATACCATCAAGGTCCCAAACAATAGGCTATAGCAGGTAAAAAAATAATGAAAAGAAAATTAAATCTCCTCTACAATGTATGACTCTTCCCCTTCCCTCCAGTGCAGCATAGAGTTGAAAAAGGCCTAAACTCATCAGCCATGAATATATTTGGAAGAAAGCATAAACACTATCGCAGCAAACTCCTCTATCATTGCAAGAAGAGGACGAAATTCGCATCAACGTGTTCGGAAGGTTGAGTGTATGTAATAATAGAACAAAACCTTAAAACCTTAAACATTGAAAATTAGGGAAGTTTATGGTGTAATTGTAGGTTGGGTGTATGTAATAATTGAACAAAGAGGAGCCCTTGAGGAAATTGTATTGTTTTATTGATTGATCACTCTGTCTTATTGATTAGTGAAGTGCAATTACAAATATGAGCCATGAAATATAATTTGAAAATGATGAGAATCAAACCTGAAAATATATGATTGTTCCAGAATGTTTTTGTGTGATTAAGGATTAGCTTAAAGTAATTCACAGTAAAGATGTACCTTTTTGTTCAACAAAGATTTCTAATCAAAACCCAAATGCAGCAAAAGTCTTGTAAATTGTAGTCAATTTGGGAATATGTTTCTTGACTTCGTATAGATGCAGAAAAAGGGGGAAATATATGGGCTTGTTTTTTTCCCCCCCAATTTCTTTAAATTTCACCCTTTTACAGGTGAAAGGAAAACCAAAAAATTATAAAACTAATTTTACCTAAAAAAAAGCCAGTCATGTCAAGACCCAGATGGCATTTTTGCGCAAACTTTATTTTATAATGGCATTATTGACCAAAAAACAATTATAATGGCATTATTGATCAAAGTGTAAAGTCCAGTGGTGTGTCAATCTAAAAACTCAAAAATATTTAGTACAACATTATTAACAATGACAACTGAGTAACGGTTATAGTATATTAATTGTTTTTTTATTAATTTTTAGCAATAATGACTATTATTAAAAGCTATACTACATTATAGGTTTGGAAGTAGCTTTGGAATTGGGTTGGACACTAACCAAACCTTTAAAAATGTGCCATACGTTATTTTCTAGGCTTGTGTTGTATTGTTATAATATGATTATATAGATAACACCACTTTTAACTTACGTCTCACAATATCCCCAAGTCCCTTTCTGATTGGATCATTGTCCTCGTATTCTCTTGCATCCGGAACAGAAGATGCTTCCAGGGACGTCTCCAATACAGGATGGTGGGTCAATCCAATACAACGCACCTAACCACGAACTTTCATTATCATTGCAAAATGTATTTTCAATATTGCATCACAGTACGGATAACATTTCCACTGTCACAAGGGCGATTTTCTATGTAGCCCAAACTAAGAGGAGCTCTAAACCTTAAATTCCAGCAGCCAGGGCATCTAAGTACTGGTGGACATGGGCACTGTTAGTCCGTGGTAGAATATATACATTCGGTTGCCTTCGCCTAGGGGTAATAAATGTGAGAAGAAAAACAGGCTCGGAAAAACATCGATGCCTGAGGAAGGAGCAGACTGGAAGAACACCTGACAAATATACCCCAGCCAAGAAGTGCTTAAATCATGGAGAATGTGCAGAGCTGCAATAATGTGGGCATGAATGGAGGAATCATAAGTCACTTCCGGAAGTACTAGATAAATTGGTCCAAATGGTTATTATGCTGGTTGCCACGGCTGCTACCACTAGCATTACAGCCACAACCCTATCCCATGTGGTGGAGATCCCATGGACATCTCTGTCAAATAGCCAAAAAAAAAGAAGAAAAAAAATCTTTGCATCAAAAACTTGGTAAACATAATCACTAGAGCCAGATAAAAAACGATTAAAATGATGGCATTTTCCAAAATCTGAAACCACAATGATGTGCGATGTTGTCTAATGAGAATCAGATGGGCAAAATTTTCAAGTAAAAGAGTGAAAACGGTACCTGAGACATATGGATGCCGGAAATATCAGTATGAGGCAAAGGACGGTTGTAGATCCAAGTATTTGGAAGCAATACCATATGCTCGGAATTGCAATCGCAACTACGTAAGCAAAGGTGAGTAGTATACATGTGAGATACACAAATCTGAACGTATCTTTGGCTAGCTCGGGCTTATCAGGGAAGCAGAGCTCATCCACATTGGCACGCAGGGTGTAGAACATTAAAGGAAACACCAGCATGAGGTGAACTGCATAGCTTAGCCGAACAATTGCATTGATTACCACACCAAACATGCTAACACCAGCATACTGATCAAAGTTCACCAGCATGTCCCCATTAATGGAGTCCCCAAATAGCAGATATCCAAAGAAGCCAATGGAAAAATAGAAGGCGGCACAAATTATCAGTGATATTCTGACGGCCAATTTCATATCAGAAGGTTCTCCCAGCTCTGCCTTTATAGAATGAACTGCAAATTTTGTGAATTAATGAGTGCACTCCTCAGATGAGCTAACATGCAATAAGAACTGCCGCAAGCAAATCAGTCATTCTTCATGTCCACTATTTTAATGTCTATAGAACGCAATGTATCCTCATGACGAACATCAAGCCACTTGAATTAGGTGGACATGGCAAACGGCTCCTCCTAATCAGTTTTGTTACGGTTAAAATGGATGGATCTGGATGGTCTGATGGAGCAACCAGTAGGTTCTGGTTCAGTTTGGCTGTGGGTCATTTGAATCCGATAATTGAGATTGGAGTAAGTTTTGAGAGATCTAGGAATGAGCACATCAGATATAGGGATGAATTTGTGCTTGCATTTCTTCATAACAACAAAAAAGGGCACAGCACCCACAGCCAACATCCTTCTTACCAGCCTGAGAAGCAATAATAAGGAAACAGCTAATAACACAATGTTCAGAATCCTTACTATTAATATGGTATCCGAATGCAGTCATGAAAACAGGGATGGTGGTAAAGAGACTGAGAAAGGTTCCATGAGTGGAAAAATCTGGCACCAGCCTCAGAGTCTGTGTTTTGCCTTCCACCAATGCCTGGATTGCCATTATTGAGGATATAGCAACGAACACCAAAGCAAGGAGTATCGACAATGCTGAAGTGTACCTTAGTGAATCTAAAATCAGCGAAACCAGACAGAGTTAAGATTGTAAAGCCGAGGATTATTAAGACAAATAGTGCATTAGATAATATCTGGCAACTGCAAAATGGCGACAGCACACAGTGCCACCTTCATAAGTAAACCACTAATCCTCATTGATGTTGAGACGAGTATCATAATTTATAAATGTCATTCACACTGAGCTACAGAGAGTCTAACACGGGTATTTGCTGATTTTATTGAAAATTTTGCATGTTGTTGAAATGCCAAGCTTTTTAAAGTATTAACGCCCTATGCAAATACTTAGATGAAATGAAGAAATAAAGTACACACAGATTGCAATTGTAATGGTCTCTTCACATAAACTATCTTGTAAACAATGAAAGAGTTAACTAATATAAAACTGTCCTTATGGCCATCGCGGAGACCATCAGACATCATGTAGGAGGATGCAAGGCTGGGAGGTGATTAGCTGATTGATATTGGTGGAAAGCAGCACCTCTTGTCACTTACCTATGCGACGGAGCAATGCCAATGGAAGGATAACAAGCAGCAAAACAATGAGCAATGCAAAGGCACGAGAAGTCCACCAATGAAAGCCAAACCATTCTTGTAATAGCCCAGTGTGTATCCTGTCTCCGGACTTCGTCCCTGTAAGGACATCCCCTGAAAAAGAAGCATAGGAAGAGGGCAACAAAACCCGAAAGAATCAGTCACATCACTGACGGAATTTTCATTAATCACGAGAGTTCTAAAGTAAAATTTTTCATTCAAAATTCCATAATCTGCTTCACCTCGAGTGTCATTGATCTCAGGTAGTAACCGGGATACCCAATGACAAGGTTCAAAAACACATGTAACATAACTTTTAAGATGATTGCTCAAATAAGTTCTCCATTTCTAATTCATACAAATCCTTTTGGGTTCATGATACAGCTTAGTTGTATACAGTTCACCAAAATCTTCGCAAAGTGTTCTAATGATTGTATAGATGACTACTCATCCGTAACATGGTGGTCAATCTCCAGAGGAAGGAGTAGTTTGAAGATAAGTTGAGAACCAGGCAATAACAGCCTAACAAGTATCAAAAAATCCAATACAAAAAAAGCGATGACACTGAAAACTATTTCTAAAGTTGATCAGAAGACTTTTAAACTAATCAAACTCAAAATCTTTTTCAGATTTTGGTTGAGAACTACAATGCTATCGCATTTAAAGCACATTCTTCAATGAATAAACTTAAAACACAAACCAGCTTTAAACATCACAACAAATTGCTTTCTAGTTATTATCAACCATATTATATAATGATTAGTATATGAAAAGTACTGCTAATATCTAGCTGCCTGCATCATTATCAAGACTATCATCGAAACAGTATACAAAAATGAATTATTTTCCACAAAACCAAACAAGATGGGTCTAGAAACCTGGAAAATCCTGTACTTTAAATGCCTTTCTGCAGCCTGGTTTCGCTGATCCACAATCCCTCAATATTCCCCAACAAATACTTGAAACAATCAAAATGAGGATTTATGCCATAGTTTTCAGAAACACTACTCGCCCAAAACATGATAATCAATCTCCAGAGGAATGGCTAGTCTGAAGACAGGTTGAGAGAACCAGGGAATAAGAGGCTAGAGGTCAAAACAGTCGAATGTGATATATCCTAGTCATAAAGGGATAACACTAACAACTAATCCCACAATTGATTAGAGAAAATTAATCACACCCAAAATCTTCCTCAGATTTTGATTCATACAATAACAAGACAACTCCTCCTAGTGTGGCTCCCGCTTTCGGATGGTCTGGGAAGATCAGATGTAGGCAACCTTACCTCAACAGACATGACTGTTTTAGATTTTGATTCATAGTAAACTGAAAATTACAAGGCTATAGCCTGTAGCATTTAAACCTCAAACTTCAAGCTTACATTTTCTACTCCCAGGATAAAATGTCGAAGAACCCATGGTGCATGATAATGCCAATCTATCCAATAAGCACTGGGTTCATTGGCCCCAATAGGCTACACAGTAAGACTTGTCAAGTAGGACAGAAGAAGTACAACCGCCAAGGAATAAGCACACACAAACTAGCTTTAGACTTCGCAACAAATTGCTTTCCACTTCCACTAAACCATATAATATGTACCAAGATTACTATATGAAAAATACTGTTAGAATCAAGCTGCCCATCAAATGACCTCAGAAATCACTGGGGGTGTTTGGTAAATGGATTTTTGAATGATTTTTTGCTCAAAAATGGCTTTTTGGGGTGATTTTGGCTGTTTGACTAAGTCAAATAGTTATTTAGGTTGTTTGGTGAATGACTTTTTGGAATAGCTTTTTCATCCCAAAAAGCTGTTTTTCAAAAAGCTAACATTTGTAACTTTTTCAGGTTAGCTGTTTGAAGATTTAATGTAAAAGACTAAATTACCCTTGATTAAATATCATAACAGAATCCATATATTTTTCTTGCACTCTTTCTTTTAAGTTTTTACTTACTTCTTCAAATTCAAACTAAATAATAATACATAGTAACCATACCTTGATAATTTATTTTAAAAACATAAAATTATTAATTTTTGCTAATTATATAGTGATGCTAAATGTAATGCAAATTTTAATTCTCTATTTCTACCCGCTTCAAAAAAATCAATTCATATTGAAAGAAAGTTAAACTAATAACAAATAGAAAATTTTCTAACTGAACAACAAAACAAGGTTATGTTATGGGCCTTAGACATCATATAACTTTCAATTTAGATTAAAAAGAAAATTAGACCAAAAAAATAAGTCATGTATAAATCGATAAGAAAATTTAACAATCAATAATAAAATGTGATTATATAAGTGAAGGTAATTTGCACATATCACATAAATTTAATTCATATTGAAAAAGAAATAAGTAACTAACTAATTAAAAAAATTCATCTTTGGTGGTAAATAAAAGCTATGGGCATAAATGAAATTTTATCAAATATATTTTTTAGAAACAGCTAATTTTATCAAACACCTTTTTTAAAAACAGTTGATTGAAACAGCTAATACAAACAGCTATTGAAACAGCTAATAGCAAACCGCCAATAGAAACAGCTAACAGCTATTTGTTAAGGAGGGCCATTATCAAGACTTCAATTCAAACAATATAAAATAAAATACTGAATCCTTTTCGATTTTTCCACAAAAGCAAACGAGATGGGTATAGAAATCAGGAAGGACCCTGTACTTAAAAGCACGCCTTTCTGCAGCCCCATTTCCCTTATCCACAATCTCTCAATATTCAGCGACAAATACTTCTAACATTCAAACTCAGGATCTAAGCCATAGTTTTCGGAAACACTCCAACCCCTCACAATATGCATTCAGTATGATTAGCCAGATCCCACCGCCAGAAGCCCAAATTAGACTAAATCAGTACAATTAACTGGCGAAACTCCTCACACTGCAATCCACTATACAGGGATCCTGATAACTATGACTTATACACATTAATGAATCAATTACACTATAAATAACGGAATTTCCAAGACCCATTCAACGTGGTTCCAATCTAGAAGCCTAAATTGGACTAAAATTAGTAGAAAACTGCATTTCTGCACCAAAAACCTCCGCTAAGGCGATCAAGGAGCTAGAAGCTTAGCAATTATACAAAAAATACTGAAATAATGTACAATTTCAGAGACTTGAAACAATACCCACTACAGAATCAAGAAGGAATACTAGAATTACAACTTACCAATGATAATCAGGTAGATAATAAGGCACCCAAAACTGGTGATCATAACAGAAATCTGCATAGCAAGAGAACCCACCCAACCAAAGGACTCAGCCATCAAACCAGCATAAGTAGTGGACTTCCCAGAATGAGTAAACCTAAGGAGGAAGTTCCCAGTAGCATAACCCATAAGGGCGACAATAAGAATGACAATAAGAGCTGGGATTATACCCAGAACTTTAAAAGTTGCTGGGATTGACATAATTCCAGCCCCAATCATGGTGGTTGAGATGTTGAAGATGGCACTTGAAAGAGACGCCCCTTTGAAGGAGGGATCCAAGGGGGAATGAACATGATCTTGAAGAAGTGGAACTCCTCCTGCTTCTGAATCTAAATCTATCTTCTCCACCACCTTCTTCATTGCACTCCGTCTCCTATTTTTCTCTGGTTGTGTTTGTGTTTGGGTGTTTGGGTGCAAATGGTGGCCTGGCCTTCTCAGTTGAGGGGCATCTGACTATGCAGGAGGAAGAAGAGAGAAAATTAAATAGGAATGCCGCCTTTAGAAGGTAGGCCATCTGGGTGGATCGCGGTGATGGATAGAATTATTGGAATCCATCTGACTTTGGGAGGGTCATGTTCACATGCTACTTCTAACAGTCCAAACTGATTTTTAATAATTTTTTTTAAAAAAACTATTTTCTCTTCATTGGAAAATATAAATTGATAAAATAAGTGAAGTGGATTGAAATTAATAGAAGTAAATTAAAGTAGATTAAAGTAGGTATTTTTTTATTAAAGTGGGTTGAAATTAATTGAAATAGGTTGAAGTTGGTTGACATGAATTTTTTTGGGGGATATGATGGATAGCAATTGGTTAAAATAGTGGCCAATGGGTTAAAGTTTGTTGAAGTTGATATTTTTTATTGAAATTTGTGAAGTGGATTGAAATAGATTGATGTCGGTTGAAATTAATTGATATTAATAAATTTGAATTTACTAACAAAAAGAACAGAACCTCAAAATACTAAATATTACTTAAAAATATTGATTCAAATATTAGGATACCGAACACTATAATTTAATTGATTGATATTATAATTTGATTAAAATAGTAAAAGTTACTTCAGATATTATTACTGAACATGTTCTTTTTATCCCATTTTATACCCTCATCTCAATGTTTTATCCATCCTAAAATTGAAACCGAATGTAAAAGAGGGGAAGATTTTTAATAAATTTACCCTATCATCTTCCACTCTCCTTATAAAGAAATCTAACTAAGATGAAAGTTAACCATCCCCCCCCCCCCATCCGTTAAAGGTCAATACAATTTTTTAATTCATTTGTCAACCTCCTTTTCAAGTAAAATCTGGAGAATTAGATACCAGAATTCCGCGGCTCACTATCGTAACGAGCCTTTAAATCCGCATTGCGCATGATATATTTTAAAATTTTAGCTAAAATATTTTTGAAATATTATAATTAATCTTATAATTTAAAGTTTTAGAAAGAATAATATTAACATATTTGTAATTTATTTCAATTTTTCTTTATTGAAGTAGTTGAAAAGACATTATTTATTATGGTGATTTTAAATCATATATTATTTAAATTTTCATTTTTAAATAAAATATTAGTAAATGCTTCAAATAACATGTGTCACGACCGCAGCGCTCGGACTCACTTATATATATATATATATATATATATATATATATATATATATATATATATATATATATATATATAATATATATATATATATATATATATATATATATATATATATATATATATATATGATATATATATATATATATATATATATATATATATATATATATATATATATATATGACATGTTGCAAACTTTTTGATGAATGTCCTTTGTTTTTTTTTTCCTCTTGATTTTCTCCAAAATAATGATTTTAGCATCATAAACACATCGGGGAGAAAGTCCAACAAAAAAAATCAAAATTTACTGAGAGATTTTTGCCCAGCAAACAAATATAAAATATAAAAAAAAAAATCAACTTTCTTGTACGCATTTTAGAGTATCTCTAATGGTGAGCCTTTTTTTTTTACTCACTAGTGGGGCCCCATCTGTACCACATCAACTTGTGAGCCAACTTTGTGGCTCACAATTTTCACTCTCTCCAATGCAAGGCTCACCACTCATAACCATATTAATGAATTTAGTTTTTATATTTTTGTTTAGTTATTTAGCTTTATTATGTTTGTGAAAAATAATTTGCACATAATAATTTGATAACACAACTAATTAAAGGCTCATTTTCTTTAAAAAAAACAATACAAGAGTTTGAATTAAAAAAATTCACACATGTTTAAATATAAAAATTACAAGAGTTTAATAATAAATAAAAAAAGATACATTGATTAACATTCTACTAAAAAAATACAATAATTCAATATTTAAAAAAATGCAATTCAATTTTTTTTAAAAAAAATAAGAGCATTTGGTTCAATATTTAAAAAAGTAGTCATTTTCCTTTTTTTAAGTTCAGCAAGAGTCCAAAAAACAGAAGCAGCAAATTGGCCAAAACGACGTCGTTTTGCAGTGCAAAACGGCAAAAAAAAAAAAAAAAAAAAAAAAAGATGCGGGCCGCTCCCAGGAGCGAGCCGCCCGCGGGGCCTTGGCTTATGGGCCCTCTGCTGCGGCCCTCAAAGCCTCTCATGCGCTCGCTAGCCCAGCAATTTGGCGCGCGGGATTGCCAATGGACGTGCTCTTAGTGGAAAGGTATACAATATTCTAAAAAGAAAAAAGTTGAGTCAAGCAAAAACTCAGAATAGTAAAATATTGCCTAATAATATGGCATGTTCTTTTCGTTGGGAAATATATTCGTTGGGAAATATAAGTTGGTAAATAGGTGAAGTTGGTTGAAATTAGTAAAAATGAGTTGAAATATGTTGAAGTGAGTATTTTTTTGTTGAAGTGGATTAAAATAGGTTGAAATTGTTTGAAGTGGGTTGAATTTTTTTGGATGATGGGCAGAAGTCGGTTAAAATAGTCAGAATTGATTGAATTAAAGTATGTTGAAGTTGGTTAAAATTGATTGAAGTTAGTTGAAGTAGGTATTTTTTTAAATTAAAATTAGTAAAGTGGGTTGATGTGGGTTGAAATTGATTAAAGTTGGTAAATTTGGATTTACCAACGAAAAGAACAGGGCCTATAGTATAGAACAAATTCAATAGAAATGGGATGAATGGTTTTTTTTTTCCAATTATTTATATGAACATGACCCTTATAAATAAGAAAAGATATGAACACTTCACAACTTAAGAAGACGATTAATACATTCTATAGGCTATGAATCACAAATAAATTCATGCAGCTTGCTAGTCTACCACAAACGTCAATTAGAACGTCACCTAATTGACATCTAGTCTACTTTTTGTTATGCAACTCTTTTCTCAAGCTTATTGATCAGCCTTGGCCAAAGATGAGACACGGATGAACTTATTGGCTAGCCCAGTTAGTCTAACATGCCATGATCATCAACAAGGACACAACCCCAAAAAGTATACTTATTTGTTAGGATACCATAAACACGGGGAAAGCGTTTTTTTTATTTTTTTTAAGGACAGTAGAATATTGTTACTTTGAGCTTGGTATTGGCTTACATGGTGTTGCTAGGATAAAACTTACATAGTTATGGGTAATAGCAAATAGTAAGGAATATTTTATCAATACTTTAATTTGAAAGACACTTAAAAAATCTCACGCAACTTAAAGTCAAGATAGATAGATCATTAAAAAACTATTAAACCCAAAATAAATATCCTTGGGTTACTGAAGATAAATAAACCCAAAATTTGGAGCGCGCTGAGTTATTTCTAAAAGCATTCAAACTCATCAAAGTTTGTATTCACATCCAATAATCCTAGAAGTAATGCCGCATCATGAGTTTTACGAAATTATGTAAAAAAAAAAAAAAAAAACCACACATTTGTCAGTGGAATAAAATTGGAGGGATGAGATTTTCTTTTATCCAAACCACCCCCCAAAAAGGATGCGGGAAGAGGGAGAGATATGTCAAAAAATCACATTGTGTGATGATCGATTGCGTAAAGAAAACTTCATATGCGAAGCACTGCTTAATGGTAAGGACAATTTACAGGCAAAAGACAATAGAAATTACTCAAATTAGACGTAATTAGTTGACGACTAATGTGCACGATAGCCCAATTAATCTAAAGTGACATGATCATCAACAAGGACAAGTCCAAAAAAATATAGCTGTCGTTAGGATATACAATGAAAAATTGGGGAGAGGATTATTGTTTTTATTTTTTATCATAGAACATTGTTAGTTGTTACATTGAGCAAGTTATTTGTTTATATGGTCTCAGTTAGGTAAAACTGAAAGGTCGTCATAGGTAAAATTGAAATATTGTTACATGTAAAATTTAGAAGACATCGAAGGTAGCTCTTAGAACCACAAGTCAAAGTACATAAATCATTAAGAAATGATTAAATTAAATGTGTTTGTATTGATTTGGAGTTTGTAGATTAGTGGTCCAACTTTATTCAATGAACATATAACCATCATCAAGAAATGATTAAATTAAACGTGTTTGTATTGATTTGGAGTTTGTAGATCTTAGTGGTCCAACTTTATTCAATGCACATATAATCATCATCAACAAAATTGCACACGCAAAGCTATTTTACTTTTTCTTTTTAATATTGCCTGGGTCAGTATCGAACAATTACTTAACGGGAGCAAGTATGTAATAATATAATTTATAAACAAAATCGAGAAAAACAAAATAAGATTAAACACAAAAGTAGCAAGTGAGACTTTAACACGGAAAATCCAAACGGAAAAAGCCACGGGCAGCAATCAGTACAACAAATCCGCTAATTAAGGGAGAGAGTACAAAGAATGATCTAGACAACACAAGAGATTGACCAAAGAGAGATAAAAATACACACACATAGGTAGCGTTTGGTTGGGGGAAAACAATCTTCCCGGAAAATAGTTTTCCGATTTTTTGTTGTTTGACACGATAAAGGATAGAAAACTATTTTCAAGGAAAGTGATTTTGTCCTCAATGGAGGAAAATGATTTCCTTTTTAAGAAGATAGGAAGCTGATTTTCTTCCTTCAACTCTTTTATTATATGGTCACCTAAATTTAGGTAAAAATTCGATTTCAACAGTTTAGATCGAAACTTGACTATCCGATGGAAAAGATTAAAATAAATTCTACTCTAAATTTTCAACTTAAATTTCTTTTATTTGATCAACATTTATCTCCACCACGACAATTTGATTTGACATTTTTTACCACTAAAACAATTCAGTTGACTCGTCATTAAAACAATTTCAATGGTTTGGATCGAAACTTGATCATCAGATAAAGTGTATTAAAATAGGTTCAAGTTCAGATTTTGCGCTTGGCATTCTTTCATTTGCTTAACACTTTTTTTCCACAATGACAATTCAATTGATATTTTTTGTTCCTTAAACATGCAGTTAATATTTTTCACCACTAGAAGAATTTTAACAATTTGGATCGAAACTAGATCATCAGATAGGAAATATTAAAATACGCTAAAATCTAAATTTTGAGCACGATAATTTTTCTCCGCGATGACAATTCAATCGATATTTTTCGCCACATAAATAATTCAGTTGCTGTTTTTTGTCAGTAAAATAATTTCGACAGTTTAGATTGAAACTTTATTTTCCGAGAGGAAGTATAGAAAAAAACTCAAATATGAATTTTAAGCTCAAAATTATTTCATTTGATCAACATTTATATCAACTACGACTATTCAGTCAACTCTTTTTCATGAAAAATTATTTATTTTGTATCAAATAATGGAAAATGTAGTATGAAAATTAATTTCCATGGAAAAACCTTTTCCATGAAAAAACCTTTTCCATGAAAAATTATTTTTCGAGAAAACTATTTTCCTTCCAACCAAATATGACTATATAATTACTTCAAAAGAAATATATAGGTCTCCTTTCAAATCACAATGAAATAGCTCTCAAACTCAAACCCTCAAACACCAAAACTCTCCCCTCACCCAAAATGAAATAGCTCTTAAACTCAAGCATAAGATTGAGAAAAACCCTCAATATATAGGCCAACAGAAATATTTGCATAAAGGAGAAAATATTATACTTCAAAAGACAATATTGCAAATAAAGAAAAAGATCTTCAACTCAAAATATGGAAATCATATGATTGTCATAAAATAGAAGATATTCAACCAAAGGATATCCCATGAAAGGAAATCAAATAATTTTCACAAATCACAAAAGTCCTTCTAAAAGAAGCAAAACCCAACTTGGGTTGAAACGCGTTAGCATTATTTGTAAATTAACATTATAATTAAAACTCTCCTGATCTCCTCTCCTCCCAAAAAAACTTAGTGTTTGCCCTTTGAAGGGGGCTGCCATCGACTTTGTTTATCATTGGTAAGCTCCGTGATTGATTTCTATATCAATCAGTAGTTTAATACTAGTTTTCTTACAAATAAAGCATGTCTATTCATACGTAAGAGTTTTGTTTTACCCTTTTATGGGAGTATTAGTCTGTCTTTTTTACGAGAATTGTGTTCAATTTGGTTAGTCTAACACATTGGATGAAGATCGATTTTCAAATCTTTATAGTACGAATTGTGAGATCCTCCATCAAAAGTAAGGAAGCAAAGCGATTGAAGATTATTCATGCAAAGATTGTCATGTTTCGTAGCTGAATGTTAGTAAGATTTGTATTAGTTATTTGAAAGTTGAATTTCATATTTATGTTTTAGATCTACAATTGTTTATCCAAGATTTTCATTCTAAGCGGCGTTTGACGTATTATTAATGAAATCATTACGTTTTATTTCAGAAAAAAAAAAAAACCCTACTTGAATTAAAGAAGAAATCTAGGACATACACTCAACAAATAGAACCACATAAATCATCTATTTTAACAAATACTGAATCTGTTAAAAATAGTTTAAAATTAGACTAATGGGCTGCGGCGCTACCACGAGGGGGGGGGGGGGGGGGGGCGATTCAATAGTGCAATAAATCGACAATAATGTTTGCGTAAAACACTCTCAAACTCAAATAACTCACGTTTCAACCAAAATTCACAATTTCAAATAGTACAGCCACCACTTGCATGCTGGGATTTCCCAGTTTCTCACTGAACGTTTCATTCTAGGTCACGTATGTTCTTGCTCATATTAGCTGGGAGATCCAGAAAGTGAGCCCACAAAAAAAAAAAAAAAAAAGGGACTGCGTGACAAGGATTTGAGTCAGATTAGAAAACGAGAATTCCACCATGGAGTGGAATTTCTTGTCAAAACACTGCATCTTCACAGGTGTGTAGTTTTGAATTCCCAACTTCAGGGGGAGAAGACGACAACCTAACCATGGTAGAGACGGCGGATGGTCGAATCTTTCACATATATGCGTTGCATTAGAACGTATTGTCATAAAAGAAGTGTTCACCTTGAATCATCTCTCATTCTCTCTCCTGGACAACAGAACGAGTATTGACATATTTCCACAGCCATGAAATAAACGATGAAAGCAATTTTGATGACAAAAATAACTAGTCGTAACCTATATTACATGAACTCGGATATGAAATGTCGGACACAAGTACAGATCTGAGTATCCGACTCGTCAAAGCTCTGACTTTAAAACACACGGACACTGTCCAAAATTTGGACACGGATATGAGAGCTCATTATTTTACATATAGAAGTTGCAATTTCAAGTTAATCTTCCAAGAATATTTCAATAGTTAAAAGATTGTGCACTGGTCAAACGGTTGAACATAAAAAAAACTATTAAAATAATAATAAACGAAGAAGGAAAAAGATCTTATATTCCTAATTTTTTTCACCCCTGCAGCTTAGAGTTGAGATAAGAGTCCGATATGTATCCCATGTCCTATCCACAGAGTGTCGTATCTGACACAGGTAAGATGGGGCAAAATGGAGGGTCTGGGTATCATAGGTCGTAACAATTAGTACGATCTTTTTGGTCCACATATTTAGTTGTATCTAGATCTTGAAAATTGAATGAAAAAGAAAACTTGGAAGCGAAAATATATATTTTTTCCAAATGTTTTCTTCTAAGCATGTTCTTTAATGCGATAGGGAGCGATAAGCTTCTAGCTTATATAATATGTCGTTACATTTTATTTGGAATGAACTATATTTTTTGAGCTAGTATAGAGAAAATAAGTAAAGATACATTTAAAATTATAAAATAAATGTTTCATAAATGTTTGAGTTTTGACATGAATCATATACAAAAAGATAGTTGAGATAACTAGCTTGAACTTCAACTTGTTCAATTAATAATTTACCAAAGTTGGTTGTATTTATTTATTTTTTCCATTTGTCTTTTTTTTACCAAAAAATAAAATTGCAATTACTATACTTATCTTTATTTTCAAAGTTTTTATATTTCATCAATGCTAGTGTAATAGTTTGAGAGGTTTGTTTTTATAAATTGTTGGTAATGTTATCTTAAAATTATTAATTTTAATTTGTCAAATTCAAATAGTTTCCGATTTTAAGGGTTCTATTCAATTTTGTTGAGAAAACTTGTTACTTTATCTTTCATTTAAAGGATATTCAATTTTTTAATATGCTTATAGAGAGGTGAAATTAGGTATGGGTCTAGCTCGGCCCACCTGGATCCAGACCCATTTAATTTTTTTTTCTAGACTTGGACCCAAACCCATTGGGTCTGGAAAGATGGCGCCTAGACCCAAACCTTGTGGGTCCGACGGGTCCATGTGTTTTAAACGGATCCTAATTATTTTTCACATTAAAGATTATTTTTTTCACGTCCCAACAAGAACTACCACATTTTAAAAACAAATAATTGAATTTAGAAGCGATGATAATTATTCAAAACACATTCTTACGACATATACCATAACTAAGTGTTCTTAGTTATGTCTTACATACCAAAAATAATATTTTAATGCAAACCATAAAGACAAAGGCCATCAAATTTTGAACAAATATTACAAAATAGTTCTTTCTTTATGACCAACAGTAAGTAATAAAACTTTAAGGTTTACTAATTTAGAGTTACTTTAGCCAATTGCCTTTTTTGCATATTTTTTTTAAAAAAATGGATGGGTCTTGTTCCTCACAGACCCACTTAAGATCCATCGAGTCTCATTTCATTGGACATAAACCTTCCAATTTGGGTGAGGTCTGATGAATCTGGGTCGGGTCCAAGACCCACTACCGTCCTGAGGTGAAACTAATGTTTAAAAATAAATAATTCAAGTTTACAACATATTTGGTAATAAATTTGTATTCAAATATTTATCTTGTTGTTATTTAGTTAGCTTGTTTAGAGGTTTATTCTTGCTAACTACGTTATTTCACTATTATTTTTATTCATTGGAAATGATAATTATAGATAATATAATCAAAACTTATTTGTATCTAAATGTTAAAAAAATTTGTTTAGTGGAGGTATAAAAATTAATTTCATAAATATCACTGACATTTTGCACGTAATTTATTTTCATGAAATAATTTATTTTATAAATCATATATTAAAGACCAACAATTATATATACAGATCTAAAAATTAATATACATACAAGTTTTTAATAATTTTGCAACTGCTTACATCTAAAGTTGGGTAACATGTCGTGTCGAATCGGGTTCGTGTTCGTGTCGTACTTAAACGGGTTGAAAACCCTCGAACTTGAACACAACCTGTTTAATAAACGGGTTAAAAAAGTTCAACCCAAACTGCTTAACATTTAAACAGATTGACCTGAACCTAACTTGTTTACCCAAAACGGATAAAAGGGGTTAGGTTCGGGTTATCCATTTTACCTACCAACCTGTTTAATTGCAACATAAATTTCATCCCAAAGATAATTTACCAAATAAATTACATATTTTTTAGCCTCTTAAAGTATAGTTGCTTCCAAAAGTACACCAAAATAGCAACTAACTTATAGGTTCCAGCATATTCAGAGCCTATTCCAACAAAATGGTTAGCAATAACATAACTTTACAGCTTAGAAAGTTCACATAAGAACCAACTAATTAAGTTACAAATCATGTCCAAGTCAAGTCTTATCCAACAGCAAATAAAGTTCAAATTGTCTGAGATTCTTAATAATATAATGAGCAAGTCAACAACTAACAAATCCATAAAAAAGACCACAAAGCCTAATTCTGTAGAGCCTGATTCCCACCCAAAATGTAAACAATAAACGGTAAATAGTAAATAAACAGTAAATGGGTCGACCTATTTAATTCGTTTTATTAAACGGGTCAGATAGATATTCTTTTCATGTCGAGATTCTCAACCTGAACTTAATCCAATTAATTAAACGAGTATACTGTGTCAACCCATTTAAATAAACGGGTTCAAACTTCATACCAAAACCTACTTAATTTTGTGTCGAGTTCGAGTCGATAATCTTGTCGGGTCAGCTTTTCCCAACTCTATTTTCATCTATACTTACAACTTCTTGTAACTTCTTGTATGTTCTTACATCTTCTTACCTCTTCTAACAGCTTTTTACAGTTCTTATATCTACTTATAACTTTTTACATCTCCTTATATTTTCTTACAGTTTACAGCTTTATGTAATTGCAAAATTTTTCTCCTTTCTTGGTCCATAAATCAATTTTACCCTCCCAAAATTTTTCTTTAGTTGATTGAAAAAAAAAAAGTTTTTCTTTGGCCCAAACATCCAAAAAAATAATCAATGAAAAAAATAAAGCGTAGATATCAATATAAACGGAATTCGAACTAGATCTCTAGTAGCAACTTTTAGAGGTTTTATCAGTTGAGATAAATGATACCTATAATAAAGAAAAAATAAAAGGGGCTCATGCTGACCTTGAATTAGTTAATGATGGATTATAACTTATTGTGATACAACATAACTTGTGAGACTACAACTCATGTCAAAAGACCTTTAGTTATGCATGACAATATAGTTATTGGAGTATGAGATAATCTTGTTCAATAATTTGAAATCAAAGAGGGATACCGAGTTCAAGTAGACATGTCACATGTGAGGCTAATCATAGGAGTCTCATATAATGTCATAGAGACTTAAGAGGGTAGAGTTGGGTGTGATTGGTATTTCAGAGGGCAGAACCTCAACTAATTTACATGACTTACATGGTTGTTCATGTCCAGTGTCATGGTATACCAAGTTCAAGGAGACATGTCACGTGTGAGGCTAATCATAGGAGTCTCATAGTTACTGACGTTCAGTTCACTCCCTAAAATCATGAGAGGCGCAAAAAGGGGAAGTATAGCAGGAGGAAGAAGAGTTAATCGCGACAAACGTAGAGCATCGCGAAAACTACTAATGCATCACTATCCACAAGAGAAAGGTATGACTTTAAACTAGTTTATTCTAACTCACGTGCTTGGTGCAGGGAGGAAAGCAGCTCAGAAAAACGATTCAAGCGCTGGATACATAGCAATCGTCACCAAACTGTATGTGACACTATTAATAAGAACCTACATGGGAAGAGAAAAATCCAAGTGACAAGTTTGGAAGGCGACGAACCGCTTGTCAAGAAGCGAGTGATTGGACATGGCGAAGATGGTAGAGACTACACTATATTTTGCTATGGTATTCCTATAGTTCCTTATGTAATGTTTTACAGTGCGGCTCAAGCTGTAACTTAAACATTCACTGCTTTTATATCAGTTTATCAATACTTTTAATAAACTTGCATTGCCTTACTGACCAAAAAAAAAAAACTCAACTAACTAAGAATGTTCCTCATCATTCTAGAGCGAGTGACTCAACAAAATCCTTACACTCAATTTGGACTAAATCAACTCGTTCCTTGGTTGGAATTTTTCTGTGTCTATATACATCGTCATTCAAAGAAATTTTAGCAAACTAATTTGTTTATAGCAACATAAATTGTTGGAAAATATTATTTAAAATTAACTACTTCTTAATTGAATTGAATTTTTTTGAAGCTTTTTTTCAGCTTTTAATAAGACAAAGCGTTTGGAGCTAATTACTCGGATCCAACCCAGATGTGTTTTAAGAAAGGTATAACTTTGTTTTATACAACATTTTACATCCACATGAGAATAAAACATGAAATTACGAAATTAGATGTCTGAGAAATGTTGAAGTACTCATGGAAATTGTTTTATGGTCCAAGGAGGTTGAAGTAATAGGTCATCAGTTCAGTGTGCAGATTTCGAAACCCTGAAACACAGCCAAGGCCGTGTAAATGAGGTAGAAGCTAATTATCTTGTTGTCAGTGAATAATTGAAAATCAATGGTTTGAATTTATATTTAAACAACATGAATAGAAATCAAAATTTGAATTCTTACCAAATGGAAGGTGAAGTTACATTTGCCTGATTATTTGAAAATTCTTGATTTTTAAATTTTTGAATTTTAATTTACTTAATTATCTTTAGAAGGTGAGCATGATTAATATTACGTTGTATCTTATGCCATTATATCATGTAATTATCTTTATACATAAATGATATATTGTCTATGATCTCAATATATTGTCTATAATGTTATGCTCCATCTACTCTTATATATTGATCTCTTATAATGCTCATGAGAATATCAAGTCAATGCATGCATGTTAGGATATATTATTTGATCAAAATGTTAGTATTTAATCCCTTATATTTTTTTTATGAGTTCCATAGATTGAGGGGGAGCATCTTTATATGCCATTGATTTGTTAAAGAGAAGCTTTATGTATTTGCCATAATTTATTATACGCTTCGATTTTTCTCTCTCCTTCTTGTGCTACCTTTTTGATGAAATACAAAAAGGGGGAGAAGTATTTGGAAAGCTTTCGTGATGTATCATTCAAAATTATATTGATATGTTATTTTTATTAGGTTTTGTCTTTCATCAAAAAGGAGAAGATTGTTAGCTTTCTTAAGCTTACAATATATTTTATTAATATATTTTAATGAAAGACAACAAGGAGTTGGTCTATTGATATATTTATCATGTTATATTTGAACTAACGTTAGTATTTCTATTATTTAAATGTATGATGATTATAAGTAGATATTGACGTGATGATTTTATCTTTGAGATAGGTTAGTATTTAAATTTGAATATGTAATCTTTATATTCAAATTTGAATAATATTAAATCTTGAGATAATATTATGATTCTCTATATGTCAATATATTTGAAAATGTCAAGATTTGTCTAATTATAATAGCATATTTTGAGCTTATGTTTTGAAAGATTGTTGTTACTAAAAATTAGCTTCTAGATAATCTGCTTATTAAGAAATTCGGCTAAAATCAGGCAAGTAGAGGTTGGGAATCAAGGTGATAAACATTGAACAAAATTGAAGAATTCAAAGGCTTGAAAGATGGATCTCAAGGCCTCGAAATTATATTGAATATCATCCTTCCTTTTTTAAAACAATGGTAACTTTCCTAATAGTCTCCCAACCTCTCCACTTAAATAATTTAGTTGACATTTTCTTTGGTCCACGAAAAATGATTTATCTTGCACCAAACAACATAAAATATCACTACAAAATTACATAAAAAAATGACAAAAATTTTAATGAAATAACATCCGTTAATATACTAATGGACAATTTGACGGAAATTCGGTCAAATTTTTAAAATATATGTTCTTTTGAACTTCTAAAAAATTTGACAGAAAGAGAACGAGTCTATCAAAATTTTGAAAATTCCTTTTGACAATTTTGATGGAAAAGACAGGGCTTATCAAAAGGCTGATAGTTTTTTTTTAAAGAAATATTATTTTTTTACGAAAAATCCAACATGTCCCTTCAGTTTTCTTTTATTTATTAAATTTTTTGAAGAAATAATGATAACACTACCCTTCATTATTGCCCCATCTCTAGTTGTCCACTCTATCCTTCCCCACACAAATAATCAACCCCTCCTCTTTCTAGTGACCTGCATTTTCTCTCTTAAATACCCTTATTTCCTAACTCATGAAATCCCTCCATTTTCTCTCCCCTCTCTATCTCCAATATCATCCAGCGACGATAACCACGATGCCATTGATGCTTCTCGCTGCCTTCTTCTTCCCTTAATCAACGCTTCCCACCTCGTCGAACACACCCTTGTCAACAACGCCATCAACCCTACCGTCATCATCCTTCATCCTTCAGTACGTCTCATGTGCCTCCAATGAACACCAGTTTAAGAAGGGCCTCCCCCAACCCATCTTCTTCGGTAGACACCATTTGGAGGATAAAGTCCAAACCCCTCTTCTCCCTATTCATACCCCTCTTTATCAAAAAACTACAAAGAGATGTGAATCCTCCATCAAAGCCAACAGATCGATGCTTCACCGCCATGAGCACTACCAATGACTTCGAAATTTTTGTAGATCTAAAATTTCATATCTCAAAGAATTCTTCTCTCCCCTCAAGTTTGAAATCCGAAATTTCATGTTTGAAAATTCGAAATTTCATGTTTGAAATTCCAAAATTTTCATACGTGAGAGTTGAAAATTGAAATTTTTGAATTTCAGATCCGAAATTTCAAAATCTTCTAATCTGAAATTTTAATTTTCAGATTTGAAATTAGAAAACTGAGGCCGAAAATTTGAAAGTTCAAATTGTAACTTTTAGGTTGTAATTCTTGGATTATATTTTCCCAAATTTGATTTTGTGATTTGTCATTTGTTGTAATACCCCGATTGTAGCTTAAAAGGATCGAAGTGATTACTTGTAAAGATTATTGTAGAGCTACAAATTAAACCACTCCTTAATTTATAAATAAAAACCTAAAATAAAACTGAAGAAATCTAAAACAGAAAATCAAAATAAATTATTCTGCACTAACTAAAAAATAAAAATAAAAATATCCACAATAAAATTCCTGACTTAATAAACTAAAACAAATCCTACAACAAAAAATATTTAGTCACAAACTCCTAAATATTCTGGAAAAATAAAAACAGAAAATTATCGCACATTAACTGAAAATTAAAACAGAAAATAACAAGCAGAAAATTGATATAAAAATAACAGTAAAATACTCTCAATTAATATTATGCAAATTCATAAATTTATTTTCCTAGATTTATATTTAATTAACTTCAGAAAAATAAAGCAGAAGAAAATTGCAGAAAATTAAAACGGAAATAAAATCTGAAATTAGAAAAATAATAAACTGCACTTAATTAAATATAAAAATAAATAATGAATTTACTCAGATTATAAAATATAAATTTCTAGACTTAATAAAACTCTAAAAACTGAAAATAAAATTTAAAAACATAATTTTCAGATTTATTCAAGTAAAAATCTGCACGTATTCAACTCACAAAATAATTCTGAAAAATTATGAAATATTTTTCAAAAATTCTAAAATTTAATATCAGATGATTAGGATAATAAATAAATCCTAAAATAGAATAAGACATGAAAAAAAAACAAAATGAACTATTTTTAGCCTTCTAGCAAACTGGTAAATAGCGGCAAAAATAAAATAGAAAATAAATATGAGAATTTAACCACACTAAAAATCTAAATATAACTAATATTAAATCATTAAGACACTCCTAAATGACTAATCATTTGAGGGGGTAAACAAATTTAATATTAAAATCTATGAATTAAAGAATTAAAATTCACAAACTAAAGAAATTAACTTAAAAAATAATAAATAATTATTAAAAATACCAAATCAAATAAATCACTTGACCTAATAATGATTCACCATACCCTAATTTATATCTATCATTAATACTATTCATTATTTATTTTTTTAATAGCTAGACACTAGAAAGGACCCACCAGCTCTTCTTTATCGAGTTTTAGTTTAATCTCTAAGACCAGCCCTATATTTAAACCCTTCTAATCAAATTAACCAATTTATACCATCATAAATTAACTAATTTAATTAGAGTATTGAACATGTCTAACCTTAGCACATTACAATTATCATCAATTATAATTAACTAGTTCTTGTTTGAAAATCTAATTCAAGTCATAATCAGATGAATCAAGACCAGCCTTAAATTAATCTTTATGATAACAATTTCAATGAATCTAATTCTCGCAAGATATCAAAATTAAACAATGAAATAAACATGAATAATAATCAACTTATTTCAAAACATAAATTGACATGGTTTTACACAATCAAGTCAAGTGGAATAAAATTTAACCTAACATATGTTCAATAAACCGCAACCAAATTCATATAACATGTTTGGATTAAATAAAAGGCAAAATAAATAAAATAAACTAATTCTATAATACTAAGAATAAATCAAAGCACAGAAAGATTCGAATGACAACCAAAACAGTCGTGCAAGTTTTCAAACCCGGGACTCTGTTTCATCGACAGCACAGTAGTGGCACACAACAACGGTGGAGATGGCTTGGGGTTGGTCAGATGGGTTTGTTGTGGAAGCCCAGTACTGCCAAGAAAGAAGGAGAAAAGGGCTGATGTATGTGACGATGGAGATGCTATTTATATGGGTGTGTGCTCATGATGGTGATGCTGTGATTATAATATGTGGTGTGAGATGGGGCTGATGATCATGCGATTGTCACTATGTATGCGATGATGATGACGAATAATATATGATTAATGAAGGGTAGGCGTGGCTATGTTTTCTGGAAGGTGATGTTGGCTATAAATAATGGCAAAAATATGATATATAATGGTGGTGCCGTATGGGGGCTGATGATCATGCTTTTTTTTTTTTTTTTTTGAGGGTTGTGGATCAAGGAGATGCGTGATATGGGAGGTTGGTTGTGCGGCAATGCTGTGATGCTATTTTTGGCTGATGATAATAAGAGGTTAGGCGTGAAATGTGGAAGTTGTTGAAGAATTTGGGGTTGAATGTGGTGCTGGATAAGCCAAGTAAATCATGAAATAGAACACTTTCCTTAAGACTTATTTGTTACACCACAAATAATCTTAGAAATAATTTACTTGGAAGAACAATTGTGTATTTCAAAGTTCTCTCGAATGTTAATCAATAAGGGTACTACAGTCACTCACATATATTATTAAAAAATCCTCTTGATTATAGTTTCACTCCTCCTTATATAGAGGAATGATCTTGCCTGAAGAGACGCCAAAATAGATAGAATAAGGCAGGTAAAACTTGAAGAGGCACCTTACTTATCTACCTTTTCACCGAAATGGATAAGGCGGTTAAACTTGAAGAGGCACCATGCTTATCCATATTTTCGGATAAGCATCAAAAAAATCTGCCACTTTTGTTTTATTCTTGGAAAATTCCAACAGTCTCCCGCCTTTTCCAAGATATAGAACAAACCCCCTCCATTCCAGGAAACACACAATCACAAATGAGAACACAAGGAGATTTATGTATAAGAGAAGTATCTCGCGATTTAAACTTCCGTTTAGTGAAATATAATTTCAATTAATCTGAATGTCAATAGTAGATAAGTCTTTGAACTATACATCTTCTTTGATTAATTGGATACATTTCACACACAAATCTCATTAGACACTTAAAATTTTGACACTATTATTCGGCCAAGTTTTCATATCCATTATAAGTGCATCAAGCCAAGCCCTGTTGCTCTTTAAAGCGGCCCCACTTCACACTTATTTAGGTAGTCCTTAGAAATATGCTCCTGTAATGCAAGCTATTCAATCAAGATATATTAAGAGTATAAAACTCACACTCTTATAATATTACAGTACACAAGCACTCTTATCTTGGGATAAAATATGCACGTGCTTTCAATCACTATACAAAGTTGTCACTCATTGAACTTGGAATGTGATGTCACACCACGAATTAAGTTGAGGCTTTCTTGCTAGTAATTGTAGATATGGACTTAAGTCCCATCCCCCTTGATGCTCTCAACACCAAGTCTCTTGCTAGACCCTTAGTTAAAGGATCTATAAGATCCTCATTTGTTTGCACATAATTAACTGTGATCACCCCATCTTTGACCAACTGATGGACATAGGTATATCTAAGTCTAGTGTGCCTTGATTTTCCATTATAGACATGACTATAAACCTTGAACAGCGTGGTCTTGCTGTCACAAAGTATGGAGAGTAGCGACATTGATTTTGGCCATAAAAGCACTTCCAATAGCAAATTCCTCAGCCACTCTGCTTCCTTACTGGCTGTAGGCAAAGCTACAAACTCAGCAACCATGGTAGAGTCACTAATGCAAGTTTGTTTCTTGGATACCCAAGACACTGCCCCTCCACCAAGCAAGTATATATAACCTGACGTAGAAGCATAATTCTCTTTGTCAGTTATCCAACTTGCATCTGAATATTCCTCCAAGACCGAAGGATAACCTGAATAGCATAGGCCATAATCTTGACTTTTCTTCAGGTATTTCCATACTCGATGTATTGCATGCCAATGAAATTTACTAGGATTACTAGTATACCGGCTTAACTTTCCAACGGCAAATGAAATGTTCGGCCTCGTGCTTGTCATGGCATACATCAAGCACCCTATGACCTTTGCATACATAATTTGTGCAATAGGTCTCCCACTATTACGAGTTAACTTGTAAGTTGGATCGAAATGAGTAGCAACTGGAGAGCAATCTTTGTAATTGAACCTCCCAAGCACTTTATATAATGAGATTGAGACAAGTGGATTCCATTATTATTTCTAATGATCTTAATACCGAGTATAACATCAGCCTCCCCTATGTCTTTCATGGAGAACTTGAAAGATAGAAAACACTTGATTTTCTCTATTTCTTCTAAGTTAGTGCTAAAAATTGGCATGTCATCAACACATAAGCATATAATCATACCTTTTTCATGTTCAAACTTGGAATAGACACATTTGTCAGATTCATTGATACTAAACCCATTAGATAGCACTACTTCATCAAACTTTTGATGCTATTGTTTGGGTGCTTGTTTTAGGCCATATACTAATCTTATGAGTTTGCATACATTGTTTTCTTGGCCTAGAACAACAAAACCTTCTGGTTGTTTCATGTACACCTCTTCCTCTAATTCACCATTTAAGAATGCTGTTTTTACATCTATTTAGTGAATTACTAGCTTTTGAAATGTCGCAAGAGCAATGAGAACTCTTATGATTGCAATCCTAGCTACCGGTGCATATGTGTCAAAGTAGTCAATACCATGTCTTTGGTTAAAGCCCCTTATGACCAATTGGGCTTTGAACCTTTCTATGGTACCATCTACTTTCTTTTTTCTTTTAAAAATCCACTTTGATGTGATAGGCTTACATCTTGGAGGGGGGGAATAAACTAAGACCCATGTGTTATTTTCTATGATTGAGTCCATTTCATCTTGGACTACTTCTTTTCAAAAGGAAGCATCTTGAGATTCCATAGCCTCTTTAAAAGAGGTAGGATCCGAATCAATGCTATAAACATAGCGTATTTCATTTTCAATGGAATCCTTTATTCCCTCTATCAAATAGACAAAGAGATCAGAACCAAAGGATTTCACTTTTCTAATCCGTTTACTTCTCCTTACTTCCACTATGTCTCCTTATTGCTGATCATTATTTAGAGTCATAGTGGTTGGAATAAGATCATTTGGTTTAGGAATTGAAGAGAATCTAGTTTCATGAAAAATGGTATCAATTGATTCTCTCACGGTGTTAACTGTAATAGAAGCATTTGGTTCTATAACCAAAAACCTATAGGCTTTGCTACGTTCAGCATATCCTATAGAGATGCACTCAATTTCTCTTTCTTTCAATTTTCTTTTCTTTGGTTCTGGGACTCTTGCAATAACCCTACACCCCCAAACTTTGAAATAATTCAGGTTTGGCTTTTTCTTATTCCAAAATTCATAAGGAGTAATTGAATTCCTTTTATTAGAAATCCTATTTAGGACGTAGCATGCTGAGAGCATCGCTTCACTCCAAAAGCCTTCACTTAAACTAGATTTAGATAGCACAGCTTAGATCATTTCAATTAGTGTTCTATTTTTTCCTTTTGCCACACCATTTTGTTGTGGTGTATAAGGTGCTGTGACCTCATGGATTATACTAGTTGATTGAAAATAACTTCGATTATAATATTCGCCACCTCTATCCAATCTTAGTCTTTTAATAAGGATTTCACAATGTAATTCAGATTTATTCTTAAATATTCTAAACATGTCTAGTGCTTCACTTTTAGCATGTAAAAGGTATACTTGGCAATATCTTGTGAAATCATCAATGAAAGTGACATAGTATTTCTTTCCCCCAAAAGAGGGAGTACCATGAAAATTACCTAAATCACTATGAATTAATTCAAGTAATTTAGTGATTCTTTGAACAATTAGAAAAGAACTTATACTGATCTTTGTTAACATGTATGTCTTACATTTCTCTATGTTTCCATAAAATCAGGAATTAACTCAATTCTTGACATCTTTTTTAATCTTTTATAATTAACATGCCCAAGACGATTATGCCATAGAGAAGCTAAAGAATAGACAAGAATGTAAGCAGAATCGTTCATCTCATTACAAGTAGAAGGAGTAATTACATTTAATTTAAACATGTGACCACTATCATAACCCTTTCCCACAAATATACTCCCCTCAGATAGGATAAACTTATCAGCCTCATACACTTATTTGAAGCCAAACTTATTAAGAAGAAAACCAGAAATAAGATTCTTTCTAACTTCCGGCACAAAATATACATCATTTAAAGTAAGAATTTTTTCGGAAGTGAAGATTACCTCTACTTGGCCTATTCCTTTAACATCAACAGTAGAAGTATTGCCCATGTAGAGCACTTTTCCATCTTCAACTGGCACCAATGTCTTGAAGAAGGAGCGGTCTTTGCACACGTGCTTGGAAGCACCGGAATCAACTCACCGATCATTGTCACTTTGGACAATGTTGATTTGATCATTGATCATGGATACAAAGTTGTCCTTTGTCTTTGCCTTTTGGTTGTTCAAGCCATGCTTGCGCTTCCAAAGGATACAATCTCTTTTCTTGTAGCTCGGTTTGTTTCATTCCCAATAAACCACTTCAGTCTTCTTGTTGCCCTTGTTGTTGTTGTACTCGTTAGGCCTCTTTTTATTTTCTTTAGGCACTTAACTTGACTCGTCATCTTCGATAACATGAATCTTGGAGACATGCTCCTTTGACTCATCCTGCACACGTGATTCTTCTTCTATTCGAAGATGGTTTGCCAATTCCTCAAGTGACATTTATTCTTTCTTATGTTTTAAAGTTCTTTTAGTGTCTTTCCAAGAGGGAGGAAGTTTGTCTAGTATAGAGGAAACTATAATGGTCTCATCCATGTTCATTTTATATTGCTTGAAGTGATTTAGGATTTGTTGAATTTCATGCAATTGATCGCGAACAGAGCGTCCTTCGACCATCTTATAATTATTAAATTAACTTACAAGGAAGTTCTTGCTAGAGGCATCTTCTGTCATGTAATTGCTCTCTAGCGCCTCCCATAATTCCTTTGTCGATTTCATGCCTTGATAGACATTGAATAAGGCGTCCGACATGCTATTTAAGATATGACATCGACAAATGTAGTCATTGTTTTCAAACTTGGATCTTCGGCGGGTTTGCTCTAAAGTCTCATTTTCCGTCTCCATAGGGTAGGGAGTGTTGAGCACATACACGACCTTCAAGGTTATAAGAAGAAAGTGCATCTTCTTCTGCCAACGAAGGAAGTCAACACCCTCGAACTTGTCCAACTTTTGAAAGTTCGAAGTCATTTCACGAATTGAACCCATTTACAAATAAGTCTTAAGATTATTGAATAATTTGGGGTTGAATGTGGTACTGGATAAGTCAAGAAAATCGTGAAATAGAACACTTTCCTTAAGACTTATTTGTTGCACCATAAATAATCTTAGAGATAATTTACTTGGAAGAACAAGTTCTCTCGAATGTTAAACGATAAGGGTGCTGCAGTCACTCACATAAATTATTAAAAAATCCTCTTGATTGTGGTTTCACTCCTTCTTATATACAGGAATGGTCTTGCCTGAAGAGGCATCAAAAGGATAGGATAAGGCGAGTAAAACTTGAAGAGACACCTTACTTATCCACCTTTTCACTGAAATAGATTGGATAAGGCGGTTAAACTTGAAGAGGCACTATGCTTATCCATCTTTTCGGATAAGCGCTAGAAAAATCTGTCACTTTTGTTTTATTCTTGGAAAATTCCAACAGAGGTTATGGTGGATTGGTGATCAAGGTAATTAGGTGTGGAGAGGTTGTGGTGTAAAAATAGGAAGGTGGTGAGTGGTTGTGTAGATGGGGAGTTATTGAGCAAGCAGGATACCGAGTCCTGGGGTCACTGCGAGATTCTTGGCCACTTTTACTAACTCTCTACCTTCATGGTAGGACACCAATTCTTCAGCCTTCTTTTAACTTGATTTCTCCACTTTTCACGAGTTTAAACTTAAATCGTTATTTTCTAAATAATGTAAAAATGATGAATATTAGACAACTTAATGACAAAAAATAAATTAACAACACATAAAAAATATGCATAAAATAAGACTTAACAAATTTTTCCACACTTAGACTTTGGATGTCCTCGTGCAACGGTATCCTAGATTATCTAATGATCTAACCTTAAACTCTTTTTATAAATCCTACATGAACATAAAATCAAACTGGACTTAACTTGCTTAAAAATTAATAATCTACCTCCTTGTAGGTCAAGAAAATAAACATGTAGCCGTCACTTAGAGTTTAAAATTCTAATTTTCTTTGTCGAAATAAAAAATCTGACTATTCACTCCATTTACCCTAATATATGCCAATCAAGAGGACTTTTAAAGGGATTTTGGCTTAAGGTGAGAGGGTAGGAATATTTGGATAAGTAGTGATACGATGGTTTTACTGGCCAGGGAAAGCATCATCCTTCACTTTACTATTGAATTCATCCTTCGAATCTCACTTTGACCTTGCTCTTTTAGTTCAAATATCCTCTCCCTTTGGAGTGTAGTTGCACTTTTTCTCCTTGAGCCATGCTTAGGCAATATAGTAATATAAATTATGTTTAATTGATTTTCCTATCTTGCTTAACACATCGATAACTTAAGGTTTTGGCTTGGATTTGGATTGAGCATACCTGTAACTTTGATTTAGAAAACATCACTTGATATCACAAATGCTCCACTTGATAACGATCTCATTGCTTGCACTGAGGATGCCTCCTAACCAGTTAACCCAGGGTTTAAGCATGTGGACATTTGGCTCTGTGGAGTTTATTAAATGAGGTTTCCCAAGAATACAGAAATTAAGCTCAAATTGGGCTTCTAGTGGAATATCATTAGGTAAGCAATATTTGGCTCATGTGGTGCTTTATTTCTAATGTCTTTATCCTTTTTAGTATACAACAAGGGTAAATAAAAATAAACAGTCAAGATTGATCACCCTTTTAAAAGAAATTAATAAAAGCAACCTCACTATTTTCTCAAAATTCAAAATCCTCTTAAGTGACAGTCAACAACTTATAGACTTGCCCTACTCAAAGAAAGATTACAAACAAATTTTAGAAAATATAAGAGCAATAAGTAATCTAGAAAGACTCACACTCATGTAATCTTTATAGGAAGGACCCGAAAATGACTCTTTTTTTAAGGCATAACTAAAATGCAAGACAACTTAAATTAAATGTATGATGCACACCCTCATACTTAATTAATGCATTGTCCCCAATGCATGCAAAATAATAAAAGAAAAGAAAAGCTGAAAGCGAATTAAAAACTTCTATGAAAATGTTGGGTTGCCCCCCAACCAGCGCTTTTATTTACAGTCGTTGGCTCGACGTCATGAAGCTCATGGATCCTTTAGAGTGATTTCTTCAATAAAATTCATAGAGTCTCCATCCCTGAAATGTTTCAACATATGTCCATTCACTTTGAAAATTTTGTTAGTGGATAAGCTTTGAATCTTAACAACACCGTGAGAATGGACACTGGTTACTACAAAAGGTTCTAGCCATCTAGATTTAAGCTTGCTTGGAAAGAGTTTCAATTTAGAATTGAATAGCATAACTTTAAATTCTTTCCTAGACAACTTAACATCATGAAATGCCTTGACCTTACCCTTATAGACAACAGAATTGTCATATACCTCTAATTGCAATTCCTCTAATTCCTACAACTGTAATTTTCTTTCCTTACCTGCCAAGTCATATGCTAGGTTGCATTACTGAACAGCCCAATAAGATTTATACTCTAATTCAATAGGTAGACGACAGGGCTTTTCAAAAATTGATTAGTAAGGTGACATGCCTATAGGAGTCTTGTATGCATCCGTAAGCCCAAAGAGCTTCCTCTAACCTAAAGCTCCAATCTTTTCTATCTAGACTGACCACTTTCTCTAAAATACTTTTAATCTCCCTATTTGAAATCTCAGCTTGGCCATTTGTTTGGGGGTGGTAATCAGTAGATACCTTGTTAGTGACATGATATTTAGCTAACAGCGCGCCTAAGGATTTGTTGCAGAAATGTGTCCTTCTATCACTAATGAGTGCTTTAGGTACTTCATATCTATGCAGAATAAGAGATTTGATATTTTTAACCACAGTCTTAGCATCATTAGCGCTAGTAGCTACAACTTCAACCTATTTAGAAATATAATCCACAAAGAAGAGAATGTAAGTATAACCACATGAAGGGGAAAAGGGTCCCATAAAATCAACACCCCACACATCAAAAAGTTCACAAACATAAATGCTATATAAGGACATTTGATTTTTACATTGCCTGCAGAATTCATAAGCATCTTTAAAGATCAAAGGCCAGTAAAGACCACACTCTAAGACTTTGTGAGCTGTTCTCTTGGGACCAAAGTGTCCCCCACTCTCAGAAGAATGACAAAAGGTAAGAATGGAATGAATTTCATTGTCATGTACACATTGTCTAATGATCTAATCACTACAAGATTTCCACAAGTATGACTCATCCTATAGGTAGTACTTAACTTGGGCTCTAATTTTCTCATTCTTTGCTCTAGATAAGTTTATGGGGAATTTCATAGTTACTAGGTAATTGACTATGTCTGCATACCAAGGGAGACTAATAGTAGTCATAGCATATAAAGTCTCATCTGGTAATTGGTCACTAAGTGAGTTTCCCTTTTCCCCATTCTCTAGCCTACTCAAATGATCAGCTACTAAATTTTATGCTCTATGCTTGCCTACTATCTCAATGTCAAACTCTTGGAGTAATAAAGCCCATCTAATCAACCTAGGTTTAGAGTCATTCTTTTGCAACAAAGCTTTGAGAGCAGCATGATCAGAAAAGACAATAACTTTCACACCAAGCAAATAAGAACAAAATTTCTTAAGAACTAACATAACAGCATACAATTTGTTCTCAGTGGTGGTGTAATTTCTCTGTGCATGATCAAGAGTTCGAGACGCATAGCATATTACATGGGGTACTCTTCCTACTCTTTGATCTAAAACAACCCCTAAAGCATTATTACTAGCATTGCACATCAATTCAAAGGGTAAGGCCCAGTTCAGAGGTTGCACTATAGGAGTGGTGGTCAGTTTCATCTTCAATTCATTGAATACTTTCATACAATATTCATTAAAATCAAAACAAGCATCCTTAGAAAGCAGATCATACAAAGGAGAAGTAATTTTAGAAAAGTCGTTGATAAATCTACGAAAAAATCTAACATGTCCTAAAAAGGATCTGACTTCTCTAACAGTTTGAGGGTAAGGTAAAGACTGAATAATTTCAACTTTTGCTTTATCTACCTCTAGTCTCTTAACAGAAACAACATGTCCTAAGACTACACCATGCTCAACCATGAAATAACACTTTTCAAAATTCAAAACCAAATTGGTTTCACTGCATCGCCTAAGCACTAAAGTGAGATGGTGCAAGCACTCATCAAAAGAATCACCATAACAGTAAAATCATCTTTGAAAACCTCCATAATTTTGGTGATAAAATCAAAAAAAATGCTCATCATGTATCTTTAAAATGTGGCCGGTGTATTACATAAACCAAATGACATCCTCCTAAAAGCGTAAGTGCCAAATGATAAATTACCCCAGCATCCAACCACTTAAGGATCTCTTTCTGCACAATTTCATCATGGGAGGGTTAAGTTTCCATTGAGGGTCTCTTCTAGGCTTAGCCTCTGACTCCAAAGTGATCGTATGAGTACCAAGTGTTGGGATAGGTTCTTTAAGGTCCGCTAAAGTCCATCCAAATGCTTCCCTATGTTCTCTAAGCACCTAACCAATTTTTCTTCTTGTTCAGGCTTAAGTGCTCTGGAGATAATCACAGGCAGTGTCTCTTCATCCCTTAAATAGAAATATTTCAAATTCTCAGGCAAAGGTTTAAGATCCAACTTAGGGAGTGAGATAAGTGAGGGTAGCAATTTATCATGTTCAGTAGTCAAACAAATTTCTTTAAACTCCTCAATTGAACTCACTAAACAGAAAGACTCTATCATGGCCACCAACTCATCATGTAAAACACATGGCATATGTGCAAGTGCATCTAAACTCATGATTGGCATAGTTTCTAACTCATCTTTATGTGACAAGTCATGAACATCTTGGGACAATTCATCAATAACATCAAGTGCACATATATGATCCTCATCAGACGGAAATTTCATAGCATCAAATATATCAAACTTAATTACATCTCCATCAAATTTCATAGACAAAGTTCCAGCGTGCACATTTATTTTTGTCCTAACTGTTTTTAACAACGATCTACCTAACAATATAGGAACATCATTAGAAGCATTATCCATGCCCAAGAGAAAGAAATTAGTAGGAAATACCAGTTTTTCTACTTGAACTAAGACATCTTCTATTACACCATCAGGGTATGCACAACAACACAACTTCTATAAGTTAAGTGAATTACCAAACTAGTTCTTTTCAACTCTCCTATTTTTAATTGTTCAAAAAGAGATCTGGACAACACATTAATGGAAGAACCTAAGTCAAGCATAGCTTTATCAAATGTCATGTTCCCTATTTTACAGGCAATTGAGAACATACCTGGATCCTTGCATTTAATAGGGAGCTTCTTTTGGAGAACAGCAGAAACATTTTCTCCCATACTTTCCTTTTCATTTCCTTTCATTTTGTACTTTGAAGTGCACAACTCCTTTAGGAACTTAGCGTAGCAAGGTACCTACTTAAGTGCATCCAGAAGAGGAATGTTAATCTCAACCTTTCTAAATACATCTAGAATATCCTGGTTGGCCTCTTCTACCTTAGAATTGTAATTCCTCAATCTACTAGGAAAAGGTGGAACTGGTTTTAATGTTCATATTTAGGAACAATGATAGACTCATTCTTTTGATCATTTTCAGGTTTTCTAGCCTCAATTTCTTTTTCAGACTCTGCCTCTCTACTCCATTTAGGCTCTTTTAACTCTTTCCCACGCGTAAGTGTTATAGCATTAACACTATCCTTAGGGTTCGGGTAAGGTTGAGATGGTATCCTTTATTGTACTTGAGCCTGTAGATTGCTAACTAAGGTGTCAAAAGCGGTTTGTCTTTGTTGCATCTGCTTCATAGTCATCTCTAAGTTTTATAACTTAAGATCTGTTTCCTTCTTTTGTTCATCCATCTTTTTCATCATTTGTTCTAAAAGGAAGTTAGTCTTATTATGAGCAGGGGATTGGTTCGATGGTTGGTTAAAGCCAGGGGGATTAGGTCTAGGTCCATACCTAAGGTTAGGATTATCCTTCCATCCGTCGTTATAGGTATTGGAATAGGGGTCATACCTTCTTTGACCCTAATTAGGAAACACAGCATTAACATTCCCCCATTGCAAATTAGGACAAGCATCAGAAACATGATCTTCTAAACAGCAAATATTATAAGTAATAGCAGTTTAAACTCCACCAGTAACTAACTTGTTCAACGTATTAGTAATTTGAGACAACTGAGCCTCAACAGCTGATGCATGTGAAATTTCATTAACTCTCCTAAGTTGATTTTCCCTAGTCCCCAATTATTGGGTATTTTGAGCCATGTTGTTAATTAACTCCCTAGCTGCAGCTGGGGTTTTGTCTACTAACGCCCCCTTCCACTTGCAGCATCTAGTATATTCCTATCAGATGGTAAAAGTCCTTCATAAAAATATTGGATTAATAATTGATCAGTGATTTGGCGCTGAGGACAACTGGCACATAACCTATTAAAACGTTCCCAATATTCATACAAAGACTCCCCATTCATTTGTTTTATTCCACAAATCTCTTTTCTAATTGACTCTATCGTAGATGCAGGAAAGAACTTTTCTAAAAAAGTTTTGTAAACTTGAGTCCAAGTAGTAAATGATCCAAGGGGAAGATACTATGACCAGTCTTTAGCACTATTGTGAAGTGCAAAAAGAAATGATCTCAATCTAATATGGTCCTTAGGAATCCCATTAGATTGCATGGTGGAATAAGTAATAATAAATTCATTAATGAATCTATATGGGTCCTCACCAGGTAATCCATGAAACTTAGGCAAGAAATTCAAAAATTCAAAATTTAGTTTTAAAGGTCTGTCTAAGACAGGATATGTGATTGATAAGGGTTGTACAACCAAGTTAGGGGCAGCAAGCTCATGCAAAGTAGCATTATTAGCCATTTTATCATTAGAAGATACTGAACTATCAGAAAGACTTATAGAATTTTCACTTTCTGTATCGCTTATTATTTGGTGTTCTGGTGGTATCTTCTTTGTTTGGTCCTACTTTCCCACGACGTGTAGCCTTTATCAACTAACAAGCTGAAAAATAGAAAATATAAAGGTTAGAAAAATCAACCAATTTAGTAAAATTGAAAGATAAAAGCAAACAAAACTCTCTCCAGTAACGATGCCAAAATTTGTAGAGCTTGTTGTAGAGTTACAAATTAAACCACTACTTAATTTATAAATAAGATTTATAGCATAGGAAAGTAGGGGTCGAGCCCACGGAGAGAGATATAAATTTCAAGTTTACCTAATATCTATTTTAAATTTTACCAAATTAATTTATATAAATCCAAATTAAGCTAAGAAAAATCTGGAAAATTACTACCTTAGATTATTTAATATTTTGAATCTAAATAAGCTCCTGAAACTATAAAAAATAAGATTATAATCATATCACCAATAAAATCAAAAAACAGTGCAAAACATCAAAGAAAAACCCAAAACAGAAAATATTTGAAAAATGATTGAAAAATATTTCTAAGCATGATAAACCTAGAAAAAAATACTAAAACACTCAGATTATGAATGAATTATTTCAGAAAATTTAAAATAGAAAATTAAAAACTACAGATTATATAGAAAATTGCAGAAAAATGCTAAATAGAAAATAAAAATTAAAATAAAGTTATGAAAATCACTAATAAAGCTAGCCTATAATTATAATAAAATTAAATTAATAATATTTGGAAGATTAAAAAAATAGAATAAAAACCTAAAATAAAACTGAAGAAATCTAAAACAGAAAATCAAAATAAATTATTCTGCACTAACTAAAAAATGAAAATAAAAATGAAAATATCCACAGTAAAATTCTTGACTTAATAAACTAAAGCAAATCCTAAACCTAAAGTCACAAACTCCTAAATATTCAGGAAAAATCAAAACAGAAAATTATCGCATATTAATTGAAAATCAAAACAGAAAATAACAAGCAGAAAATTAATATAAAAATAACAGTAAAATAATCTCAATTAATATTACGCAAATTTATAAATTTATTTGCTAATATTTATATTTAATTAATTTCATAGAAATAAAATAGAAGAAAATTGTAGAAAATTAAAACAGAATTAAAATCTGAAATTAGAAAAATAATAAACTGCACTTAATTAAATATAAAAATAAATAATAAATATGGCCCATATTATAAAATATAACTTTCTAGACTTAATAAAACTCTAAAAACCTAAAATAGAAATTAAAAACATAATTTTCAGATTTATTCAAGTAAAAACCTGCACGTATTCATCTCACGAAATAATTCTAAAAAATTATGAAATAATTTCCAAAAATTCTGAAATTTAATATCAGCAGATTAGGATACTAAATAAATCTTAAAATGGAATAAATATGAAAAAACACAGAATGGACTATTTTTAGCCCAATTTCTAATAAACCGGTAAATAGCAGCAAAAATAGAATAGAAAATAAATATGAGAATTTAACCACACTAAAAATCTAAATATGACTAATATTAAATCATTAAGACACTCCTAAAAGACTAATCATTTGGGGGGGGGGAGGGGAACGAATTTAATATTAAAGTCTATAAATTTAAGAATTAAAATTCACAAATTAAAGAAATTAACTTAAAAAATAATAAATAATTATTAAAAATACCAAATCAAATAAATCACTTGAGCTAATTATGGTTCACATGCCCTAATTTATATCTTTCATTAATACTATCCATCATTTATATTTTTTAATAGTTAGACACTAGAAAAGACCCACCAGCTATTCTTTTCCGATTTTTAGTTTAACCTCTAAGACCAACCTTAGATTTAAACCCTTTCTAATCAAATTAACCAATTTATACCAGCATAGATTAACTAATTTAATTAGAGGATTGAACATGTCTGACCCTAACAAATTAGAATTACCAGCAATTATAACCAACTAGGTCTTGTTTGAAAACCTAATTCAAGTCATAATAAGATTAATCAAGACCAACCTTAAATTAATCTTTATAATAACAATTTTAATGAATCTAATTCTCACAAGATATCAAAATTAAACAATGAAATAAACATGAATAACAATCAACTTATTTTAAAACATAAATTTGATATGATTTTACACAATCAAGTTAAGTGGAATAAAACTAAACCTAATATGTTAAATAAACCACAACCTAATTTGTTTAACTTGTTTGGATTAAATAAAAGGAAAAACAAATAAAATAAACTAATTCTATAATACTAAGAATAAATCAAAGAATAGAAAGATTCGAATGACAACCAAAACAGTCGTGCAAGTTTTTGAACGCGAGATTCTGTTTCAGCGGCAGCACAGTAGCGCCACACAGTAGCGACGGAAATGGCTTGCAGGTGGTCAGATGGGTTTGTCGTGGAAGCCCAGTACTGCCAAGGAAGAAGGAGAAAATGGCTGATGTATGTGACGATGGAGATGCTGTTTATGTGGGTGTGTGGTAAAAGATGGGGTTGATGATCATGCGTTTGTCACCATGTATGTGATGATGATGTAAAATAGATATTTACTCCATGAAGTTATGCTGTAACTTACTAGTGTTCATAAAAGATGCAATGACGTTAGAAAATGCAATTTATTATCAGAAGAATGCTAAAAGTTTAGAGTCAATCAATAATATATAGATCATTAACTTTTTGAAGATGAAAATTTATTTTGATGCTTTACATCTATATTTTTGTTTGATTATTAGATGATTTTTATAGTAAATGACGGATGATTTTTGAACGATGAATCTTTTTTTCTATAAATAAAAATAAAAAAAAGGATCTTAGCGCTAGCGACCGTTTTGATACCCACGGAGTTCAAGATACGACAAGGGTCGCTTACGTGGTTTTGACGTGTGAGAAAACGATGGTCCATGCATCCATTAACAGACAACGATTTAGTTTGAGGACCCTCCTCGTCAACCTCTGAAACGAAGGCTGCTATCGATTGCAGTTTGGAGAGAGAATCTGGGCGGCGATGGGTGATCATAATGCCAAAGGCCAGGAATTCGAGAAGATGGCCGAGAAGAAGCTCGGCGGGTGGGGTTTGTTCGGGAACAAACATGAAGATGCCGCCGAGTTGTACGAGAAGGCTGCCAATTCTTACAAACTCGCTAAATCATGTACTGTCCCCATCTCTCTTTCTCGATTTCAATTTGTTCTGCATGAATTTGCCATAATTTGGTGAAAGAAATGTCAATCATCTGTCGATTGATGGCAGTTTTGTTGAATGATTGGGGTTTGTGTTTGTGCATTTGTCGGAATCGAATTTGGCTGTAATTGATGTTTGCATGCCTTTTGCTATCTGCATTGGTTGAAGATATTCATCTTTCTTATGGTTAATCGTCAAATTTTGCGTTTTGTGATTCAATGGCGATGGTTTGATGTGTGTCGGAGGGAGTTGCGGAATTTCTTTTTGGATTTGAAATCGATGCACTGCATGCGAAGGACTTGCGGAATTTTCAGCTTTGTGAGGATGAGAAACTCTGTTGCCCTCAATGATTTTAGATGGATAAGGATGCAATCTTGATGGTTTTTTGTGTGTTAGAGGAAATTGCCATTAATGAAACCAATCAAATAGGGATTTCTTTGGTCCATTGAGTTTCTGATATAGCTCTTGAATTCGAAATTGGATGCACTGCAACATAAGGACCAAAATTTTCATTGTTAGATTCTTTGTTTTGTTTTGTTTTGTTTTTTTTTTTGGGGGGGGGGGGGGGAGAATTATGCTTGGTTTGCAAAAACTTACCTCCTCAACTATCCAAATGTGCAGCTGTATAAAGGGCCACCACAGCCTTCATGAAAATCTTAGCGAGGATGAAATAATCAAAAAATTTGCATGCCTGTGAATATCTGTATAACATTTGTGATATGTGAATTTAGGGGACGAAGCTGGTGCTGCTTATATGAAATTGGCTGAGTGTTATGCAAAGGTGAGTAGTTTGCACCTGGCGGAGCTGAATCATTTTTAAAGTTTATAAATACTTGGAAATCAAATGTGTTCAATATTCTATTGCAGTTGGATAGCAAACATGAAGCAGCCGCTGCTTATGCGGAGGCAGGTCATGCCTATAAAAAGACAACACCCAAGGGTATGTTTAAATAGTATGCCAAGAGTACTTAGTATGCAATATCTTCCTGCTAATACATCACCAATCAAAATTGTTGGTTGACCCACTAGTTTCTATACTGTGCGGAGAGCTCTTGCATTCCCATCTATCATTTAGTGCTGTATAGAAGCCAAAGTGCTAAAAGTCAAATGTGGGCTAGTTGCTATATTTCACATGATTATGTGGCTTTCCAAAAAGATGGCGCTTCAATAAACAACATCTTTAGGTATAGACTTTTTTATTGCTGCATGCATTGTTATTTGATGATGCAAATTTGCTAGGGCTTGCATTTCCAGTTCTTAGAACTACTTGGAAGAATTTAAACCAACAACAATAAGAAGAATAGTGTGGACCATCACTAGCATGCTCTCAGCAAATGCAGATGTCAGTATCTCGCAAGTGTTTTTATCATTGTTTAGTTATCATTTGGATTTTGGATCATGGGATTCTTTCTTTTCATGAACTCTTGCCTGTAGAACAGAATATGTAGAGGAAGGAATGATGGAAAACTTAAGTCCTTGAACATCAATTCAACACAGTCGCAAGTGGATCATTGCAAACAGTTGAACGATGTGCTTAGGTTCTTGGAGTTAAGAGATTAAAATACAATGGTGGCAAGGGCACAATATGGTGGCTAGTTGTCTATGGGATGTAGGTGAGAGTTCTCGGTTGTCTTGTTTCTGGGAGACCCATGAAAAGATTGTAGCAGAAATAGTATATATTGTTGGTAGGTTTAATGTGCCTATTTTCTTCCTCTCAGCATTGTTGTCTACTACTACTGTAACATTATTGAGAAAATATTGATTAACAATAGAATTGGTTATAGAGGAAATCCATTCTTGAAAGATGGAGGAGTACTCACCATCTCGTTGGAAGGTTAGGGGCTCAAACAGTGAAACCCCACCTATTGCAAACTTCCCCTTTATGCATCTTCCTTCCTGGATGGGCTAATCTTACTCTGCTAACCTTGGATGGGGCTACGATTGTCTTTCTGTCCGAAATTGTTTCCGTGAGCTCACTTATAACTACTTTGCAGAGAAACAAAATTGACATAGATACTTGATGCAACAAATATCTGTATGAAAGCACTCCATGTTTCCGCTGCTGGTCTTTAGTCTTGTGCCTGCTCTTTCATGCACGTTTTAGGAAGTTGCGTATTGGCAATAGAGATTGTATTGATTACCAGATGCTTCTGCAAAACTTCCGTAGGATTCCTAGGTGTCGTTTTTGAAGTCATATGCAGATCCTTTTTTTGTGTCCTTTCATGCTGCAGATCCCTTTCTATGAGTACTAAATTGGTTCCTGAGGTGATCATTTCGCCTAATTTCATGCTATGGCTGAATAGCTCGGTCTGCGTATTCATGTTGATATCACTGAATGCTGAGATCGACATGCTCAGTCTCTAAACATTTAAGTTCCCTAAATAACACCTTTATTCCTCTATCATTCAAAACATTGATGGGCGATGTGATGCAGCAAATGCTTTTCCGATCTTCTTCATTTGCAACTTCTGTTGTAATACGACGACAGAAGATTGGGTGATTATCAGGATTTCCCAAGTGATATTTCTACCAGACCCTTGTGAAAGAACTTGCAAAAAGTAGCATCACCATCTCTCTTTGCTGGTGGCCTCCTCCATAAGAACTCAACCATCTTAAACTATATTGAATCTTACAAAGTCTTTCATTCTTCTGCTAGCCAACTTGAACACTTTCTGAGCATCCTTGGTATCCAGCTCTTGATAAAGGCTGCCGTAGTCTCTCATCTTTCAGGATAAAAGCCTCCGGGTTTCCCATATAGCTGTAACTGGAAGCTAATTGCTCAAAAGGTTGATGTTTTGTTTTGAAACAAAAATTTTAAAAATAGGGTTTCTTGAATAGATTTTATGTGGAGCAGTGTGTAGATATGGGTAGGTGAATTGGTTCTATTCATGTTCTTTGCTTGATTTACAGTATGTTGTTGATCATGGCTGCAGTACCTATTGTTGTGCCCCAGTTGAAAATATGTATGTGTTAAAGAGTATCTGATTTTGGATTTTCTACAGAGGCGGTGTCTTGCTTGGAGCAGTGTGTCAATAACTTCCTTGAAATCGGGAGACTTAACATGGCTGCTAGATATTGTAAGGTACGCATATGTTTGGTTAATAAGTTATCCTGATCTCTTCTGCTAGATTTAGCTGATACTGTTACTTTCTCAACAAATGTGTGAAGGGTATTGCTCAATGTTATCTGAAAGCTGGTCTCTGCTTCTGCTGGCTTCTATTGGAAATAGCCTCTTTGCTTTTAGGGTTAAAGCTGTATACATTTGAATTCCCCCAAACTTCACTTGGCTGGATCTGTTAATTTTTTATATTAATTGGGTCATAAACAAAGAGTCATGCATACAAGCTCAAATGAGGTTCCAACCCAAAACCAATTGGCAATGGGTGGAGTAACTCACAAGCTTATATTATATGCTCAAGCCCTTTAATTTTATCAATGTGGGACAACACCCACTTTCACATTCTTTCATTTGACCAATGCAAGATAATACCCACTTTCATACTCCAACACGCCCCCTCGCGTGTAGGCTACCAATATGGCCCAATACGTGCACACAATTTTAATCAAATGGGGATGGTGGCACATCAAGATCGAGCACCATGCTCTGATACCATATTAAATTTTTATATCAATTAGGCCATAAACAAAGAGTCATGCATACAAACTCAAATGAGGTTCCAACTCAAAACCAATTGGCAATGAGTGGAGTAATTCACAAGCTTATATTGCATGCTTCAGCCTTGTAATGTTATCAATGTGGGACAACAACCACTTTCACATTCTTTCATTTTACCAATATGGGATAATGCCCACTTTCATACTCCAACCGGATCCATGCTGGGTTTAGTTGTTGTTGTTGTGCAATGCCATAGATATCTTTTTCTGGTGGGTCATCATAGACGTCAAGGAAAAGGGCTCTAGACCTCCGGCATCCCACAATTTACACGGATTTACACAGTTTCTCATGTTTCATATATGGCCAGCATTACTTTAGCTGGTATGGGCGACTTTTTTTCTCTTCTAAATGGGAACTATAACTTCATTTGTGAATTACAATGAAGATTGAGTACGAGTAATTGTAGGCATGAATTATAGAAACAAAACTGAGCTTTCAACTAAATACAAATCTTACTGGCACTCGTCTTTGAAACTATGACCATCTTGTTATGAATTATCTTAGCTGACTCTGCATTTTTAATGTTGATGGAAAGTCTCTCAGTCTGTGCTGTAGTGATTTGAAAGCAAACTTAATGCAATATTTTCGACCAGCTCAATAAATCATAACTTTCGTAAGAAGAGAGACTAATATTTCCATTAATAGTGGAAAAACCTCTTATAAATGAAGAAACTGACTATATTAGAAGAAAAATAATACTAAATGAGCTAGCACAGAAATAAGTTAAAAATTTAAAATGGGCTCATGGTTGGCCATTGACAAAAATGGCCAATACAGCCCCTCAATGCCAGGGGTAGGTGCGTGTTTTTTTTCTTTTTTTGGGGGGGGGGGTGTTTTCAAGGGCTTCAGGGCTGTAGCTACATTGATCTGATGTCAACCCTTGATGAGACATTAGTGGATGGTCTTTTGTCAATAACGGAGAGTCACTTCAAACTCTGAAAATAAGATGAGGATAAAGGGGTATAGTAGCCTAAAACAAGTTAACTAGATAAGGAAAAAAAGTGTCCTAGTATTACTCAAATACTACTTTCCTCCTTGTAATATGACACCTAAAAAAGTAGCCCTAAAATGCAATCTGAAAATACGATAAAAATATCAAAAATACAATCACTTCCTAAACCTAATAAATTTATGCCATAAATCATGAATTATTTCCTTTACTTGCTAACTGCATCAATGATCAATGAAGGGTCAATATCTTGTGAAATTGTTGTCTTGTCTTGATTCTTGAAAGAATAATGATCATGATTACATCATGAACACTCATGTGTTCAATTGTCATGCATAGGAAATTGCTGAGATATGTGAGACTGAGCAGAATTTGGAGCAGGCCATTGTTTGGTTTGACAAAGCTGCTGACCTTTTTCAAAGTGAAGAGGTAACGACTTCTGCAAATCAGTGCAGGCTGAAAGTTGCACAGTTTGCTGCACAATTGGAACAGTAAGCCAGTGCTCCCCCCCCCCTCCTATTGCTGGATGCATCCTTTCTCTGCTATTGATACTTTGTTCATCCTTTATCAACTATTAGGGTGTTGTAATGGTGAATTATGCTTCAAGGTGGATGAGTTTCAAATTCTTATTGAGAGGAATCAATTCTTATATTGCTCTTTCCTGCCTTTTCATGTTTAATTCACACTATAGGTATATACGATGATTATGTCGTGAAGATCATTAATCCATTGTTTCTCAACTTTTGTTGCCATTTGTTTTGTTGTTTTGGGATTATGTCGTCGTGTGGTTTATTCTGATAACATTCTAGGTGAGGGTGTGCTAAGAACCATTTGACAAGCCAATGCAAATCTTACCATTTTGTTCTTATATCAATCAGGGGTTATGCCAATATATTTAGAACCATCTACAACAACAACAACAACAACAATAATAACAACTCCCAGTGTGGGTCCCGCTTTCGCGGGGTCTGGGGAGATCCAGCTGTAGGCAACCTTACCCCTACTGGTATTCCTACCCATAGAGAGGTTGATTCCTTAAGACCCACAAAAAAATTTTTTTTTTTTTTGAAAAAGGTTTATAAAGAAAACGATTGCAAACCAAAAATCAAGGAGGAGAAAATGTGCCGGAGAGCAAAATAAACAAGGAGTAGAGACATACCTCAACCAACCAGGGGCGCTAGATGCTGTCACATCCCAGAAAAGTACGACCTGCAGACAAGCACACCAAAACCCTACCCGCCCCACCCCACCGAAGCTACTACCACCTACGCGGCCGGTCCCCTACAATCAGAGACCTTAATCCTATCCCGCCACAACCTCCTATCCTGAGCCATGTCCTCCGTCAGACCGGCAACTCTCAGGTCCTCTCTAACCACTTCCTCTAGGCTCTTCTTCGGTCTACCCCTCCCTCTCTTTCCACCGGGGGGGACGATCATCTCGCACCTCCGCACTGGGGCGGCCACACTTCTCCTCTTTACGTGGCCAAACCATCTGAGCCTCGATTCCCTCATCTTCTCCTCTATGGGGGCCACTTCAGCTAAGCTCCTGATTACTCCATTCCTAATTCTGTCCAATCTCGTAAAACCACACATCCACCTGATCATTCTCATCTCATTTACCATCAACCTTTGGGCCTGCGTCTTCTTTAGAGGTCAACATTCCGATCCATAGAGAACAGCCGGTCTAACTACCATCCGATAGACTTTGCTTTTCAATCCTATGGGCACTCTCTTGTCACACAGTACCCCTGACGCTAACTTCCACTTTGCCAACCCACTCTTATCCGCTGGCTAATATCCTTGTCAATGTCCCAATTTTGCTGGATGATCGAGCCCAGGTACTTACATTTAGCGACCTTTGGTATCACCCTCCCATCCAGCGTGATTTCTCCCCCCTCTTCTATCCTACCACTGAAACAGCAATGGAGGTATTCCGTTTTTGATCTACTTAACCGAAAACCCCTAGCTTTCAGCGTATGCCTCCAACTCTCCAACCTGTCATTCACCCCCTGTCTGGTCACATCCATAAGAACGATGTCATCTGCAAATAGCATGCACCAAGGCACCTCGTCCTGGATTCCTCTCGTGAGTTCATCCAAAACTAAAGTGAAAAGAAACGGGATTAGGGCGGAGCCCTGATGTAGGCCCATACTAATAGCGAAGTCGTTAGAGACCCCTCCCGGTGTCCTAACACGCGTCCGCCCTCCCTCGTACATATCCTTGATTACACGGATATACGCGGGCGACACCCTTTTCTCTTCCAAACACCTCCACGATACCTCCCTCGGGACTCGATCATACGCTTTCTCTAGGTCAATGAACACCATATGGAGATCAACCTTTCTATTCCTAAACAAGCCTATGAGTCCTCTGAGGAGGTGGATCGCCTCAGTGGTCGACCTGCCTGGCATGAAACCAAATTGGTTCTTTGAAATCTCTACAACCTCTCGTAACCTTCTCTTAATCACCCTCTCCCATAGCTTCATAGTGTGACTGAGCAGCTTGATGCCCCTAGAGTTATTACAAACTTGAATATCCCCTTTGTTTTTGTACAGTGGGATGACTATGCTGGCCCTCCACTCTCTGGACATCTTGGCGGTCCTGTAAATAATATTAAACAGCTCCGTGAGCCACTCTAGCCCTACCTCCCCCATAAACTTCCAAACTTCCACTGGTATCTGGTCTGGGCCCACTGCCTTCCCATTCGCCATCTTCTTCAAGGCCTTCAATTCAGTAGTGGCTTTCTGTGGATTTGCTGTTTTGGCTATTTCTGCTGCCGTAGGAAGGAGACATCATTATTTTCAGATGTCTAGGTATAGTTTCGGGGAGGTTTAGCATATATTGTGGTAGTTATTAATTAGAGAGAATCGATTAGTAGAACTGTAGAAGCATGAGATTATGTTTTTCCTTGGTCTTTCTTTAACATGTCGTTCCTCAAACTTGTGGGTCCAATATGATGCATGATAAGGATAAAAAAAGGAATAAAGAGATATAAGTATGTCTTAATATTTCCATAAGTGACGTATTTGATAGTTTATTATCTTCGTAGTTTCGTAGTTTATCTTTTAGGAATAGCTTATCTTTTAGTTATCTTCTTGGCTAGAAAATAATATCTTTGTGATCTTCTTAATCTTTTAGTTTCCTTATTGTTTTAGACCTTTTCTCTATTTAAACTCCCTATTATGCATTAGGGAGCTAGACTTGAATGAATTAAATTGAATTGAGAATTATTTGCGAGTGTTCACTTGTTTAGGTGTGAATCTCCCCGGTGTATGAATTGCTCTTAGAGCATCTTACATCAAATTTGGTATCAGAGCACTTCGATCTTAGCCGCTGCCTTGTGTGCTTTTTTCTTTTTTCTGTGCCCCTCCACATCAGATTTCAGCCACAACGCACATCAGATTTCAGCCATACGAAAAAAAGGGTCCAAACCCTAAGCCTAGAGCCTGTTCGCGACCAACCCCCAAATGCACCACTAGGCCCATCGGCAGCAGCCGCCCCACCATCCATTGACCATCCTTCTGTGGTCGCCACTACCCAACCGCCGCCGACGGCCCACCTCCGCCGGAACGCTAAAACCTCAATTTCTCTTGCCCTAAATTACAAAAAACCCTAGCTTCTCAAATTCACCCTTCAACCATCACAATCCGCCGAAATTGGACCTCCCCCTCGATTGCCCAATAAATTTCGTCCCAGTCCCTAAATCAATTGGGTTGAATAGCATCAGAATTGATTCGATTGATTGTTCAACCACTCACAAAACTCTAACACATTGTTTGGATTGAGATAAGAGGGGGAAGGGAGGGGAAGAGAGGGGAAGGTAATGAAGAGGGAGGGAAGGAAAGAAAGGTGATTTATACTCACCTTGTTTGGATATGTTGTAAGAGGGGATGGAGGGGAAGGAGGGTGAAATGTTCTCCTTGGTTCCCCTTCCTTCCCCCTCATTTAATATTCCGAAACAAGGGAAATAAGTGTTCATTAACCTTTATTTCACTCCCCTCCCTTTCTCTCCCCTCAATCCAAACATACTGTAACCCTAATTCAAGAATTGCAGAAATCCTAAAACCACAAATTCGCCCTTGACCCACCCATATCTTCCAAAATTGACATAAAACCTCCAGTTCCCTCTCCATTTTGCCCCTAAACCCCAACTTAGTTGAAGGAATTCATACCCATTTGAGAGTCAATTGCTCCATCTAGGTCGACTTCGGAACCCTAGCTGCAAATTCTTGAAAATCATTGGCAAAATTGCAGGGTCTTGCACCTTCTTCCACCATCAGTGGAGACCGAGAGTTCCTTACCCGTGGTTTTCTGCCACTGCCGGCCCTCTTCTCTCTGGCAACCGTCCTTGGTGGTTTTCCATAGTCTCTTGTCACTCTGCCCTTCTTACAGCTGCTGCTGGTGCCTATTCCTGTTCTAGTGTTGCTGCCATTGTTGCTGGGGAGTCTGTTTCTGCTTCATTGCTCCTTGTCTCCCTCACTCTATTCAGCTCTCTTCTCTTGGTTTCTTCTGCTAGTGCTGCTGCTGGAGAATCTTGTCTGTCCTGTTGCCATTTGCTGCCCGGATCTGCTCTCATCTTCTATTGCTTGCTGATGACAGCCTTAGATTTATGACATCATCATGGTGTTACTAAAGCCAACATGGTTATTGAAACAAGATCTTTCAAACCAACGTTTCAAAGTTGGGGATCAATTACTTAGTTCTCTGCCATCTTCGAACGATCTCCTTGAATTGTTGGAAAAACTTGAAATCCTTCTGGCTCAAGTACACCAAGACCCTCCAGGAACTAGTGCCCCTCAAAGGAGTTTTGCTCTCGAAAGAGCTTGCAAATCATGCAAATTTTGATATTCAGATTTGTCTTGCTTTATACCTCTCTTGAGCTCATTCGGATTACCGCACCAAATCCCCCTTTTGAAGATGAGCTGATGAAGAAATCCTTTCAAGTTATTGTGTCATCTTTTCAAGCCCTACCTCATAGTTCTGACAAGTCATACCACAAGAGAGTTCACATACTGTAGTCCATGAGCAGAGTTAAGTCTTATTTGGTGTTTTTAGATTTTGAATGTGATACTCTTGTCCTTGACATTTTCCACAATCTTTTAGCATTAATTAAAGATGATCATTCTTCTGTGATGCTTGCATATTTAGAGTCCATCCTTGTGGGCATTCTCACTGAAGCGGATGACTTTTTTGTTAGAATTTCTTATTTCCATACTCTCTCGAAGTCATCAAGTTATCAGTAAAAGGGTATTGGAGACATGTGCATCTCGGATTCCACTATAACAAATCCTTTCGTCTATAGATGCAATTATGCACAGCAAGGAGAATGAAGGTCATAATGGTCGACCTCAGGTAGAAATTATAGCAAGTGATGCATGTAATGGTGCTACGGTAGATGAGGAGTGTCGGAAAGCTACCTATGAACGTAAGCCTGTGCCAACTACTCAGGATATTCAATTTTGGTAGCCAGAAGTCAAACATTTGCAGATGTCAAGACTAATAAGTGAGCATGTCGATTCATTTATCCATAACGAACTTCTATTTGGCAATAAGTTACACCAGCTGATTGCATTGTTACTTTTCTTGGAGAAGCTGCAAGCGTATCAGTTTTTCCATTTGCGGAGTGATGTGAAGTTGGTTCCTTGCTTGGTTTTCTTCATTTTGCAATTGTGTAAAACTTGAGGATGAGTTTTTTTTTTTTTTTTTTTCCAACCGGGGGAAAATGAAGTAGGATAAGGATAAAAAAAGGAATAAAGAGATATGAGTATATCTTAATATTTCCACAAGTGAAGTATTTAATATTTTATTATCTTCGTAGTTTATCTTTTAGGAATAGCTTATATTTTAGTTATGTTCTTATCTAGAAAATAATATCTTTGTGATATGGTTTATCTTTTAGTTTCCTTGTCTCTTCTCTATTTAGGCCCTATTCTTTTCGTAGTTTAATGGACCCAACCCACTCTTTCCCCCCCCTTTCCCACATCTTCCCACATCTTCTCACACTTTTAAAAAAATACTACTCCTTTTCACTCTCACCCACTTTCACCCATCCTTCCCACTCCTATATTAACTATTATTTTTCATATTTTGAAAACTTTTATAATTTATGTAATTGTGTGTACGAATAGTCTGATAATAATTATGAAAAGTTTTATTTATTTTTTGAATGTTATGGAAATATTTGTTAGTCATGCTGAAAATTATAGATGACGTAATTTTTGCTATATATATCGAATGAATAATATTTTTTCTGCTTTGTTAAGCAAATGTTAGTTTTTTGTGACTGGTAGATATTTTGGATTTGATTCTGTATATGGAAGAGATGCTTAATTTTTTTTTTTTTTGCGTTGGTTACGAAATATTTGTTATAGATCACCAAAGCGTGGATGGTTGTTGCTGTATGTGTAACAGATTTATTTTCGTTCATCGTAATTTGGGGCTAAATTTGCAGATGCTTTTTCCAGTATAATGAAGAAACGTGTAAATTTTTTTTACGTTGTTTGTACTCCGTGACAGAAAGTTTAGATGTATTGTACGTGTATTTTGAGCAGATATTTTTTTCCGTGTGTGTTAGTAATAAAATATTTGAAGTTCTTTACACAAATTGTAGATGATTGTTTTCCGTGTACTAAGGGTCTGTTCTTTTCGTTGGAAAATATGGGTTGGTAAATGAGTGAAATTGGTTGAAATTGATAGAAGTGAATTAAAGTATGTTGAAGTGGGTATTTTTTATTGAAGTTGATTGAAGTAGGTTGAAGTGGGTATTTTTTTGTTGAAGTTGATTAAAATAGGTTGAAGTGTGTTGATTTTTTTTTTTTTTTTTTGGGTATGATGGGTAGAAGTTGGTTAAAATAGTGAGAAATAGATTGAAATTGGTTGAAGTGGGTTGAAGTTGGTTGAAATTGGCGTTTTTTTATTAAAGTTCGTGAAGTGGGTTGATGTGGATTGAAATTGGTTGATGTTGGTAATTTTGGATTTAGCAACGAAAAGAACAAGGCCTGAACATATGTGTATTTTTTTTGTTGTTCGTATTTGATTAATATATGAAGAAAAAAATACATCGGTACTTTGTTTTACGAATAACAGAAATTATAATTTTTTTAGGTAACAACGGCCATGAAACAATATTTCGTACCTGAGTCAACACAGAAAAATATTTTTTTTCAGTCTAAAAATTTTTTTTTTATCATCGGTAATTACTATCACAATTAAAAGATTACATTAAAAAAATAAAATACGTAACTTACATCAACTCTCCTACTTCATTCAACTCTTTCCTACTCCTTCCCACTTCTTCCCACTCTTTTCCTCCCTTTCTCACACTTAAAAAAAAAAAAAAATACCACTCCTACCCACTCTTACCCACTCCTTCTCCCTTTTTCACTCCCACCCATCCCACACCTGCAATTTCCAACGAAAAGAACCAGGCCTTAAGCTCCTAATTATGCATTAGGGAGCCAGATTGAATGAATTAAATTGATTTGAGAATTATTTGTGAGTGTTCTTGTTTAGCTGTGAATTTGCCCCGTGTGGGAATTACTCTCAGAGCGTCCTACCTCTTATTGTCTTGGAATTCTATAGGACATTGACTCCCTCCCCCCCTCCCCCGCTTTTGCTTTGAGTTTCTGATAGTCATGACTACATCTGTTGGAAGTCAGAGGTGAATTTACAAGGAAAAAGTTTACAGGGACTTGTGAGTCTTCATTATCTTATCATGTCAATGAAATGTTCTTTATTTGGATTGTACATGTGAGAAATATTGTTCAATCCAACTTACTTCTGATTTAGATTTTGAAACTTGAAAAACTCTTAAGAGTCTATAATTTAGATAATCTAGATAACTATCTGTATTCCCTGTTGTTTAGGAAATGTCAAATCTCCTAAGTTGTGTATATGAACTGAGTAAGGCCCCATTTTATTTCGCGTTTTTGAGGATTTAGCTAAGAGCTTATATCTGCTTACAGCTTCTTACATCTACTTACTGCTTCTTACATTCTTAATATAATCCTTACGTCTTCTTACATTTCCTTACATCTTTTTACATCCTATATAGATTTTCTATAACATTTATTTATTTTAATTACAAAAATATATATATTTTTTTAATTATGCTACTAATATACAAAATTTATAAATATCTTATGAACACAACATTTGCATAAACATAAAAACATAATATAATGACATAAATTATATTTGAGTTTCGATTTAATGCTGGGCATTAATACTTTAGGAAAAGTAGGATTTTATTTTTTTGTTCAACTGATATAACGACGTAAATTACGTGTCGACGTAAATTATATTTGAGTTCGGCTGATATAAAGGTGGGTGGGTTTCTTTAGGAGAAGTAGAAAATAGTTAGGCAAAAGTAATGCTGGGAATTAATACTTCTACGACCTCCTACCTGCCCATTTAAGGTCTCATCATTTGTTTTTATTTTATTTTATTTTTTATTTTGGAAGGTAATTTTCAATTTTTGGTTGTTTAATATGACAATACAATTTTCGTATTTTAAGCATTGCTGAATAATGTTTTAAGGGTTTATTTATAAAATTTCTTGGTAACAATATTGACTATATATTTACATTTAAAATTGTTTACTTAAAATAGGATTTTATTTTAAGAGTTGTATTCAATTTTATCAAAAAAATTTATTTTTTTTGTTATACTTTACTTATTGGATCAAACTAATGTAAATATAAAAATCACCTCAAGTGTACGAAATTTTATTGACAAAATTTATGGGGTTTAATATATTCTATTGTTGCGTAATATAGTTAATGGTGTATTTTCAATAATTTTATTATTTTAATATTATTGTTTCTCATCCAAAACGTTCATTGTAAAACAAACATATTTCGTTTCAATTATATTAAGAAATATTTTGTTTACTAATGGTATCAAATTTTAGTCGTGAATACGACTAATAAATCATAATTGTCACAAATTATACTATACAACTCTTTAATAATTCAACAACTCCTTATATCTATCCTCACGACTCCTTGCAGCTCTTTATATCTTCTTACCGCTCCTTACATCTTCTTACAACTCCTTACAGCTCCTTATAGTTCCTTACATTTTCTTACAGCTTACAGCTGTGTCTTATCGCGAAATAGAACAGGCCCTAAGTCTGATGTGTAAGCTGAGGGCCTCATTAGTTTGTCTGTCTTGTGCTTATGCCATCTGTATGTCTACATATTTGTTCAATGTGGCTGCTGATGTTCAGGCAATCCAGCTCTTGTGTGATCATGTAACGCTGATTGCCTCAATTTGAATTTCAATGCTGGAAATAGATTGACCGTTGTCTTCATGGATATATGTTTCATGCAGGTACCCCAAGGCAATTGAGATTTTTGAAGACGTTGCTCGACAATCACTTAATAATAACTTGCTGAAGTATGGGGTTAAGGGTCACCTTCTCAATGCTGGGATTTGTCATCTCTGCAAGGGTGATGTTGTTGCAATAACGAATGCCTTGGATAAATACCAGGTTTCTTTTCTACTGAAATTTGAGTTTCGTGAGTAATTACTCATGCTGCATTATGACTTACTACGTTCTTGTACTTGCACCTGCAGGATCTGGATCCCACATTCGCGGGAACACGTGAATACAGACTTCTTTCAGTACGTTTTTATCCTCTGAATTTTTGTTTCCTATATTTTCTTGGCACATTAAGCCATATGATAATTCAAATACATGGCACAACTAAATGGTTTATGGGAATGTGAAAATCTGCTTGTAAATAGATTGTGATAAATCTATATCATAAAGTCGTGATTTGTTGAAACAAACTGATGGAGTCCCTTCTAGTCTCTGCCTATCTGTTTACTCTTTTCTATTTGTACAATTTAGTTTGTGTATTTATTTGATATGTACATGCCCTTTTGATTATTTTACACAAATGATGATGGTAAATTAGTCTGCTGCTGTCTTGCATTATATGTCTCATGCTAGTTTGGCTGTAGTTTAAAAACTTCCTACTTTTTCTGTGGTTACAGGATTTGGCAGCTGCAATTGATGAGGAAGATGTTGGAAAATTTACTGATGCACTCAAAGAATTTGATAGCATGACCCCACTGGTATGCTCTCTAATTTTAGGATAACTTCTTCATTAATAATCTTGTCGGTAATTTGAGTACAAATTATTTCGTATTATGTCCATCCCATAGTTTTGCATACCACCATTTTGAGGTTTCAGACTAACCTTTTCAAGAATAGTAGTGATGCATCTTTGCTAATATAAATGTAGCAGTTGACTTTTTCAATTTCTGTGGTATTTTGCTAGATGGTGTTGTTTAAGCAATTGATTATATTTTCAGTATTTTGATATCTTTCTGTGAAACCTGAAATGGAGAAGTTTGGCCAAATTTGTGGGGTATATGGACAGTACAGTTTCTCAAGCCGGTTGATGATACGCGGAGCTGGCACTGAGTTACCTTTCCTATCTGGCTTTGTTCTGAGCATTTTTATTTGCCTCAAAACGATTGAGACTTGGGAGTCATGTTTGATATTGTGTGGTGCATTGGGTAAGGTACCTTTTGTTGGTAACCTATAGATTTGGTTGGCTGGGTATTTTGAAAGGAGCATTATAAAGTCTCCCTTAATATTGTTTATCTACCTGTAGCTGATCTTTTTTATTTTCATTTTTTGGGGGGTGTTAGGGGAGACATGCCTGTTTTAATTAAGAAAGACGGATTTTATGGCCATCAAGAACTTGTGCTGGCATTACTTTTATCATCTATCTTTTTTTTTTTTTTTTTTTTTCCTTTTGATTTTGAGTCCTTTACCATTTCTTCTGCATACCCTACTTATGAAAGCCTTCAAGTTAAGTTTGCTTGGGAAAAGGGTAAAATGGTATGCAGAATGACTATTCGAATTTTGGACTGTTTCAATGACTGTCCTGAATGCCTAATAGCTCTGTGCAATTAATGCGTTATTCGGCCAGAGGCTGTTACAGGTTGCTTTTAGCTCTTCCTAATTATTGGCATAAATAAACTTGGGCAATCAATTTGGGCTGCAGGGGGGTTTATTTTAGGAAATTGAACTACCATTTTTGAGCAGCTAAAGATATAGAGATGGAAAATCTTTTTCGTCTGTGTGAAGCATGAATTATAATCTCACAGTTGAGTTATGTGTGATTACTGATTACTTAACAATCTAAAACCTAGCATGCAAGTCGAAGACTTTGGAAGTATTTTAAAGGTGCACATGAATACACAAAAGAGCAGTGAGGTACAATTCATGGCCAAGATGCTGGCTGGATTCGGAAGGAATGGGTGGACGTGGGCACCAGATATTAGTCCTGCAGGATATTTGTTGATTGCTGTTCTGTTATTGATTGGTAGATTAGTATTCAGTGTATATGTGTTGGTGTCCCCAGTGTCTGATATCTGCTTGTCTGTTATGCTTTGCAGGATGCATGGAAGACAACTCTTCTTCTTAGAGTGAAGGAAAACCTGAAGGCCAAAGAAACCGAAGAAGACGATCTGACATGAACATTTTTTGGAGTGCCATCAACTTTCGATCACCTCATTGACGTACAAATGATCTTCACCGGAATTTATGCATAAACTATAGCATATGGGATGCTCATTATGCGTATACTATGGGATGTTTTCGTGTGAAAAAAAGGGAAAAGAAGTGGTGATTTGGTTTCTGTGCTTGCAGATTAGCTCATAATGTATCTGTTGCTTGCAATTTTATTTAGGGCTAGGGATGACTTTTGCTTCATATTTTGGTCATTTTCATAAAGTTCTCAGTATCTCTGAGGGGCACAACATAAGGTGTTGAAGTGTTGGAAGTTGGAACTCTTCCTTCGTGTTCATACCTTTCAAAAACAGGTGCGAGAATGCAGTGGCTTGGATGGGCTGATAGCCAAGTATTCGCACTGCTCTTGTGTCAGAGTAAAGGGCTCAGTTTACCTAAACCAGTTTGTTGAATCGAATTACGAACAAATTTAGAGGGTAGAGAGATACGAACAAATTTAGAGGGTAGAGAGAGCTGACCGAAAGTTGTTTTTCCCAATCATTAAGATCTGCGATCAATCAAAAAATATGAGCCTAAATTAGCCAAAACAGTATTTTTGACCTATTTATCTGTATTTTAAGGAGGCGAATGACACAAATGCATTTACAGATTTACTAATGAATCTTTTGTTAGGCCAAGTACAGCACTCCCTTCCCTCAATTTGTTAGTTTTCTCTCCAAATGCATTGAAATTTCACTTTCCTCCAAAGCCTCACTCCTTCCTAAAGTTCATACTTACTAATTATAGGGAATCTTATTTCATGATTTGAATTTACTAACTTCTATGAAGTTAATTGTCTCAAACAGAGCTGGCATTTAATCATTTGACTCCAAACCCAAAAAGAATATATATCATAATTTAGAGCACTACATAACAACTGCAAATCAATGTTAAGAAAACTGGACTAGATCGGCCGATTGAACCGGTCAAACCAGGAATCGATTAAAGGAACGTCCGAAAAAAACAAAGCTCGCCCATGTCATTGGATCGGGAAAACCCAGTCAAATCTGGTCAACTCGGAGAACTCGTTCAACCTGGCAAACGAGCGGTCCAACTGGAATTTTGCCACCATGTACTTTTTCCCCTGTTTCCAAGACTTCTTGAACCCGGATTTGCCCTCAGTAAGTCCTTGCCCCATTGCCACCGGTGCATCCACCGCCCACTTGAAGGCCGAGGAAATAAAGGGGGCTGCAAGAGATTTTTGAAGCCAAACCACACGGCGGAAGATTGCAAAATGAGAGGAGAAATAAAGATGTCAGATAGAGAGAGGACACCAGGTAGAAACCTACTGACCTGGACACTGAGAACTGACGCAGCGAGCGGCGAAGGGTTGAAGTAGAACGTAGAAACCTAGATTTGTTGGATCCAATCCGGTTCAATCATCAAACAGGTCAATTGGTCCAATTCGATCTAAGTCTAGACCTAACAAATGGGTCATTTGGTTCGGGTATAGGTTAAGTTAACTTTGAATCGAATCATGTTCCGGTTAAGTGACATTTCGGGTCGTTTCGGTTTGGGTCGGGTATGGTTCGGTTCGGGTCGATTTCGGGTTAATCATTTTTTGGTCAAATACGCTCGTCATGCTAAAGCAAGCAATTTTGTAGAAAATTTCAGGTCGGGTATGATTCGGTTCGGGTCAATTCGAGTTTCGGGTCCACTTTTAGGAGAGCATATTTCGGGTGTCGGGTCGGGTATGGATCTGGGTCGTTCAGTTCGGATTTCGAGTCTCGGGTCAGTTTTGTCAGGTGTAGATCTAACCGGTCTGATCGGTTGATCCATTGACCCACTTCATTGATCGGATCGATCACTGGTTTGGTTCTTTGAACATTGCCGCAAATTAATTTTGTTTATCTTAATAAAACAAGAAACGCCCCCCAAAATCTAGGCAATTTTTTTTTGGATAGAATAAATCTAGACAAGTTACATGACGAGAACACATCTATCAAAAACAAAAATAGACCAAAAAAAAGGAGACATGTCAGTGGAACAACACATCTATATTATACTATATACTCTCATGTGACATATAAAATAATTCTATATTAAAATTATAATATATGACAGATACATTTCTGAAAAAATATATATAAGAGCACATACACATGGGTGTGCACAATAATTTGCCCGACAGGGAGCCTCTATTTTGTCTGCAGATTGTCTCGGTCTCTGATCGTTTTGCTCCGATTCTCCTGACCCAGATCAAAGCCCGTATTGACGGATTTCTTCGAGAGCTTTTGCGGAGGCAATAGGTCAATTTGAGTGTTAATTTCAAAGAATTGCTTTCATGTCCTTCAATTTCTCCTCATAATGTTAATTTGTTTCTACATTTCTGAACTTCAATTTGAGTGTTATTCACCATTCTAGCGAAAGTTTAACAGCAAACTAATCTATTCAGTTGGAGGTGCAAGTGTGGAATCGATGGCTGGCGAGATTGGGGGGGGGGGGATGAGCAGAGTTTGAAACGGGGGGCAAAATTGTCTGGTAGGAAACTATCAATGACTTTTCTTTTTTTCTTGAGTATTGTTGATTGAGTCAAAAAAAAGTAACGGCCACTTCCCCATTAGTTGGGATAGTGGAGGGATTTTGGGGGCCATTTTTAGTAAATGAGTTTGGCTGCGTGCTATATAAATACCCCCTAATCCCTTGATCAAAAATAGACGCATACCAAGCAAGAATACAATCACATCTGTTCTCCCTCTCTCTTAAACGTACATTTTAGCTGTGTGTCGGGTTTGTGGTGTGGTATTCAACCGGGACTCTGGTAGCTTCCGGGACATTCATTCGTGGAGCAAAATACGGTAAAAGATCTGTACGCTTCCGCACATTTAGGTATGTCCTAAATCTCCCAATTCATTTAACAGTGGTATCAGAGCTAGTTTATTTTGCTCCCGTTTAGAATGAAAAAGCATGTCTGATTTATTTGTTAAATTGATGCGTCCCAGTAGTTTGTTTTACGCTCTGGGTGTTTGATTTACATTTAGACCCTTGCCCATGAACAAAAAAAGGGGGGAGAGGGTGGTTTTGAAAACGTACCATCAGCCGCCGCCATAGCCGACCCAGAGGGGTGGCGCGTGGGTTGCACGCGCCGCCGAGAGAGATCCGTTTTCTCTCTTTCCTCTTCGATTTGCCCACCACGAACCCCGATCTGTCGCCCAGACCGCACAAAACACCCGGCCGCCCAAACACGGCAGCGCGTGGGTCGCACGCACCAACGCCTGAGTGGCGCGTTGCGCGAGTGCCACCTACTGACGAGACCACTGCCGGCCGATCTATGTGATGGTGCCGGTGGTTTGAACGTAGGGCGACTAGAGAGAGAGATCGAGGAGTTTCTTCAGAGAGGGGGCGGCGACGGTTTCCTCATTTGGCCGGATTTTGGAGGTTGTAGTACCGGAAAACGACCGGAAAGGCCAGCAGGTCGGTGGACGCCGAGCTTGGTGCTCGGAATCCATGGCGGCCGGGCCTTCCCAGGTTTTTTTTTTTCCGGCACACACCGAAATCGAGAGTCGAAGGGCAGAAAACCGAAAAGGGGTGCGGGCTGGGTGCTCGGTTCCCATGCCGGCCGGGCCTCGCCTGGGTCTATCCATGGCGGCAGGCCAGGGCACCGGCAAGTATGGAGTTTAGAGAGAGAGAGGAAGAAGGGGAAAGGGCATGCGAGAGGTGAAGAAAGAGAAGCCTCGAGAAGGGAGTGACAAGCATGCCTGGGCCGACCCCCCTCTCCCTTTAACCTATTAAAAATTGGCTCCCAATTTTATAGAACTTGTGTAGTTTAAACTCATGCTTAGCCTCGAAAAATATAATAATGTGTTTATTTTATTTGGGCAAAAGCTGTATGATTATTTGATTGTATCATTTTATACATGTCTGATAAAATGTTTTAACATATGAATGGGTTTCATGTATGTAAACTTGTAAAAGAAAAATTCTTTTGAAATTGTGGCATGTAAACTGATACGCATATCGCTATATGTTCGATTAATATATGAAAGATTAGTTCTTTCTCATTTTAACATGAATAAATGTGTTTTATGTTGTGTTTGTGCAAATATGTTTTGCATAAATTCTAAAACGTCTATGTGATGATAAAGTGTGGAATGTTAATGTGATTTAACATTGTATCCATGAAAATGTGTTTATTATGGATTATTAATAATCAAAATATCTCAAATCTTGATTCATGGAATATGTGATGATTATGAGCTTAGCGAGATTTTCAAACATATAATATGAATTATAATCTTGAGATATTTTTTTGATTAAGTACAAGATATGCCTAATGTTCATTTTTCCGAACTTGTAGATGTGGCTTCTAAGAACTCCATGATTGGTGAATTGACCACCAGTGAAAGGTTGGACGGGTCCAACTATGACATGTGGCGTCGGAAGATTGAGTTTCTTCTGGAAGAATGTGAGGTGTTGGAACACCTCACAACCACAATGTCTGCCCCCTTGACTAAGGACAAGGATGACAAGGACATTACTCAGACTGCTGAGTATAAGGCCAGCTTGGTTGCGTACCAAGATTGGTGCAAAAAAGACCGTAAGGCGCGTTATACTATGCTTTTATGCATGCATAACGACCTTATAGGTGAGTTTGAGGGTTATCCCACAGCTAAGGAGATGTGGGATAATATCCGCCTTAGGTACGGTCAAACGTCAGAGACGAGACTTCGTGCATTGCATCTTAAGTGGATGACATACACGATGGACTCGACCCGAAGCATGACCGAATATGTGCGAACCTTGCAAGCCATGCTACGCGACCTGAGGGCGGCAGGTGTGGAGATTTCCGAACGTGAACAGCGGACGAACGTGCTCCGTGCACTTCCCGTTGGAGACGAAAGGTGGAAACCGTTCATCACCACGATGACTCACAACACGAGCATCAAGACTTTTGCCGACATCACCAAACACCTTGAGTTGGAGGATGAGCGCCTGAAGGCTTGCTGTTAGCAGTTTTACTTAACCGCAAGTGCACGGCGTAGCTGTAGCTAGCAACCGGCAAGTACGGGTCGAATCCACAGGGAACTTGGTTTCAACTACTAGAACTAATTGGACTAACTCAAGCTAGGCAGTTGTCGAGTGAAGTTGGTTTAACTAATTCTAACTCTATTTGGTCTAAGACAATAATGAGAAGAAAATCCTGGATTGGGGTTCACCGCACTATGACGTTCATTGGAAAATACACTAGGTCGTGTGAATCTGCCTGTAAGATAATTGAAATGGAATTATTACCGGTTTAAAGCATCTACGCCTACTTTCGAAGGTCATTAGACTGATCAGACTAACCTAGTTGTCGACTTTCGTGAAACTAGAATAACAAGACCACAAGATCATGTAATTTAAATTCCCAATTGCACCCCCAACTACTTTCATGTCAAGTAATTCAATTGCTCACAAAGTTACTCTAAGTAAAGGACCTAACTTTCGTTAGTCTCCTAAACTCTAATTAAGAACATGAATGAAACCCTCTCAGGCAATTCATCGAACACCTGGCATGCTAAGTGAGAGTTCAATTATACTCTGGCGTAATTCACAAAAACCTAGAATTAACAATCCAATTTACATCACAGGGGCTACGCCCAATCCAAGATTAAGGAATTTAGCCGCTAAACATGTTTCAAACAACATCTCAATCAAGAACAATAACATGTCAAGGAATATAGAACTTGAACTAAAACGAAAGAAAAGGGGTAGAAAGGTGTACCCTGAACAATCTGCAACAATATTCAATCGAAAGCGTCAACAAATTTTGATCCAAAGCTTGAACTCAATAGCACAATAAGCAAAACCTAAGAGCCCTAGAAATCGCCTAAACGAGAGAGAAGAAAAGGTAGAATGAAAAAAAAACCCGGAATTACAATCCCAAAACACGATAAAACAGCGACAACTAAAGTGGCACGGTCGTGCCAGACGGCACGGGGGCCCCGTGCCAAATTTCTGCCGGACGAAAACGCGGGACCCGGCGAAAAAAGACAACCATGCCACACAGCACGGCCAGGCCGTGCCATGTGGCACGGTCGTGCCACGTGGCACGGCCACACCGTGCCATGTGGCACGGTCGTGCCGCGTGGCACGGCTAGGCCATGCCACGTGGCGCCGGTTCGGGTTTGTCGGGTCGTCGCGGTTTTTTCCTTGTCGCGTGTGTCCGATTCTCCGAGGGCTTCCGTGCGACGCTTTTTCGTAGCTTTTCTCGCCTTCTTGGCACTCCTTTCTGCTAAATGCTGTTCATCTTTCTGTTTCTTCAATAGAGTTCCTGAAAATATCGAAAGATGTTATATGAGTTAAAAGTATGCAAAAGGAGGCCGATTTGACCCTTCCTTAACACAATTAAACGTGAAAACGGGGGAGGAAATGGGTCAAATAGGGGCTAAAAATAGTACAAAATAGAGGTTCATCACACCCCCATGCTTATCTCTTGCTTGTCCTCAAGCAAGACTATGCTATGAAAAATCAGGGAGGATGGTGGACCTCTAAACACACCCTCTTCAAGGGAAAGGATGGATGCCGATGAATCACGCTAATCATGCATAGAAGGTAGTCCAGTCAAGGTGCGGCAGATAATCTCAATGAAAATGTATGCAATGTCACCCATGAATCATCTTGCCCATATGAAACACACAACATACCCCAAATATTGAAGCACATAGTAAGACATAACCTTCCTTAACAAATGGTGAGTAAGCAGGACTGGTAGGACCTCACTTTAGGGCAAAGTGGAGCACTCCCCTCAATGTGTTTGAAATATGTAACAAGGCGCTCAATACTCCAACCAATCAGGCAACTACCATATGCTTGGTAAAGTTCTCTACTCTCCACCACGAGAATGCAATATGCAATGTGTCAATCATGAGGGCTTGCAATAGGGATGTAATGGGGCTAAGGTCAAAGGTGAGAAGTGGAATAATTTGGGAAAGTGGAGCTATTAGTCAAAGACTAGGGAGCAGGAACACTTCCACAATTCAGCATTATAGATACAACTTCACACCAACTTACGAATTGAGTGGCAAAGCTCGCAAAAACCTCAAGGAGAAAACAACAAGCTTATTGCAAAAAGCTTCCATGCTACCCGTTTTATTTGCAACTTCTCATTTCATTTTCTTCTTTTTTTTTTTTTTTGAGAAGCAAAAAAAGGATGCACATTGGATAGCGTTGGAAGTACAAAAATTAATTCGCAATTTTCCCAAAACGAGCCACTAGTATTATGCCCGCAGTGAATGATCAAATGCCCCAAACATGCCCAACTACATTGTGGAAGTATCGCCCCACTAGACACCTTGACAAGGATGAAGGAAGTATACACAGGTCAAGCGTGTAATTAATGTGGTGCAACAACAACGACTGGGGGAAAGGCTCAAAGGGCTAGCAAAGGGACAGCATGCAACAACGGGTGGCTTTCTGGCTAATGTGGCTACATGAATAAAGATCGCCTCAATCATGTCGGCACATGTAATTGCTAAATGCAGTTTCAAGGAGAACAAGACCAAGTTCTAGAGATGCATCATGGAGGAGTCACACATGAAGGGAAATGGAGACTATATGTAATGAATAGTCATTAGGCTCAAAATCTCACGGGTAAACCTACCACAGTCAAGTGACTTACTCTGGGGTATGTCCCATTCATCAAGGTTAGTCAAGTCAAGCCACATGAATCTCAGGGGTAGCTAGCATGCAACACAGGGCGAAGAAACTACAGATGACAAAACAAACACAATTTGCCCAAAAACTCACACCAAGACAAGTTACGCCTCAACACACAACCCAACATGATCAATCAATCATCACCCCTTTCAATCTCATCACAAGAGGGGTTTTCGCAAACTGTAAATTTTTTTTTTTTTCAAAGCAATAAAACTAACTACTAAAGCAATAAAGTTATAAAGGATAATGAAGAGAAGGGTAAGAGATGGTACCTGAGAAGCTTACGAATGCCCGACTCGATCATTTCTCCTTTTGAATGCAAAAGCTAATCCTATATGCTCTAAACTATATGCTCGAATAAAATAAAAAGGCAAAAACAACAAAGTGCATGACATGAAATCCTATCTAAATGATGCAAATGCAAGTGATATCATCACCTACCCCCACAATGTTACCAGAAAGCGACGAGCTCACACCCCCATGCTTGAGATTTTCATTGTCCTCAATGAAAAGGACGCAGAAAAGAAACAAGGGGAGGGAAAGGGGGGAAAAGGGTGGGTGACACACACACACACACTCGCTTTTTTTTTTTTTTTAAGAACTATAAATACCTTGGGTTGCCTCCCAAGAAGCGCTTGTTTTAGGTCCTAAGCTTGACCGTTACCTCAGGAATATGATGCTCGTGTGATGTAGGGAGGTGTGGGGATGGAAGAAAGAAATGACGAGTGAGCCAGCACTTCCCCATGGCTAAAGTCAGGCATCAGTATCGCCTGAGGAGGCCCGCCAGTAGCAGTAGTGGGCAGTGGGGGTCGGGGAGGCAGAGCAGGCGGCCGCAGATGGGATCCGCCACCCCAGTCATGAAGTTCCACTCTTACGACAGCTGGAGGAGTGGAGACGGTCGGGGCCGCAAGCGCAGAGTGTGCACCTGGGGCGGGAGGTGGTATGGGTGGTAAAAATTGAAAATCCACCCGCTCGCCACAGACGGTGAAGGACATTGTGCCCATCTGCACATCAATCACAGCCCCTGCGGTCGCGAGAAAGGGGCGACCCAAGATGAAGGGGGCGGAAAGGCATCGTCCATATCAAGGACGATAAAGTCACACGGGACCAGAAAATTCCCCACCTGGACCGGAACGTCCTCCAGGATGCCCACAGGACGCCTGATGGAGCAGTCCGCGAGCTGAATAGTGATGCTGGTGGGTGTGGGGTCCCATAATCGCAGCTTCTTGCAGAGAGAGAGCGGCATGATACTCACACTAGCGCCCAGATCGCAGAGAGCTCTCTCAATCTGCACATCCCCTATACAGCAAGGGATGGAGAAGCTGCCAGGATCCTGCAGCTTGGATGGCGACCGCCTTTGCAAGAGCGCACTGCAGGAGCCGCCAATGGAAGCTATAGAAGCCTCCCTAGATGCTCCCTTCTTGGACAGGAGCTCTCGTAAAAATTTCCATTGCGCAGGGGCACTCTGGAGCGTTTCCAAGAAGGGGCTACTGGCATAGATTCGGCGTAGGATTTCCAGAAATCGCTCGAATCTAGGTTCAAGCTGAACGAGCTCAGACCATGCCAGTCGTTGAGGGAAAGGCACTCGAGGGTGGTAAGTGCGATCAATGGGTTGATGGCGGGTTTCCTCAATAGGGCTCAGACCCTCATTTTTCTCCTTTCCCTCAGTTCCGGCAGAAGCAGAAACCGGAACTACCTCCTGGAGAACCATCACTGGGCTCTCTTCTAACCCCGCGCCCACAGTAGATATGGCATTGACTTGGCGGCGGGGGTTGACCTCGGTCTGAGCCCGGAAGTTGCCCCTGAGATCTGGACAGGTGGCTCACCTGCTGAGCAATCTGGGCAATCTGTGTATCCATGGTTTTCTGATGGGCGGCCATGGAATCCACTCTGGAGGTCAATACCTGAATATTTTCTTTGAGAGTCTCATTTGTCGTAGTCTGGGTCGCTATGAAGCGCTCCATAAGGCTCTCCAGGTGAGATGTGGGTTCAGGAGGTGGAGGAGGTGGAGTGTAGGGGGCTCGGTGGTGGAAACCAGGTGGCTGGTTGGGGTTCTGAGGGTGAGGGTTGGGGTTTTTATAGAGGGGGTTCGGACGAGTATTCCAACCCTGGTTGTAGGAGGTGGGGTGGGGGTTATTTTGAGGAGGTTGGGTGTAGGTATGATAGGCGTTGACGTGCTCAATGCTAGAAGGGGCATTGTAGCACTCAACGGCAGTATGGCCCTGTACACCGCAGGCCTCACAAACAGCATAGATCCCCATGGACGACCCCACAGAAGTAGCTGACGAGGTGGTCACTTTCTCCAGGCGCTGTGCAAGGGCGTCCACCCTGCTCGCTAGGAGCGTCACAGCGTCAATCTCATGCCTGCCACCGCCCCTCTTGGGGGTGGCCTTCTCACTCGACCAATGATAGTTGTTGGAAGCCATCTCTTCCAACAACGCCTTTGCTGCTTCGATAGATTTGCCCATAAGAGCACCCCCTGCTGCAGCATCAACTGAAATCTTCACCGACCGCTCTAATCCATTGTAGAAGGTTTGGATTAGGAGCCAGTCGGGAACTCCATGGTGGGGGCACTGGCGCTGGAGGTCCTTGAATCTCTCCCACGCCTCATATAGAGACTCACCATCCTGCTGGGCAAAGGAGGTGATGTCTGTCCTCAGCTTGGCAGTCTTGCCAGGTGGGAAGTACTTGCTGAGGAATGCTTTGGAGAGTACTTCCCACGTGGTGAACGAGTTGGGCTCCTCGTTCTGAAGCCAGTCACTGGCTCTATCCCGCAGTGAGAATGGGAAGAGCCGCAGCCGGATTGCATCAGTAGACACCCCATTTAGCTTGATGGTATCACACTTCGCTAAGAACCTGCGAAGGTGCACGTTGGGGTTCTCCGAGGGGTGCCCGCTGAATTGCTCCCTCTCCACGAATGTGATCAGTGCGGGGCTGAGCTCGAAGTTGTTAGCCTCGATGGCGGGGCTAACGATGGAGGAGGTTACGCCCGATGCTTGTGGCAAGGCATAATCTCGCAGCACTCTTTGGCTTTGCTCGGCCATCTGTATTTGTGCTTGGTGCCTTCTCCTTTCACCGCTTTGCCGTCGAGCAGTGGCTTCGATTTCAGGGTCAAAAGGGGCAAGTGGTTGATCCCTTTGACTACGCCTGCGCATACAAAACCAACACTACCAAGGCGTAAAACAGTTTCAAGCACAATGAAGGGGAGAAGGGAAACAATGAAGGGATGAAAAGAAAAAGAAAAAGCCTAGTCTAGAGTACGCTAATCGGTTCTAATATTGAAAGGCGCAAGCTCCCCGGCAACGGCGCCAAAAACTTGTTAGCAGTTTTACTTAACCGCAAGTGCACGGCGTAGCTGTAGCTAGCAACCGGCAAGTACGGGTCGAATCCACAGGGAACTTGGTTTCAACTACTAGAACTAATTGGACTAACTCAAGCTAGGCAGTTGTCGAGTGAAGTTGGTTTAACTAATTCTAACTCTATTTGGTCTAAGACAATAATGAGAAGAAAATCCTGGATTGGGGTTCACCGCACTATGACGTTCATTGGAAAATACACTAGGTCGTGTGAATCTGCCTGTAAGATAATTGAAATGGAATTATTACCGGTTTAAAGCATCTACGCCTACTTTCGAAGGTCATTAGACTGATCAGACTAACCTAATTGTCGACTTTCGTGAAACTAGAATAACAAGACCACAAGATCATGTAATTTAAATTCCCAATTGCACCCCCAACTACTTTCGTGTCAAGTAATTCAATTGCTCACAAAGCTACTCTAAGTAAAGGACCTAACTTTCGTTAGTCTCCTAAACTCTAATTAAGAACATGAATGAAACCCTCTCAGGCAATTCATCGAACACCTGGCATGCTAAGTGAGAGTTCAATTATACTCTGGCGTAATTCACAAAAACCTAGAATTAACAATCCAATTTACATCACAGGGGCTACGCCCAATCCAAGATTAAGGAATTTAGCCGCTAAACATGTTTTCAAACAACATCTCAATCAAGAACAATAACATGTCAAGGAATATAGAACTTGAACTAAAACGAAAGAAAAGGGGTAGAAAGGTGTACCCTGAACAATCTGCAACAATATTCAATCGAAAGCGTCAACAAATTTTGATCCAAAGCTTGAATTCAATAGCACAATAAGCAAAACCTAAGAGCCCTAGAAATCGCCTAAACGAGAGAGAAGAAAAGGTAGAATGAAAAAAAAACCCGGAATTACAATCCCAAAACACGATAAAACAGCGACAACTAAAGTGGCACGGTCGTGCCAGACGGCACGGGGGCCCCGTGCCAAATTTCTGCCGGACGAAAACGCGGGACCCGGCAAAAAAAAGACAACCATGCCACACAGCACGGCCAGGCCGTGCCATGTGGCACGGTCGTGCCAAGTGGCACGGCCACACCGTGCCATGTGGCACGGTCGTGCCGCGTGGCACGGCTAGGCCATGCCACGTGGCGCCGGTTCGGGTTTGTCGGGTTGTCGCGGTTTTTTTCCTTGTCGCGTGTGTCCGATTCTCCGAGGCTTCCGTGCGACGCTTTTTCGTAGCTTTTCTCGCCTTCTTGGCACTCCTTTCTGCTAAATGCTGTTCATCTTTCTGTTTCTTCAATAGAGTTCCTGAAAATATCGAAAGATATTATATGAGTTAAAAGTATGCAAAAGGAGGCCGATTTAACCCTTCCTTAACACAATTAAACGTGAAAACGGGGGGGAAAATGGGTCAAATAGGGGCTAAAAATAGTACAAAATAGAGGTTCATCACTTGCGCTCCCCCCCGTAGCTTTAGTAGCTCGGGCGGACAGGCCCAAGGGTAACAAGTTCAGACGAGGGAAGAGGAAGAATCTTCATCCCTCTAAGAAACTTGGCCCTGGAGGCGGAATTGCTAAGAAGCAATCAAAGCCCAAGGGTAAGGTGATGGATAAAATGGCACGAGTGACGTGCTATAACTGCAGGCAGAAGGGCCATTTTGCTCGGGATTGTCCCGAGCCTACTAAGGTACCTTCTCCATTTCCCATTGTTAAACTACTTGTTTGTTCCCATGCATTCGTTGCTAAATTCTTTCCTAATTGGATTGTAGATTCGGGAGCAAGCAAGCACGTAGTTCGAGACAAAGTTGGGTTTGTGGAATTTCACCCTTATCCGGTGGGATCGCAGACTGTAACTCTTGGGAATGGCACTGTAGAAGACGTTCTAGGAATTGGAACCTATCGGCTTAAGTTGCGAGGGGGGAGGTCGTTACTTCTTCACGATGCTCTTTATGCTCCTGGGGTCTGATGTTCCTTAGTGTCTTACGTCTCCTTAATGAAATTAGGATTTCAGTTTGTTTCTAGTATTGACGGCTTAGACATTTTTTATTGTGGCAATTTGTTTGGCCACACATCTTTAGTAGATGATTTCCTTATTTTGGACTTGGACAATGAGTATTATAGTAATAATACATCTTCTGCTTTTGTATCATCTGTTGCTTTAGATCATGATTCTATTCTTTGGCATGCTAGACTCGGCCATATTGGCCAATAAAGAATGACTAGACTAGCTAAAGAAGGTCTACTAGGATCACTTACTACAGTTAGATTGCCTAGATGTGAACCTTGTTTAGCTGGAAAAGCGACCAAGAAACCTTTTGGTAAGGCTTCTAGGGCGCTTGGTACCGTAGACCTCATCCACTCCGATATATGTGGACCTATGAATGTTAAGGCACGTAATGGTGCCATTTATTTCCTCACTTTAATTGACGATTACTCGAGATATGGATATGTTTATCTGTTATCACATCGTCATGAAGCACTAGATGTGTTCAAACGCTTCGTAGCAGAAGTAGAGACTAAGTTGGCTCGGAGAGTTAAGACTCTTCGGACCGACCGTGGTCGCGAATATCTCTCTGATATGTTCAAAGAGTTTTGTGAGGAAAAGGGTATAGTTAGACATCTTGCGATTCCGTACACACCGCAACAAAATGGTGTTGCTGAACGTAGGAATCGCACCTTACTTGACATGGTCAGGTCAATGATGGCTCAAGCTAATCTCCCGATTATCTTCTGGGGTGATGCGTTGCTTTCAGCAACTTACATTTTAAACCGAGTACCCAGTAAGAGTGTTTCCACTACTCCGTATAAGTTATGGAATGACAGGAAACCTCTTCTGGACCACTTACGGCCATGGAGGTCGGCAGGCTATGTGCATAACCTAACCCATAGATATGGCAAACTTGGTCCTAGAGCCACCAAGATGGTCTTTATTAGATACCCTGAACATTCAAAAGGTTATGTGATGTACGGAGAACATCCTCCTGGCGGCATAAGGGAAATTGATTCCCGCAATGTCGACTTTCTTGAGGATGAGTTCCCAACTATTGGTGAAGTCAAACAGGACTTACAGTTGTATGAGTTACGACCACACCTATCTCTCGGTGAGGGGGAGGATATGTATATTACCCGTATCACCGAGGATGAGGTTTCAATTCCTAATGTAGGAGACAGTGGGAGTATACCACCCACTATTCCTACTGAGGGAAGATTATCTGCTCAGGGTACCCAACCCCAGCACGAGGGAAACCCTCAATCTCCGGTTAGCGGAAATGAGGATAGTCCTCGTACTGACCAGCCCACACCCCAAGGGGTAAGTGGGAGTGACGTCTCTCCTTCTCAAGATTCTGTATCTCGAATGGCTTCTCCTCAAGGTTTGGTACCTCGAAGGAAAAGGGGGAGAGAAGAGTTGGAACCTGTGCAAACAACGTAACCAGGTCCTAGTGTCACCCGAAGGAGTGAGCGTGGAAGAGTTCCTCGCCGATTTTTCCAAATCGAAGAGAACATCTTCTTTTGCATGCCTTTGGAAATAGAAGAACCAACCTCTTACGTAGAGGCTATTGACTCACCAAATAAGGAAGAATGGATGGACGCCATGAGGGATGAGTTGGACTCAATGGTTAGGAATGAGGTTTGGGATCTAGTCAGCCTTCCTCCTGGACGAAAGGCCATTGGAAACAAGTGGGTTTTCAAGGTAAAACGTGGAGCAGATGGGTCGGTTGATAAGTTCAAAGCCCGTTTAGTGGCGAAAGGTTACACCCAAGTTGAGGGTGTGGACTATGAGGAAACCTTTTCTCCTGTGGTGAGATTAGCCTCAGTTCGCCTACTTCCAGCGCTAGTTGCCCATCTGGACTTAGAGTTGTGCCAGATGGATGTGAAGACTGCCTTCCTAAATGGAACCCTTGAGGAAGAAATATATATGGTACAACCTTTTGGTTTCGTGTCAAAAGGTCAAGAGGACAAGGTTTGTCGTCTTAGAAAGTCCATATATGGCCTCAAACAGTCTTCACGAGCGTGGTACTTCAGATTTCATGAAGCTATTACTGCGTTTGGCTTATCCATGGTCTCAGAGGACCACTGCGTGTATGTCAAAAAGACAGAAGTAGGAATTATGTTTCTTACTTTGTATGTCGATGACATATTGTTAGCTGGAAGTAATCTGGAGATGATCAATGCCACCAAGCGGTGGCTGTCCTCTGTCTTCGAGATGAAGGACATGGGTGAAGCTAGGTTCGTCCTGGGAGTAGAAATAATCAGAGACCGCTCGAGGAAGCTTCTCGGTCTATGCCAGAAGGCGTATATCGAGAAAGTCTTAGAGCGTTTTCGGATGCACTACTCTAAACCCGTTGACACTCCAGTAAATAAGGGCTTGATCCTAAGTCTGGAGCAATGTCCGAAAACAGATGACGAAAAGCAGAAAATGAGTAGTGTCCCATATGCTAGTGCAGTTGGAAGCTTAATGTATGCCATGTTATGTACACGGCCTGACATTTGCTTCGCGGTAGGTTTGGTAAGTCGTTACCAAAGTAACCCAGGGATCGCTCATTGGCAAGCCGTCAAGAGGATAATGCGTTATCTTCGTGGAACTACTGACTTGGTACTTTGCTACCAAGGAGGAGACCTAAGGTTAAGGGGGTATACTGATGCTGACTGGGGTGGTGACTTAGATGAGTCTAAGTCCACCTCTGGATATGTCTTCACCCTGGGTGGGGGAGCCATATCCTGGTGCAGCAAGAAGCAAGATTGCATAGCTCTATCGACTATGGAAGCAGAGTATGTCGCTTGTTGCCTAGCCACGCAAGAGGCAGTTTGGCTAAGGAGTTTTCTTCAGGATCTCGGTCTAACTCCACGAGTTAATGATCCTGTCGAAATTTGGTGCGACAATACTGCTGCTATTCAATATGCGAAGGATCCTAAATTTCATAGGAAGGCCAAGCATATTAAGAGGCGTTACCATTTCGCAAGGGACGCCATTAAGTCGAAAGAAGTTATGGTTAAATATTTACCTACTGCCAAAATGATAGCAGATCCATTAACTAAACCTACTCCAAGAGATGTGTTCAAAACTCATATGTTGAGTCTTGGTCTTCATAGAGTTTAATTAGTTAGCATATCCTAGTTTTGGTTTTGGACAAGTGTGTAGTGAACTTTTTGGTTGTATGATTAGGCATATCTAAAATGTCACTAGGCTTTCCGATTATCTTGTCACACGGATAATCGATCCTGACTCTTAAGTAGCGGGTAGGATAAGACTTGATGATATTGGCACTAGGTGTGCAATATTGATAATCACCGTACCTTTGGGTAAGTACGAGTGATGTAGAGAAATAGTCACCTTAGTAAGTCTAAGATGAGATTCTGAGTGAATCGGATATAACACAACCTTATATCAAAGCCTAAAAGCCGAATTTAGAGTTACTAAGTTACGTTTAGTACGTCAACTGAATAACTCGGGTCAGTGCTGAGGAAGTACTGGACTTGTAATTCGCATGGTATAGGTAGTGACTGACTCACCTCAGTGGGAGTTATACCATGACACACATTTCATACTGTGTGTGCTTAAGTCGACCTAATAGGAGTGACAATTGATTCCCTTCCTTGTCACTGTGTGATCCCTGAAACTTCGGTGTTTCAAATAACAATCCCCTTGAACTTGGGACTATGACATAAATTCCCAACGAGATGTTGCTACCTTAATGCGTATTCCAAGAGCTATGGATCTATACAGCTCAGCGGAACGTCTTAGGAAAGCAATCTCATTGAGAAGTGATGTCGTGAGTTGCTGAGGAAAACCATTTCGTATTCACCATATCAGCCCGGGCGATTGTATTTCGAAATACAATCACATGATATATCAATAAGCATAAAGGGACAGTGTATGCCTTTGGTGATGTCTTGAATGGTTTAGGGAATTGTCTGTTTTAAAAGTGTTTTGTTAGACTGTCAGTGCCTTAACATAACGCAACTTGTTCTCTTTGATCGCACGTCACATTCCTGGTATGACACGCACGTTTTAAGAGGAGACAATGTTGTGTGAACATTGTTATAGCCTAAGTGGCCGAGTGGGAGATGTTGATTGAGTCAAAAAAAAATAACGGCCACTTCCCCATTAGTTGGGATAGTGGAGGGATTTTGGGGCCCATTTTTAGTAAATTGGTTTGGCTGCGTGCCATATAAATACCCCCTAATCCCTTGATCAAAAATAGACGCATACCAAGCAAGAATACAATCACATCTGTTCTCCCTCTCTCTTAAACGTACATTTTAGCTGTGTGTCAGGTTTGTGGTGTGGTATTCAACCGGGACTCTGGTAGCCTCCGGGACATTCATTCATGGAGCAAAATACGGTAAAAGATCTGTACGCTTGCGCACATTTAGGTATGTCCTAAATCTCCCAATTCATTTAACAAGTATCATATTTTGGTTCTCAGGATTAGAGGGGACTTGAAAGTAGTGGGCTTGAAGAAAGATCTGACTCAGGATAGGAAGCTGTGGCGGAATAGGATTAGAATTTTAGATGGCAGAGAAGCGACTCTGTAGTTGGCCGTAGCTGCAGTGGCTTAGTGCTGGTAGGGGTCTGTCGTGCTCGTATGCAGGTTGTGCTTTTTTTCTGGGAGTGACGGCAGCTGCTTAACGTGGATTGTTGAGGTACGTTCTTTTCAACTTTCTTTCAGCGTCTTTCAACTTCAGCTCCTTTGGCACTGATTTTCCTCTTTATATGCTTCGCAAGCGCTTTCCTCTATTAAACTTTTTTACAAAATCTTTTTCGTGGGTCTCTTGGAATCAACCTCTCTATGGGTAGGAATACTAGTAGAGGTAAGGTTGCCTCTAGCTGGATCTCCCTAAACCCTGCGAAAGCAGAACCCACACTGAGTGGTGGTGTTGTTGTTGTAGTATCATATTTTGGTTCTCATGTAGGCCCCCAGATTACCGTTTAGCACTACGTGTGTGATTGTGGGCTTAAGACTTCAGGGGGTTGATATTTAGAAATTAGAATTCATAGATAGTCCTCAATAATCTAATCTTACCACTACCCAATTAGCATTTGGGTGGTGGAGCATATGGCATTAGCATCCCCTTTGCAATTGCCTTGGCCTCACCAGCCACCAGCTCCACCACCGCACCTAACCCTTCGCTTGTCAGGTACCGGGTGCCGGTGCACCCTTTCTGGGGTACCCTCCATTTCTTCATTCGACCCGCCTCGCCCTGCTGTCATCCTCCCTGGTTTGGGTAACAGTTCTGGGGACTACCAAAGACTTCAAGTGAGCTTACAGGAGTATGGGGTCAAAAGTGCGGTAGCTAGAGTGTCTAGGTTGGATTGGCTTAGGAATGCTGCTGGTTTATTGGACCCCAATTATTGGAAGGGCACGCTTCGCCCTCGTCCTGTTCTTGATTGGTACTTGAGTAGGGTGGAAGAAGTTGTGAATGAAGCCAAGGAGCTTGCTCAGGGTAGGCGGTTGTCGTTGGTTGGGCATTCTGCTGGAGGGTGGCTTGCCCGTGTTTATATGGAGGAGTTTGGGAAGTCTGATATCGCGTTGTTGTTGACCCTTGGGACTCCGCATATGCCACCTCCGACAGGAGTAGTTGGAGTCGTTGATCAGACGAGAGGGCTTTTGGACTATGTTCAGCAGCATTGTGCTAATGCTGTGTATACCCCCGAGTTGAAATATGTATGTATTGCTGGGAGGTATATTCGAGGAGTTCGTGCATTTGGTAAACCTTATGAGGACTCCGAAGATGCGGGCACTGGTGATATAGGGGAGAGATCTGATGGAACTGCAGTTATGACTATATCCAAGGCGACAGTAGGTGTTGCTACCTTGCAAGCTCGCTTTATTGGACAAGGGTATAAGCAAGTTTGTGGGCGGCCAGATGTATGGGGCGATGGAGTTGTTCCGGAGGTCTCGGCTCATTTGGAAGGTGCTCTTAATATTAGTTTGGATGGAGTGTATCATTCTCCTGTTGGTTCAAATGATCTCTCGAGACCATGGTATGGCTCACCTGAAGTCGTCAAGAAATGGATAAACCACCTCCTGGACTAACTAGATATGGGATCCTCAACTGGAGCAACAAATATCTCTCTGTAAACAGTTACACTGCGCTCCTCAAAAAGCATGTTACAGTTGGAGTAGTTATTGGTAGCCTATAGATCCATTCATTTTATAATAGCGGTTTACTCACATTGTGAGCAATTATTTGTAGTCGATAGATTCGTTCATTTCTACTGCTTGTTTACTCACATTATGAACCAGGTGCCTTTCTATAGTGTTTATGAAAAGATGTCTTTTCTAGATTTCTCTCTCCCACCCGCAAAAAGGGAGGAAAAAAGGAAAGGCCTGAGGCACACAAAGGAATGATCTTCGTGTTTATGTAGTGAAATTAGTCACCAGACCTGAGGACTGTGAACTTCTTGATGACCGTTCAGTTCAGAGAATTTGAACTGGGATTTACACTGGTAACAGCATTTTCCATGCTGTAACAATTAATTTATTGGTTACAGGGTAATAATAGTGCAAATGGCTGCAGAATAACATGGACTGATTTTTGGCTTCTCTCTGCTCCATTTGGCATATGGTTCCTCGAATTACTGTTTTTTGTTCACTTTGAACTGTTCCATACCAGAAGAGCACGCATACTGTTCCGGTGGTTTTATGCCGGGTGTTTTCCCCAGTTTTCAAAGATCCTATTGGTGCTTATTTGGTGGTCAATTTTTCTTGCTGGAATTACAACTTCTCTACAGTTTGTTAATAAGTTTGGTGCATAGTACTTGGGGAAGTCAGCTTTTTGTGTTTTTGCCTGGCTGCTTTCTTATCCCTTTCTTTTTCTGTTTTCTTTTGCTTCTTTTGGGGGTTGGGCAGGGGGAGGTGGGAGCTGGAGAACGTTTTGCTGAAAATATGGAAACATGTCCAGAAAGGAAAAGAACTTCAACTGAAACTCGACAAGCCCTCGCTAGTTTCTTATGTGTTATCAAGTGCCTTCTGTATATTTTCATTAGATAGATGCTTACTGATGCATAAGTGCTTTTCTTCTTTTTTTTTTTGTGATTTACCAGCTGGATATCGGTCTCTCTCAACCATGCCGGGTGACATTACTAATTTGGGATCATGAATTCAAAATGTGGCCGTTACATGATGAAATTGGCCACATCGGATAGATTTTTCATTTGGCAGAACCGCGTTTTCACCCTGTGAGAACTGCGATATGGAACGCGATCACGTCATTACAGTGATCTTTCCTTACCACGACCAAATCTGCAATTGCGACCGAAATCGCATTTTGAATCCTTGTTTGGGATACAGTGACCCCACCATAGTATTTAATCTTTGACATTGACGCAGGTATACTTGGGTGCTACTGATTGCTGTCATTTTTTCAGTTATGATTTTGTAAGTTTGGATGCAAAATCTTTCTTTTCTATGTGGAGTGAATAGTGTTCGGCATCCTTGTTACTTCCCCAAATAGGATTATGAACTAGGGCATCTTGGACTCTTATCTTTGAGTTTTCTTCTATTTTGCAGAATGTTATCTTTTGGTAGGCAGAGGCATTAATTCTGGAATTAACATAAAGGAACAAATATATTCTGATGCATGTGCCATGAGCTGGAGATTTAAGCTTGACAAAGGCCTTTGATCCTTAAGTCCTTGTAAATATTACTGCACTAATTCGTCCACTTGGACATCATATGTGAAGTAGATGCCTGTCTACGGAATAACGGATATGATCTGTTCGCAGTTTTGATGTATGTACCTCTGGATACCCTTTTATTGTGAGAAATGAGAATGTCCACAGTAACACAAATTTCGGTTTGCTTATGGAGAGGCAAGAGCCACTTGGAGATGATTTTATTATGAACAGGTAATGCTTAGCAGTGTTGGAATTCCTTCTTCACCTTCGTTATTAGCCCCTCCCCCCCCCCCCCAAAAAAAAAAAATTCGTCATGTTTTTCAATGGAGGATAGGCTGTTTGCAAATGCCACTCTCCTGGAAAATCGTCAGGAGTTTTGTCATCTGAGTCTTCAACCCATAGGCTCACCAAGGAGGCAAAGATCAGTGTATGTTATATCCCATTATTTTCGTCCTAGATGGCAAAAGCACACATTTTAAGAAAGTGAAATCATGACTGTAATCTATAAACATTTAGGAGAAATAATGGAAGACTATTTGTTGAAAGTGCTGAAGTGCCTTTACTGACTGCGTAGGAAAGTCAATTTAGGACAACAACACAGTTAATAGAGAAGGATTTCACATGTTCTTACTTGCAGAGTTCATTTACAGATTTTAAGTTGTCCAGATTTCAAATTTCAGATTCTAGCATTTGAGATGCTTGATGTTACCAAAATACCTCAAATTCTGAATCTTGGCTTTGATTTTAAGCCACTGCTACAGCATTGTGATTATTGTATGAGCTCGGAAGAAATGCTTATGCTTTTCCATTAGGGTTTGTGCTAAACTGCATAGAGTGTTCTAAATTCAATAGCTGAATTTGAAGAGCCTGCGGCTCCTGCTAATACATCCTTCATGGTTAGGCTCTCCATAGACAAAAGGCTTGCTGTGGAATGTTAAAGTTGCACCAAATAAAATTAGCAGCAGACTTTGTCATTGTGAATTTCTGGGATGATATTTCTCTAGCCTATCTTCTGCGTATCTGCAGCTTCTGCATTTGCTGGTGCAATGGATTGAAAACATGTGTGCAGTTCGCACTGCCTATCTTTTGGTTTGAACTTTTTTCCCTTTTGGTTACCCGGGGGGGGGTGTTGGGTAAGCTGCCTGCCCCATTAAGCCTCCTGTGCATGACTAACCGGATGGACTCGCCATGGGTCAAGGTTGGGGTAGCACAAGCACTTGACTAGGCCCGAGAAATACCTGGCCTGAATACAACCAAGCCCATAAGGTCTCGTTTGACACCCACAATTCTCCCTACACAAGTTGTACACCAAAAGGGTTGATCTTGGGATGTTCTCTATGCATTCAGTTTATCTGATAATGACAGTGCCAAATGGAGGCTTTAGGAGCTTGTTCTTTATGCATTCAGTTTATCTATGGTAGGGATTGCATGTATTGAACAAGCAAGAGATTTAACTTGTATAGCTACACATTCTATGGTAGCAAGTTTCTGATAATGCTCTGTGGCTGTGGTTTTGTGGGTGCAGAGTTATCAGTAAATGAGGATGGCAGTTTCTCTTGTAACTGATGTTGTTGAAGGCAAACAACCGAAAGGAGACTCGGAGCTGGGATCTCAGAATTGCTTAGTGAAGGCAACGACTCTTAGCTGATTTCTCCCCTGAACTCCTCCATGATTACAACACCAAATCCACATATGATTATTCAAGCTCAATTGATGGGAGGATATTTTTCCGGAAAGAAGTTAGTATGTCTGAAATCATGCACTGGCCTTTCCATTGCTGGTTGATGATAGAAGCTAAGAGAATTCACATAAATTGTGTGCATTTGACTTTCTATAGACTTCCTTTGGACTGGCATTACAATTCTGTATTCACGAGCAGATGCTACTACAACCCCCCCCCCCCCCAAAAAAAAAATTCCTTACCTAATTTTCTGCTCTAACAGTTTAGAGCCAGATGATGCATGATAAAATCACAACTTATATCATCTTTCTGAGTAGATTTGGTGAACACTGTTGTAGGATCGAGCGTGCAAGCCTCCTAGAGAACTGTCCAGTATTGTATTGTTAAATCTTTTAGTGGGCAAACCTCTAGTTGTATAATTTCACGTCCATCAAGAAGGACGATCTACTGTCCATCCTAAAGTAACAATCTACAAGTACACAATGTAACGCTTTGACCATATGAATACGATGTAGTAATGGTGTCTATGTGTTATGGACTGGACCAATTGCAAGGTATGGGGCTTGTCCCACATCGGTTGTATGGACAACTGATGAGGGGTTTATAGACCAAATGGACTCTTTTACCTAATAGATTAGTTTTTTGGGATTAGTTCTCCTATTTAGTCTGTAACACTATGTCTGACAGTTCATTCTGCGGTGGCTGTCTTAGGACTCTCTCAGTCCAATGGATGGATAAAGCCAGACTGCCCCTCCCCTCAACTAACTACCCGAGCAAAACAATGGAGAGCTAAACAGTCAAAATAGTCCAATGGAAGTGTAATAACGCCAAACACAATGTAACCCAAACATTCCCTGACAACCCACTTATCATCCCACTCGGCGAACCCAGGAGAGAGCAACTGGGGACTTGCAATTCCAGCTTATGAAAATGATTATAAAACACATACCGAAGTACTTATAAAATTTTCAATTGCGACAAAATAGTAATGAGAAGAAGAAGCACCCAAGATTTCTACCCCATATAAGACATGCCCTACATATTTGCTTCCCCAGATAGGCCCTCCAATTTTGGAGGATTGTGGTCCTCGGTTTCATCCATATACCAGCAGCCTGAGCCTGATTGAATGTTGATGATTGTGTCCTGTCTGAATCATTAGTCATTATATTGATACAGGGTGAGCAGTTTCGGGTACCACCCAAAAATTTAAGAACTGAAACCGGAATCGGTCAAATAAGTTTCCAATTTTTGAGAATCGGAACCGAAACCAAGGTACCCTACGCCTAATGTTCAAATTTTAGGACTTAATAAATTAAATTTTCTTATTGGAGGGAGAGGGGGATGTTTGATTTTTTCCTTCCTTCGTCTTCTATCTTTGTACAAAACAAACTTAATTTATTAAGTTTGTATTTTTGTATCTTTGTTACTTGAAACATATTACTATTCATCTTTCAGTTAATAGTAGAAAATTAACTAATGTTACGTTAAATTTGCTATCTGAATAGCCAATTTTTATCTAAAAAGTAGTAAAGAATTAAAAAATTATTCATTTTCATATCTCTAAACAGGTTTCAGGTTCTGATTTTAAGTTTTTTTTTCCAGAATCAGAACCCAACATAATTAGACTGATTCTTTTTTTAAAAAATCGAGACCGAAACCAAAACTGTTTAACCTATTCTAAACAGATTCTAATGTACATGAGAACTTGCTTACCCCTATATTGATAGACAAATTGCGGTTACAAATGTCCAGCTGCACATAGGTTAGAAGTGTATTTGGGCAACTTCAAGCTATCACATTTTCTGATTTTCTTTGTCTTTTCGCTCTTTTGTCATGCAAACAGTTAAAGTCACATGACCCAATAAAATATGCAAGTTTCTGACAATTGTTTAGAATCATCAATAATATTTTTTGGACGGAAATTATTGAATGGAAAATTAATCCAGCAGACATGGGATGCTAGTCAAGTTGATTTTGGGCTATAGCCTTTTTTTTTCCGATTAATATTGCCATTGGCAATAATAAGCAAACACGTACAACTCGATTCAATGATAGCAAGAGAAACTAAGATCACCCCACACCCAAGCCAACACAAGTCCATACTTAGTTATGAAAAGACAACAGGGATAGAACTAAAGTTTCGCGCCAGCTCCGCCGGGGTGTAAGCCAAGTTTTCTTGCTGGGCTTTGGTCCACAATCCCACTCTCCATCTAATAGTGTAACATAAGGCATCACTATCCAGTTCTTGATGATCAAATACCACACTATTCCTTGTCATCCAGAGACTGCACGCTGCCGCATAGAACGTTGTGACCCACAACTTCCGCCGAGTCTGATTTTTGAACCTTATGGATATCCACCTTTCATAGAAAGTTATGAAGCTTTCTGGCCTATAGATGACACGCCCAATATCACTAGCAAGACTAGTCCAAATATGCTAGGAAATTGGACAGAGGACAAGCAGGTGGCTCAAGTCCTCGGAGCTAGATTGACAGAAGGTGCAGCTATTTTCTTGCATTGGGAGGATGCCTTTCTTGAGGAGCATATCCTTAGTGTTCAATTTACCAAGCAAGGCCAGCCACATAAAGAACTCCACTTTGGATGGAGTTAGATTCATCCACACTGAGGCAACCAAGTTGTCCACCAACGCACCTTGGTAGGCTACTTTGTGGGTTTTGATGGATAATTCTTTGGGCGAATACTCATACTTTGTTCCCCATAGGATCTGGTCAGTAGCTTCTCGTCTTGGACAGTGATAGTTTAGCAGCCTCTTTAGTTCTTCTACTGGATACGCCTCGTCCTGGCTGAAGTGTTGTCTCCAGGTAAGGGTCCATCTCCATGATTCTCCTTCAAACCAGCCCATATTAGCAACCAACTCATTTTTTTGGTTTGAAATGTTGTACAGATTTGGGAATCTACTAAGTCATGTAGTGTCCTGGATGTCATGTACCCATCGATCTTCCCAAAATTTTATCTTTGAACCACATCCCAGCTGCATCTTTATATGCTTGAGGAAATTCGAAGCAATGGGGGGCTGTTCACGTACAATACTCTTTATGTCCCTCCATATCCGCGGTATCCGAGTGAGTGCTACAGATGGCATAAAAGCAAATTCTTCGTTGTGAATAGAAGTGATTACCTTTCGCGAGAACGCGCCTTCCTCAGTTGAAAATCTCCACCACCATTTGGACAATAGAGCAGCATTTTGAAGCATCAGATCACCCACCCCCAGACCCCTTGTCCATTTTGGTTTTTGAATAACTTCCCACTTGACTAATGGCAAGAACCTTCCCTCCTATTCTCCACCCCATAAGAACCTCCTTTGTATTTTAATAACTTCACTTGTAACTTTCTTCGGCATCTTGAAAATGGATAGGTAATAAATGGGAAGGCTATTTAGCACAGCCTTGATGAGAACCAATCTCCCTGCCCGAGATAAGCAACTTTGTTTCCAGGAACTTAATCTTTTCTGAATCTTATCAATTATACACTGCCATGATGACACTCTCTTCATATTTGCACCAAGGGGGATGCCTAGATATGTAATTGGGAGTGTGACAAGAGTACATTCAATTTTTGCCGCCACATCCTGGGCCCAAACATCATCCTTCCCGAGTACAATCAAACCTGACTTGCTGTAATTAACTGTGAGTCCTGAGAAGGCTTGGAAGCTAAGCAAGATTTTTTTGATGTTCCAAAGGTGGCTCTCATTCGCTTCACAGAACACTAAAGTATCGTCTACAAATTGCAAATGTGAGATTGTGATCGCAGTTGCACCCACAGCCAGCCCTTTGAAAAGTCCTGCCTGGGTTGCTCGAGTCAACAACCTATTTAGCACCTCCGCCATTATCACAAATAGAAAAGGCGAAAGTGGATCCCCCTGTCGTAATCCTCTCCCCATCTTGAATGGTTTACATGGTGCACTGTTATAGAGCAATGAGATGGTAGCTGATGTTGTGCATGAGCGGATCCATGAACACCATTTGGGCCTAAATTTCATCTCTCGAAGTATTAGATCTAGGCTCTCCCAGTCGATTGTGTCATATGCTTTTTCAAAGTCTAATTTATGCAGGATGCCTGATCGTTTAGACTTCTCTAACCAATGCACTATTTCGTTTGCAATCAAGGCACCATCCAGAATCTGCCTTCCCTTCACAAAAGCTGTTTGGGTTTCATCAACTAAATGAGGAAGCACCTGACTTAGTCTTCTGCTTAGGATCTTTGCGATCACCTTATAGATACTCCCCACCATACTTATAGGCTGAAAATCTGTCACATGCAGCGTTCCTTGCTTCTTAGGAATGAGTGTAATCCATGTCGTGTTAATACTCGAGTTGAAGACTCTAATTTCAAAGAACTTTTGAATGTATTTCCCAAATTCCTCTCCCACTACCGGCCAAACTTTTCGAATGCATTTGTGGTTGAATCCGTCATAGCCTGGTGGCTTTGATGGGTCACAGCTGAGTAGTGCTTCTTGAATTTCCTGGGAAGTCACTGGCTCCTCTAAGAAATTAGAGTCTGCTTGTGTCAATTTAGGAAGGCCAATGGCCGAGATGTCAAAGGTTGATGACTGTTGTTTCTCATATAATATCCTAAAGTGGCTGATGAGAGCCTTCTTGATTTTGTCTCTTTAACACACTTCCTGCCATTCAATTATTAGTTTATCAATGACCTTCCTTTGTCTCTTCATGGAGGCTAGAAGGTGAAAATATTTTGTATTCTTGTCTCCTTCACGAATTAGCTTGCACCTTGATAATTGTCTCTAATATCTTTCCTTTCTTGCCATCCAGAACCCTAGTTGCATTTGGGTCGCCTCCCTTGTATTCCCTTCGCACTCTGACAGCTCTCTGTGTTGGGCAATATTATCCAATTTTGCAAGCTCCTCTTGGAAAGATTTTATTTTCAATTCAATATGCCCAAAAATCTCTGTATTCCACTTTCGTAGTGGTTCCTTAGCATTTTTAGCTTCTGTTCCAAGGATTCACTGGTGAGTTGTATCCATTCTTTCTTAAATGTACTCATAAAACTTGGTTCCTCCAACCAACAATCAAGGGTTCTAAATGGTGTAGGGTCCCATCGGATCGGGCTTGTTCCAGCAACAATTGGACAGTGATCAGATAACACCCTGCTTTTGCAACATGCTTGAAACTTTGGAAATGATAGGTAAAAGTCCTGTTCGACTAGCATTCTATCGATTCTGCTTACAGCATTCTTTCTCATCCAAGTGAAACTTTGGCCAATCTCAACATCAAGCAGCTGTAGGTCTTGTATAAGATCTTGAAATTCTCTCATGCTTGTCATTTAGCAGTGACTCCTCTTCATTCTCATGGATGTAGGACCTCATTAAATCCCCAATCAGCAAAAAAGGGTCAGAGACAGATGCTTTGAGGTTCCTGAGCTGGTCCCAAAGTTGCCTTCAATCACTTTGGTCATTTGGTGCATACACTAGGCAAATTGCACAATGGAATTAGTCCTTTATAAATTTACCTATGATACAAATCCATCTCTGCATTTTGATGCAATTTGAGTACTTAAAGGAGTCCTGATTTCACGATATAATGAGTCCTGCAGAACCTTCGTGTGCTAGTTCATGGACGTAATCCACTGGAAGTTGACGCTAGCAACTTTGAAGATCCCTGTGCGATAGCTCAGAATGTTTAGTTTCCACAAGTCCCATGAGCTCAATACTTTCAATCCTTATTAAGGTCTGTACCATTCGTTTCTTGTTCACTGACCCCAACCCTCTGACATTCCAGGTAGCTATTTTCATGGATGCTATGTAATAGTTACTTAATGCCTTGGTTTTTAGCAGCCACTGCAGTCTTTCTTTGATGCTTTAAAGCTCTAGTAATTCTGGCTGTAGCTGCTTGCTCATTTGTAGCAACTTTTAGACCTAGCAGATTCCTAATATGTAGAGATTCCTTAGCAAGTTTTTGTAGACTTTCAGAGGAATTATTAGTGGATTTCAAGGTCTGTACACTTTTTGCTTGTCGTTTCAGATTTGGCTTTAGGTTTTGATTTTTGTTCTCCAAGTTTCTCTGGTTTTTGATCAGCTTGCTTACTTTTTCGAATCCTGGTGGAGGTTCCAGTTCGCCAGTCAGGGGGCTCATGCATTCATCTTCTCCCAAGGGCTGCGCTTCTTTTTCCTAGTCATTAGGCTTGTAAGGCTTGTAAGCTACCTCCATTTCATTTGCATCAATTATGCCTTCAGTTACAATCCCTGGAGGTGGATAGGACATTACAACTCCCAATGACTTTGAATGCTGGGAGATTTTTAGCAGTTCTTCCGAGTATCCATTATTGCTAAAATTTGTAGTTTGAGTTCTTGCATCTGGGGAGTCACTACTATTATGTTGTGACTTTTGATCTACACAATTCAGATTTGAACTGAGTTCCATATCCAGTGACTCTTGAACTACTTCGTTGGCCATAATTCTTAAGTGAGGACTGTGCCTGTTGTTGCAGTATGAACTGAATTCCATATCAGGTGGCACTTGAACTACCTCATTTGCCCCTTTCCTTGCGGGAGGACTATGCATGTTGTTGTAGTATTCATCTGCCTGCTCTTCTTCAATGTCCTCAAAATCAGGGGGCTGACTTGTAAACTCATGCACTTCACTGTGTTTCCTATGAACTGGGATATATTGATGGGTTACTGACGCTATCTCTCTCACAATGACTTGGTGCCCTTCATCTTCTAATGTTAAGCGGATCTCTTCTTCTATCCGGAAAAATACGTCAGTAGCAATGAACACCTTCATGGACTCAAAGCTATCCGTACGAAATGTAGGCTTTCCTAGGGTAATCAATTTACCCCATAATTCACTAATCAGCTTGAAATTCTCCCAGCACCACGCTCTCGGAGGTACACCATACACCTCTAGCCATATGTTGCGTGTTCCGCACGTATCATATCTACTCCACCTTTGGATATCATGGAACCATACATCTAATTTCTCATGATTGTTAAGGGCTTCCTCCATTAGATCTTTTGTTGGATATGTCAATATGTATTTGAAACTACTCAGGGCGCATATCTTTGTACATTGTCCATATCCACTGAGGATCGCCGAGGATAGGGTTGCTAAGTCTCTTGGCTCCTCTGTTGTACATACTAGACTTCTTCTCAGCCACTCTTCAAAATCTATGTTTATTTCTCCTGTCACTGTCTTCGTCCATCTGTGAATAACCTGGGTTTGCTTGGTATGGTTTCCTTCTGCCTCCACTCCATGTTGGTTTTCTTTCCTTCTCCATACAAGTTTGCTTTGCTGCCTGTGTATTCTTTGTTTATGCCTGGTCTTATCATTCTTTTCGAACTTTGCCATAGCCACTGCTATTCATCTTCCCCTGATACTTGCATCATTGAACATCTTCGTGCTTCTAATGGCATCCTCTTTTCTGCAAAATCTTACAAAACCAAACCTCAGTTTAGCTCTTCTTGTTCTTCTATGGGGGATGTACGCATCACAAATTCGGCCTGCTTTTTGGAAAATTCCTTTCAGCCTGTATTGATCTATCTCTTCTGAGATGTTATTGACGAAGATGGAGAATTCTCGCTGTTCAACATTCTGTCCCTTCTGCTCTGGCTTTTCCTTATCAGGCATTTTCCCTTCAAGAGATTGGTTTTGACTAAGTGATGTATGATTTTGCTAGTGATTTAAAAATCGGTGGTTATAGGTAGTAATTAGTAAAACTTATTGATTTAGATAAGTTATGTTTAAAATTTCACTAAGATACAAACGGTTTTTGGATTTGTTCAATTTCAAAACGAATTAGTTAAGCACTAAAATTTTTATTAAAGTTAAATTTATTTACTTTTTATGTCATGTTTGGCAAACAGTTATTAGTTGTTAATTGTTTATATTAGCAGTTAGCAGTTAGCTGTTTAAGTTAGCTGTTTATATTAACTGTTTGATTTAGTTGTTTGTTGAAAAATTATTTAGTAAAATTGACTATTTTCGATAAAGTTGTGAAATAAAAAACTAATTCTCTAAAAAGATCTTCTAAAAAGCTCATAGAATTAAGAGGAAATCCAGTGGTGGGTCAATTTTTTGTCTCACCAGTGGGGGCCTACTACTGCCACATCAACCTTCTCTCCATTTTTTTACCTCACAATCCTCACTATCTCTAATGAAAGGCTGACCACTTTGCCTTATCAAATAATATAATACTTATGGACCCACACCTAATCATATTAATTATTTTAGTTTTTTTTGTTTGGTAGGTTATTTGGCTTTATTGTTTTTGGGGGAAAATAATTTGAACATAATAATTTGGTAACACAACTAATTAGAGGGTCATAATTTTTTTTAAAATAACAAGACAAGCGTTTCAATTAAAAAAATTAACACATGCCTTAATATAGAAATTACAACAGTTTGATAAATAAATAAATAAAAGATTCATTGGTTGACATTAGATGAAATTAAACTTACAATATGTGAACAATTTTTTTAAAAAAATTACAATATGACGATCAATAAACACAACTAATAATTACATTGGTTTTGTTTTGTTTTTTTGTTTTGGTTGGTTATTTGGGTTTAAATTTCTTAGGAAAAAATAATGTGCACATAATAATTATCATACACAACAAATTCGAGGCCATAATTATTATTAAAAAAACACAAAAGAGTTTGAATTACAATAATTGAACAATTTAAAGAAGAAAATTACAATATGCTAGCTTTGCATCAGGCCAGAACATTCCCGACTTTCCCTTTTTCTTTTTTCCCTAACAAATTCGGTCAAAAAAAAAGTTGGCTAACCCCCCAAAGCGACGTCATTTCAAGGCAGAAAAGAACAAAAAAAATTTCACGGGGCGCGAGCGGCTCATTGAGCCGAGCGTGCGAGCCAAATACTGCCCTGCCTCGAGTGGCCTCACGCCCCTCGCCCTTCTCTCTCTCCTCGCGTGTGCCTATCGCTGCACTTGCTCTAACTTTTTCAAATTAGCTTTTTAAAGTTAAAAAGCTCTTCTAAAAAGCTTTGTTGCCAAACATCTAAATTAACATTTTGACTTACTTGAACAGCTAATTTTAGTCAAAAAAATACTTTTTGACCCAAAAGCTCTTCAAAAAACTCTTTGCCAAACACCCCTTAATTAACTTATTAAGGCTTTTCAAATCACCTAATTAGATTATTAAGTGGGATGCACACTTTTAATTAAAATATATATCCTACCATGACACTAGTCATGAGAAATTTATTAGTCCACTAACCACTTTGACACTGATGAACTCATCAACGGAGCAACCCCTGCAGCAAAAGCAATAATGGCGTGAAAAGCCCATTTTAAATATGATTATAAAAGTTAATGATTAATTTTGCACACAAAACAAAAGGGGGGGGGGGGGGAGGAAGTGGTGGCTTATTATACGTAGGACACAAAGCTAGTGCCTTCTCTAATCATCCCCTTTCTACAGGACCAGATGTTGATGAGAAGTTCACTTTTTGTGCACAATTAACTGAAATTGAAATTAAGAGTAGTGGCTGTCTCAATCAAAATTCAACAATGGCCGCCATTGTTGGTAACTGCCTCCATCAAAAGACATTAAACCCACCATCCCTCCAACATGCACCTTGTATAGCCAATCAACTAACAGGGCCAATTTCCAAATTCCTAGTGCGTTTTCTTTATTATTAAAATAAACATATCGGAATATGAAAATAGATATTGTCCCATATTGATAAAATTCAAAGAATATAATAGTGGGTGTTATCTCACATTGATAAAATTAAAGAGTTTGAGTATGTATTTAAGCTTGTGAGTTACCTTACTCATTACTAGTTAGTTTTGAATTGGAATCTCATTTGCGCTTATATACATAATTCTTTGTTGAAAGCCCAATTGATATACAAAATTTAACAAAAGAGACTTGGAACTGATACTAAAATATTTTGGAGTTACTTAATTTTTTTTTTTTTGGGTCTTGACTTAATAAAATTATATTAATGATGATTATAATAATAATTTGGAACTTTTTACCTAATTATGAAGATGGCATTTATTTTGAAGTTTAGATTTTTATTTTTTAGTAAATATAACTATTCAAGAATCAACTTAATCAACAATTTAAATTGATGGTTAAAGGTTTAGAAATGGGTTTTGTACTCTAACAATGACCTCCTTAATGGTTGGGTATTTTTTCCCCAAAAAAAAAGGATATGCCCAAGTGGTTTCACAAAAAAAAATAAGTTTCATCTGTACAAATTAGCATGGTATGTCCCGATCATCCTTTTTTTTGAGTCTTGGATCCTCTATTTCACTGAAATCGATCTACTGTTGGTCTAATAAGGGATAGAGCTCTCCATCAAAGATTTTTTTTTTTTCATTCACTAGACTCAAACATGAGACCTTACTATTTAAGGGGAACAAGTGCGAAATCACTTGAACTAATTTGTGTTAGTTGTTCTGATCCCCTTTGAGTCTTTTATAGTTACAATTTGACTATATAAAATCATATAAAAAATGAAACTATCAAATAAAGTACACAAAATTTGTGAATTGGAGCTTCCTATCTCCGGTAACTTCTTCTTCCCGTTAGTTCGCTCAATCCTTTTCCACTTTAAATTCTTTAATAGAAGGGATTCAAATATTACGTAGAATTGTATCTTATTTTTGAGATTTTAAAATTTTGATAATATCAATTAATATTTATGGATTTTTACATAAAAATTTTAAGTATTTTTATATGGAATTTTAAAAAAATTAAGTAATATTGTCCTAGGATATAGTAATGATATGGATGTACTCAGAGCCTTTTTCTTTTTTTTTTCTGCAATAAGATGCTGCGGCCCTGTTCTATTTTGCATTTTTGAGGATTTAGCTAAGAGTTTACATCTTCTTACAGCTTCTTATATCTTCTTACAGCTCCTTACGTGCTTAACATAATCCTTATATCTTCTTACATCTCCTTACATCTCCTTACATCTTCTTACATCTTCTTACATTTCATATAAATTTTCTATAACATTTATTTATTTTAATCACAGAAATATGAATATCTTTTAATTATGCTATCAATATACAGAATTCGTAAATATCCTATGAACACAACATTTACATAAACATAAAAACATAATATAATAACGTAAATTATATTTGAGTTTCAACATGAACAATATATGTTGTTATAGATAGAATAAGTGACCATATTTTCAAAATTATAATACAAAACTTTTGTTCATGTTTAAGTCTGAAACATATCTAAGAAATGTCAAAATGCATGCGACGAAAACATTATAGCTATTTTTTCCCTAAGTTTATCCATGGTAATTTTGTTACTATCATTATACAATTGAACATTTGGTAGTCGTTTCAAATTTAGTTCCCTTGCTGAGATTAATATGCATTTGTTATGCAGAATAATAAAATTGTGCAGAGTACAACAAGAAACAATTTTCATATTTTAAGCATTACTGAATAATGTTTTAATGGTTTATTTGTAAAATTTCTTGGTAACAGTTTTTTTTTGGGGGTGCAAAGAGGGGCAAGGCCCCTAGCAAAGACTCTTATTAAGCATCAATTAAATGTGGCCAAGCCACACCGATATTGTCGGCAAACAAAATCATCATCAAAGAGGGAGTGGGGTCACTAAATGATACAAACTAGGGATTATGATCAATGCCAATGTTAGCCAAGAAATCGGCCGCCCTATTCGCCTCCCTAAATATGATTTTATTTTAAGAGTTGTATTCAATTTTATCAATTTTTTTTTTGGTTTTACTGTGCTTATTGGATCAAACTAACGTAAATATAAAAAATCACCTCAAGCATACGAAATTTTATTTGACAAAATTTATGGGGTTTAATATATTTTTTATTGTGTAATTAACTTAGTTAATGGCTTATTTTCAATAGGTTTATTATTTTGATATTGTTATTTCTCATCCAAGATGTTCATTGTAAAACAAACATATTTCATTTCAATTGTATTAAGAAATATTTTATTTACTGATGGTATCAAATTTTAGTTCTAAATATGACTAATATATATAATTGTCACAACTTATACTATACAACTCTTCAATAATTCAATAACTCCTTACATCTATCCTTACAGCTCCCTTCATTGCTAGGAAAAAAGTTCTAATATTTATAAACCTCAAGTGCAAGGTGCATCATTGACTACTCGGAGTATCGTCTGCAGAGAGTTGTGTTTTCAAATACCAGAACTAAGTAAAGTGTCTCAAGTTGGGAAAAACAAATAGGGATAGAAAATAGAACTAATTACTAAAATAAGAACAAAGACTTCGATTATAATTAAACCTGAGATAAACCAACAAAGCAAGTCAAACCCTAACATTCCCAAGTTAAGCTAGGATTCAGAGTTGATCGGTTGCACTATTAAAGCTCACCTAAACCTTCTCTCAATGGTCGAAGGCTAGTTTAATTATTCTAACCATCTATTTTCATAAAGTTAACCCAATTAAACTACAAAAGTAGCAATTCTAGATCTAACTAGGACCCGGACTATTTTCATATCCAAATTCTAGTCATTCTCTCTACCCACACTAGACAATTGACCACACCTTTTAGCATAAGTTAATTGATCCAAAACACGGATAAAAGTTCTTTCAAGTATTTTATCAAACACTTGGTGGGCATGAGGAAAATCTCTAAATTCTAGCATAAACAAGTTAGGTCAAGGGCTAGACAAAAATCAATTGGCCATCTCAAGAAAAAATCACAACCAAAGATCAAAGCTTTAATTCATAAACAAACATTGAAACCAAGGCAAAACAATAATCTATTGAACTAGCAAATAAAGTAAAAAGCATGAAATTAAAGAGAAAAGGAGAAGAAGAACTTAGTCGTCAATTATGAATCCAAAATCTTCTACAATATATTCAAGAACTGACGTAATCTAATCTCCCCCTAAAGGAGTTTGTGGAGGCTAGGATAAACCCTAATTGGCCCTCTCCAGAACCCAGCAAAAGCCTCCCCCGAAAACTAGAAGAGAATCTAATCTCCTACCCCGCTGCACGGTCATGCCTTCTTCCATGTGTCTTCCATTGGCTCCCGGGTTTCGTTGAACTTCTATGCATTCGTCAATTCATTCCCAAATCCTTCCTTTCTATCAAAACCGGAGAATATCTCCTGAAAGTAAGATAAAATATATTATAAGTACAATTGAATCAAAGGAAATGAATTTGACCTCTTCTCATCTAGATTCGACATAAAAACTATGAGAAAAAGTGATCAAATAGGGACTAAAAAAAGGTCAAATAAAAGTCTATCAAATACCCTCACACCTACCTTTTGCTCGTCCTCGAGCAAAGATAAAAAATAAAACAACTAAACTAAACAACTAGCTCACTTTCGTAGGAATCACAGTTGCATTTAGCGCATGCAACAAGCCCTTTAAACCCTTTGGTTTCCTCAAATGGACGAGTAAGTGGGGTTTCATGAGGGTTTACAGAAGATATATCTATAAAATCTTAAAAAATAAAAATAAAAAGAGAAAGAAAAATAGAAAGATTGGGTTTATAAACAAAACACAAATGTATACAAGAAAGAAGCTGTACAAGTTCTAACCAACCAAGTTACCCTTATAATAAAGATAGTAACCCGCATATAGACATAATGTATACATCAAGACTCTCTATCCCCAAGGATGACATCAAGGCATTAACTTTTCACCCCACTGTACATCAAAACTTTGAATCTATCCCAGTGCTTTGAGTACGAGTGTATCATCATCCTAGGACTTAGACTTATCAGAATCAAACTCAATCCTACTTGAATGGCACAAACTACATTATTGACTTAATAACACTAAAAGCAAGCTTTTTCAGTTGGAATATTGCCTCAAAGGGTAACTCCCAGTAGCGGTATTGCCTCAAAGGATAACGCCCAGTAGCGCATGCCTCAAAGAAATACTTGTCATTCCAGATTTTTATTTTTTTCTCTATTTCTTTTTTTTTCATTTTTTTCATTTTTTTTGAAAAGCAAACAAATCAAGACAACTGGGAGAGCCAATCATGGAAGACTAAGACCCTAAGCTAATGATGGTGGTATGGATAAGGATTGGATTACACATCGATAATGAACAATTGGGGTTAGAATCAGGTCCTAGAATGACACACTGAGGATGGAGATCTATCATGCACATCATGCTTATATATAAGCTAATGGTCAAAGCACAAGGGATTTAAGTTGATCAGAATAGTATGAAACTTCCCCAAAGCCAGGAAGAAAAACTATACAAAAATTGAAAAATTTTCACAAAAATATTTACAAAGGGGTATATGACTTTCCACCCCCACACCTAAATCTCACAATGTCCTCATTGAGAGTCGATGAGTCACTACCATCACAAAAATACACAAGAACAAAAAAAACAAAATCACAATCCAAGACACACAAAACAAAACACACAAATAGAAAACAAAGCAAAAAAGTAATCATAGCCAGTAGTTGGCTTAACAACATCCCAAATTTTACCTCAAAATTGATCACCAATAAAAACACAACCTAACATCCACAACTAAACACAACCTAATATCCATAATTAAACAAAAGGAAAAAGAGAAAAGAAAAGCGGAGAAAGAAGAAGGGTTAGAATGATCATATCAGGTTAGGCGCTGCGTGCACCTAAACTATACCTCGCTAAGATGGTGCTCTAAGAGGTTGGAAAAGCATCAGCCACTCCTCCTAGTCTCTCAAGACTCGATTCTGAAACTCGGATGCAGCCAAAGCTCGCAGGAACTTATCGAACACCTGAGCATGCAACTCAGATGGATGTAAGTAAGAGTACAAAAATATGAATCCAAAAATAATAGTGAGTGCTCTCCTAAACTTCTCAAATGCCTTGGAAAAATTAGTCAAAAGTAATAATCAACACGATGTTTCCAGGTAAATGCTCTAGGTATAGATTGTAAGGATCAAGGGAGGAGTTATACCCTCTAAAGGTACCTAGAGTCTCAAAATAGTCGTCCTTATTCCCCTCAAGAACAACATGAGAATCAACAAGTCACCGATCGTGACACTCAGGGGAATAAGAGGGTAGTGAACTTGAAGGAGAAGTATGAAAAATGCGGAGGGGATCGGGGGACACATGGTCATCATGATCAGGACTAGGTAAAACTGTAAACACAACATTCACACCAGGCCCCTCAATAAGATTCTCATTAGGATCATGCTCCTCAATAGCTATATCGTCTGACCCACAACAAGAATCATCCTCATCAATACTGACATCAACACTAAAAATCTCACCCACCCTAAACTCCGTCGACTGAGTTAAAGGGTAAGGTGGACCAGAAAAAGTCATGAGAGATGTAATGTTGTCCCTGAGGGTATTAGATGAGGATGGAGTAACAGGGGAAAAAGTATTCAAGAGAGGGTCAAATACTTCCTCTAGTCTAGACTCTAGAGTAAGAAAAGATTCACCAACATCACACAAGTTGACATCAGGTTCAGGGGAATGAAACCTAGGGTCAGTCTCATGTAATAGGTCATACTCCCGCATAAAATTAGTAAGCCTGAGTTGTTGCTTATTCATTGTCTCAATCATGCTGGAAAGTTTAGTAAAACCATCAGCAGAAACATAGTAAAGACAGGAATAACTGTCATCATCAGAACGATTACAATGCTCGCACACAGGAGGGGTATAGTTAGAGATGCAAAGGACGGGGATGCAAGAATCAACACGACTATTTCCAAATTCATAAGTATCCCGAGCCAACCATTCAACCAAATCCCAAGCTTCATCAACATTATGGGCACAAAAATCCCAATGCTCCATATGATCATAGGTCTCACAAGTCACACCCTCATGGATTTCCCACTTATCAAAATATTAATCATAATGAGCAAGAAAAGTATATAATCTATCATAATATCTCCAAAATAATTCATGCTCATGCTAAGGAAGGTGGAAAATAAGCATTTTTTTTCAAAAATAATTTTTTTTTTCAAATAGCAGCCTAGTCTCGAATACTCAAGTAAGCTCCAATACTGGAAAACGCTAACTCCCTGACAACGGCGCCAAAAACTTGTTAGGAAAAAAGTTTTAATATTTATAAACCCCAAGGGCAAGGTGCATCGTTGAGTACTCAGGGTGTCATCCACAGGGAGTTGTGTTTTCAAGTACTAGAACTAAGTAAAGCGTCTCAAGTTAGGCAAAATAAATAGGGATAGAAAATAGAGCTAAATTACTAAAACAAGAACAAAGACTTTGATTATGATTAAACCTGAGATAAACCAACAAATTAAGTTAAATCCTAACCTTCCCAAGTTATGCTAGGATTCAGAGTTGATTTGTTGCACCATTAAAGCTCAACTAAGCCCTCTCTCAAGGGTCAAAGGCTAGTTTAATTGTTCTAACCAGCTATTCTCATGGGGTTAACCCAATTAAACTACAAAAGTAGCAACCCTAGATCTAAAAAGGACCCGGACTATTTTCATATCCAAATGCTAGTTATTCTCTTTACCCACACTAGACAATTGACCTCACCTTTCAGTATAAGTTAATTAACCCAAAACACGAATAAACGCTCTTTCAAGCATTTCATCAAACACTTGGCGGGCACAAGGAAAATCTCTAAATTCTAGCATAAACAAGTTAGGTCAAGGCCTAGACAAAAATCAATTGGCCATCTCAAGAACAAATCACAACCAAAGATCAAAGCTTTAATTCATAAACAAACATTGAAATCAAGGCAAAACAATAATCTATTGAACTAAAAAATAAAGTAAAAAGGCATGAAATTAAAGAGAAAAAGAGAAGAAGAACTTAGTCTTCAATTGCGAATCCAAAATCTTCTACAATATATTCAAGAACTAACGTAATCTAATCTCCATCTAAAGGGGTTTGTGGAGGTTAGGATAAACCCTAATTAGCCCTCTCCAGAACCCAACAAAAAGCCTCCCCCGAAAATTAGAAGAGAATCCACTTTAAAAAGTCCGAAAAATCGCTCGGCTGCGTAAGCCCGAGGGACGCACGGCCGTGCCTCGACGCACGGCCACCACGCATGGTCGTGCGTGTGGCCACGCTACTCGTGCGCAGCTTCTGCCTTCATTGCACGGCTGCGCCTACCTTGTTGCATGGCCATGCCTTCTTCCACACGTCTTCCATTAGCTCCCGGGTTTCATTGGACCTCTATGCATCCTTCAATTCATTCCCAAAGCCTTCCTTTCTATCAAAACCCGAGAATTTCTCCTGAAAGTAGGACAAAATACATTATAAGTACAATTGAATTAAAGGAAGTGAATTTGATCCTTTCTCATCTAGATTCGACATAAAAACTATGAGAAAAAGTGATCAAATAGGGGCCAAAATTAGGTCAAATAAAGGTCTATCATACATCTTCTTACAGTTCCTTATATCTTTTTACAACTTCTTACATCTTTTTACAACTCCTTACATTTTCTTATAACTCCTTACAGCTCCTTGCATTTTCTTACAGCTCCTTATATTTTCTTACAGGTTACAGTTGTATCTTATTGTGAAATAGAGCATGCATGTAGTTGTAAACTGTAAAGAAATGTAAAAAGCTATAAGAAGCTGTAAAGCTCTAATGGACTGTAAGAGCTGTAAAGAAGTTGTAAGGAGGTATAAGAAATCGTAAAAACTATAAAGAAATGGAAGCAGTCATAAGAAGCTGTCATGATAAACATAAGAAGTTGTTGAATTATTAAAAAGTTGTATAGCATAATTTTTTAAAATGTATGCATAATTGTTGGTTTTTAAAGTATAAATTGTGAAAAATTATTTCATAAAAATAAATTACATATATTGCTGATATTTATAAAATAAATTTTATAGCATTAGTAAACAAATTATATTTTCATGTTACAGAAAAAATGTTATTTTTCCACAATTATCATTTTGGATGATAAAAAATATTAAAATAACATAATTAATGAAAATAAATATTTAAACAAGTCAATTAATATAACAATAAAATAAATTCAAGCCGACAAATATGTATAATCAAATATATTCTACACTTGAGGCTATTTTTTGGTATTAACATTAGTTTCACGTACCTATAATGAAATTAAAAAAAATTCTTCTGAACCAAAATGAATAGAACCCTAAAAATGAAGTCCTATTTAAATTAAACATTTTGAAATTAAATTCAACCGAGTGGTCAATTGTATAATGATAACAATCAAGTTATCATGGATAAATTCAAGGATAAAATAGCTGAAATGTTTTCGTCACCTACAGTTTAACTATTTTCATATATAATTCACATCGAAACTCAAACATAAATGCAACTTTTGTGTTACAATTTTAAAATATGTTGACTTATTTTTCTCTATAATGGCATATATACTTCATGTCAAAACTCAAATATTAATTTACATCGCTAAATTCTATTTTTATGTTTATACAGATATTATGTCCAGAGAAAAAGATGTAAGATTTTTCATATTGGTAGTATATATAAAATATATACATATTTTCATAAATATGAGAAAATAATAACTAACAAGTTGAATGTTATAAAAAATATATGAGGAAATTTAAGGGGATGTAAGGAGCTGTAAGAATTTAGTTAAAAATATAAGAAACTGTAAGAAACTGTGAGGAGATATAAGGAGTTCTAAGGTATAAACTATAAATCTCTGCAGTCACAAAAAAGAACAGAACCTTAGTAATAGGGGAGAGCAAAAAAACCGAGTACCCAGTTTCGTACCCAGAACTGATGTGGACCCGGTGGGTACGGACCTAAACCGACTCCAAAATTTAGGACCCGATTATAACCGGAGTGGGTCCTAAAATTTTGGAACAGGACCTAGACCCAATACCTAGTACCTGGTCAAAATTTAAAGAATTTTGATTAAAAAATACAAAAAGTAAATTATTCCTCAAGTGATGTATCTTCTATACCGAGTTCCAACTCCTACCCCAATTTAACCCTTTGTCTTTTTTGCTTTCAATTTGTTGCTGGACTAACTCTTTATGTATATCGACCACCATGGATTTTATCCTTCAAGCTTTGGTTCTTCTCCTCATGAACCCTATTGCCTACTGCGTATTTATTTTTATATTATTATGATAGTTTTCCTTTCTATTTCAAGTGAACTAAATAATTTTTAGGTTTCTCGTTCGTTTTGTAATCTTGATTTGCGGATTTCTGATGAATATGATTTCCAACTCTTGGAGTTTATTTTAGAATATGTGAATTTTCTTTATTGCTTATTGTGTATTTTATTTGGCCTTATAATTCAGTTCTTAGGAATTTAGCTTCAAATATAAGTTCTCAAGTTTCTTCAATCCTTCACTCTCCCATTTTCTTAGGGAAAAATAAGAAAAAAGTAAAAAAAAAAAAATTACTTAGGACCTGTGTAACCAGAATTAGACCCAGTCGCAATTGAGTTCAAATTCTGATACCTGATTCCAAATTTTAAGATCAGGTTCTAACTAAGTTTGATTTCGATTCCAAAAAATCCAATTGGGTATTCAATTTCACTCACCTCTACTGAATAATACTCTTTTGTACCTCATATTCTTTACTTTGAGGAGGTAAGTAGAGTTGTGATGCAGCGATCCTCGCCATCTCTGCATGCGCGCTTCTCATTTTATTTTTATAATGTTTTATCATTTTAGAAATAATTATCTATGCAATTGTAAGAATTGTTTCTCCTTTGATCAATTAGCCAGAGATTTATTTAATGTGCTATTTGATTTGCTTTCGTGTAGCTTTTCTGGCTTCTTTTCGGAGAGATGTGTTTCTCTATTTGCATAGCATCTCTTCCATGAAATTTGATGCTCCGCTGCTGTTTCTTGTATTGAAAGAACATCAAATTTGGGGAAATTGCACCACAAATCAGCAAATCTAAGGAATGCAATAAATACATAGATATTTTTCCTAGCCTTTATCATGAAATAATGATTTATATATGTACAAAGACAAGTAAATAGTGCAAAAGCTAACTAGTTTTTTTTTTTCCTTTTTTCAGCTTCAATATGGAGACTGTGTTTTGACAATAGAAATTGTATTTTTCTAAGTTAAATTTTCTTTTTTTGGGGGGGGAGGGTGTAGATAAGCTATATGCAAAAGAGCCTTCTAAATTTAACTATATATAGTAGGTATCCTATGGAGTTATTAAAACTTCCTGGGTCCTCTTTTTATATTTCTAAATGTAAAAGCCATGGTTTTTAATTAAGAAGATTAAATACAGGCTAATAGAAGATCAATTCGGTGAAAACGATGCAAAATTATTGGTCAACAGTGTATTTAATGACCATTTAGGAAGATCATTTTGGGACCAAAAAATTGTCAAGTAGAAAGATAAGAATGGGATGATCGAAGGGATTACATAATGAACTCTTTGTAGCTTGTTTCCAAGGGGGAAATTCTCATGTACGTTTTATAGTATTCTCGGCATCAACTTCTATCTTAATAGGCATCAGTTACATCTGCCATTTCATAGGTTCAAGATCAAATCAAACTATCGAAAGTAAAGTTTATGGTTGAAGTTCATGAATTATTTTATAATGTAGCATGCCTTTGCACACAAAAACTGTTTGGACTTGAAGTGTAAACTAAGCAAAATCTCCTTCCTACCTTGCACAATAATGAATATATGAGTGTTGTTGAGATTCGCACTTGAGATTCCTTGCTCAGAATGACTTTGACATCATGTTCAAGAACCAACTCAATCAAAAGCTCAAGTTGATGGTTGAAGAGCCCAAGCAGAATGGTTTGATACTCCAACAAGTATGCCGATAACCTAATGAGTTACTCCATATATTGTAAATTGGTTTTAACCTGGGATAAAACTTCGTTTAACCTGACCTGCGTTGCTTGTTGGTTTAGAGCGCACTTGGACTAAACTATAACCTAATGTTTTACTCTATATATTGTAAATTAGTTTTAATTTAGAATATAACTTCTTTTAACGTTATACATTGCTTGTTTGTTCAGACCGAACTTATACTAAAATTTAACATGATATCAATGTCATTCCGAACTAAAGGTCTTAAGTTCAATTATTAACCGCTCCTAATATTAAATTATTGTAAGGTAATAAGACGCGGACCATTTTTAATATCTATTCAAGTTGAAAAAAAACATTTGTATGAGATGGTGTGCCAGAATATATTATATAAGACAGCCCCTCAACCACAAATCACCAATAACTTTTAATGGAGATGGTTTGAGACGATTACCACATTGGTCAATTGCCAGTGGAGTAAAGATAAAGAATAACATAATCAACACCCCATAAGAACATGCAATTTGTCATGTTGCCATTAGTTAGCTGGTTGCCTCAATGTTATTGGTCAGGCTCTTTCTTTCTCGCAGCATGCAAATTGCTTTAATCTCAACTACTTCGCGGGCAGTTCAGGAGCGCACCAATGACCACTCTGGGAAAAATGTCAAGCCAAGTCAGTAATTCACTAGTCATGCATTTTGAACAATTGAATTGATTAATGTCATTTTAGTTTAATTTCGACTCCAAGACAAGTATTGAGTGCAATTTGGCTCTGAATGACTGGCTGCTAATTATAATAACCTATAAATCCGGAAAATCAAGAACAGCCTCAAATTTGCCATGGTGATTGTTGCTTTCATCAGGGTAACAAATTTTGCTGTTGCTTTCAGGGTTAATCATAGAATTAATTATTCTCTTATTGTTGTTATGAGATCAACTATTAAAGAATATCATCAAAAGATTGAAATACCCCTTACGTAAAATTTGCGTCTTCCTTTATGCATCGAGAAAACATTTTTCCATGAATTTGTGCAAAGCAATTTAATTGGGATTGACACTTTATTTAAATTAGTTTACATTTAAGCAGTTTAGGAGTAGCATTTAATTGTTGAATAAGTGGACGCTTTATTTGAATAATATCTCAAGCTTATGTGTGTTGATAAGACTTACCAAGCAGCAAAAGAAATATTGGACATGATTCTTACTTTACAATTGAAAAATTGATTCATCGCTGTAAGACTAAATTCATAATTATTGCAAGTAAGAACAGATGATACAGAGATTATGAAAGTAAATATTCTCTCATATAATTTGAACTATCAAGATTTAGTTTAATCAGTTCCTGAATGTACAACATCTTCTAGTGGGTGTGTTCAGCAAAAATAGTTGTGGCAGTACTTAGTGGTTTTACTAGTTGTTAACTATTTTATTAGTTGTTAGCTATTGAGTAGTAGTATTTAGCGACGAGATGTTCTACTAGTTATTTAAAAATAATTAAAGTACAATAAATAGAATTGTTTAATTAACATATTTGGGTAAAATGACATAAAATGACATAAGAGAGGAAAATATTTGTCACATAAAAATGATACTTTTGGAATTGTAAATGAAACCATTGGTTAGTAGTTTTGGAAAGTTATTTCTTGTAACTTTTTTAAAATACTACCTAAACTTCTGACAATTATACTTCGGTCACTATGTTTGACAAACACTTAAAATTAGAATTTTTCGTAGATTGACAAATCAAACCACTAACGCTACCTAAACTATTATTACCAAACACGCTGGCTGTGTGCTAAAATTCTTAAATTTGAATCATCTAATAGATAGTACAGAAATATTAAATAATAGCTTAATATGGATAGTTTTTTTGTTTAAATGTCTTGAAGGTATTTTCATTTCAGATCTAACAACAACAATTAGAGAATAAAAGAATTATAATAAAATTGGGTCATCATGCATTACTTGGCCTCTGGAGTTACCGGTTGGTCAGTCGAAGTTGAGGAAGCACTCCTATTGTCTTGGAGGCAACCCTTCCTGAAGGGACACAAGGGTTGTTGATCTGATTTGATGTTACTCGTAGACTGTAGTGACATGATGCGTTTCCCAATAGTTGTAACTGGTGCATGATATAACTAATCTTTATTCAATCTTTAATCTAAGGACGTCACTGTGGAGTACTATATTTTCAAGTTGAAAAGAATTCAAATTTGTTGCAAAAGCTAGAAGTCGAACAAGATGGATGGAGCTTTCATATATAATAATTCAGGGGGGTTAATAATATTTTTAAGTAAAATGAGAAGGTGTAATGTTCAGAATTTCAAGTCTAAAATCGATATAATGTTTCTCAATAGTCAGTTTACGTTTATGAGATAATAAATTTTAAAATGGATACAAGTATTACTGTCATCATGTATTGCTCACATGTTAGTAATATAGAATTAGATTTTTACACTAAATAAAATGGTTTGGAATACGTAATTTATTCCTCTTTGAAAATCTTAAGTTATCATGTATAGTAATTCACTTATATTGATCAAACTAATTAACACAAATAGACAGACGTATCTACAAGTTTTAGGTGATTTACTACCAAGTTGCATGAATACCTCGAATTAGACATCAAAAAGTAGTGAAAACCTCACCGAACATGCAACTAGTTTATTCCCCCCGACCCCCCAAAAAAAAAAAAATCTTTTGCACCATGCCTACAATGGCAAAGAATAGATCTCAATGCACTAGTGTATTATGTTACAAGGAGACATGGAGGTGTTTGACAATTACATGTTAGTAGCGAGATAATTAATCATCAAGAATTTCTCTTCGAATAATTTTTAAAGAACCTTGTGATATAAAAAGTCCTTGTTAAAGACTAATTTGCCAGACAAATAAATCAATAGTTTGATACTCTCAAATAGTTAATTTAATCCCAACTAAATTTTTGTTAAGAAACTTTTTTATTTGTGTTCACTTGGTACTCCTACATATTGCAAGCATTCCAGCCAAGAGCTATTAGCTCAACTGGCATCGAGGTGGCCTTCCAAGTTAGAGGTTATGGGATCGAATCTCATGAATTACAATTCTCTTGGTGTAGAAATGCACAAGGCTATCAACTAAGTTTGTAAGCTTAGGTATTGTGGGTTAGACCCACCCCCCTCCCCCGTCTGTACAAGACCCCATTGGGTTGCCCTGATATAGGGGCCCAATGGGTCGACATGCTTACCTTTTATTAAAAAATAATTAAAATAATTAAAAAAAATATCACAAGTTGTCCAATTCCTATACCATACTCTAGGTAGCATGTACCTCAATAAAGGTTTTTCCACAAACTAATTGCGTGTCTAGCATCTCCCTCATTTGACAAGTGTTCTAATTCTTATGTCATACTCTTAATAGTATGTACTCTCATTACCCACAAAAGCACATAATATCACATTAGAATATTCTAATATGACAAATACAAATGAATGATACGTAGCTGAGGGTAAAGATCTGAACATGGCTGGGAGCAAACTAATCACAAGCCATCGCTGAAATCCAACTGCTATTACATCAGAATGCCAATTTTGAGAGAGTTTACACTTTGGTTTATTATACTTGCATGTCAATGGCCATATATCTACATATAAAGGCACGTCGTTTTAACATTATGTAAAGCCGTTTCTAACGTCCTAATGCTGGCTGTTAATTACCCACCCCTAGCCTCTTTGTGTTTATATATGCCGATTAATTAGTTTAAGTAATCTCTAGTGGCGCAGATGTTGTGAACCCAAAAGCAGATATGGCTGATGTTTGCTACCTCCAACCTTTGTGGTTGAAGCGTTTTTTGTTTTTTTTTTTGTGTGTGTGGGGGGGGGGGGGGTGTTAAATGTCAATGCATGGCATGGGATCTTGCTATGAACAAGGAAGATGACAAAAGAGGGTAGGTTTTGATTTGTGAATTCTCGAAACAGGTTTTATTAATTTGTGGTTTAACGAATCCTGATGTTTTTTTTCAAGTTTTTGGATATTTTGTTATACTAGTCTGGCCCATGCAAAAGTACAATGCATGTTTAAATAGATAATTTATAGTTATATTATCGAAAAAATAAATGGATAGTTAGTGCAGACATAATTAATACTATATATATATGTGTGTGTGTGTGTGTGTGTGTGTGTGTGTCTGTGTATATATATATACACACATATATATGTACACACACATGGGTGTGTGTATAGTACATACATATATATATATATAATATATATATATATATATATATGTATGTATGGGTGTGTATATAATATATATATATATCTATATGTGTAATATATACACATATTATATATATATATATATATATATATATATATATATATATATATATAGAATATATCCTCTGCCAAATGCATCGTCATCTTTTGACTTAAAGAATAAGGGTCGATGAAGATGGCTTCCAAGCTTGACCTGCATTAAGGATATTGTTCATCAAGGAAATGGAAAAAGAACCCAAAAATTTAACCCAAAAAAATGTCTTATATATAAACACTACAACAATTCGGCCCATTTGAGACCGAAGAAATTCGGTCTCCAAACGAGACAATTCAGTCTCCATTTAATTTTGGAGACCGAATAGAGACCGAATTGCTTCGGTCTCCAAATGTTTGGTAGCAATTCAAAATTGGAGACCGAGTTTGAAAAACCGGTCTCTACTTGAGACCAAAACAGGGCGGTCTCTAATTGAGATCACAAATTCTTGGTCTCAATTAGAGACCAGTCCACTTGGTCTTTGACTGAGATCAAAGTGTACCGGTCTCCATTTGATACCAAAATGCTGTGGTCTCTATTTGAGACCAAAGTGAGCCGGTCTCCATTTGAGACCAAGTAAGGTCGGTCTCTAGTGGAGACCGTTTCTTTCGGTCTCAATTGGAGACTGAAATTTGTATTTCGGTCTCTAACCTGCACACAAATTTTGCATTATTTCTACCCATGTGACAGATCATGCTAGTTACATGTGTGGGCCATAATTGCCCCTAAATACAATATATCGAAGCGTGTGCTGCGGCATCCGAAAATACACCAAAATTTTCACAATTTCGCATTCCAAAACTACAATTATTATATACAATAGTTCCTTGTCACACACATTCCGCAACCATACAAGAAGTCCCGATACCAGTGTTCCACCTTCAAGTGTTCAAGTAATTACATGTACGCACCCTAACTAAGTTGAAGGGTACAACCATACATACCTACATCTATAAGGAGTTATCTGCGCGGGTGGGGTGGCCAAGGAGTGCCGAGAGGCTATTAAACCGAGCATTAAGCTCCAGCAATCCAATCCTTTGGTCATCCAGCTGCTTCTTCAGAGCTTCCAACTCCTTCCTCGTACTACTCAACTCCTCCCTAGTACTCCTCAACTCCTCCTCTGTCGAATGTAGGCGAGCTTGAGTTGTTTGCAATTGATCCTGGAGCTGAGTAACTATTGGGGAGGAATATGCCGATGAACTGCTACAGTCACTACGCCTAGACGTGGTCGGTCTCTCAAACATGGCAGGACCCTCCCTTCCAAGTCTGTATATAGTGCCCTTCTCACTCCAGCCACCAATAGCTTTGAAGAACATATGATCATCAGTTGCTGAACCGACTTGCACATCAATTCCTGCTTTCAGTTGCTCATATTTGTCCTGCATCATCGGAATGAATATAAACAGTCAAACACAATGGGGTGAATAAATGAGATGAACTCAAGTCATTGTCGAAGTTAACTCATCTTCAGGTACACATAGGAAGAGCAGATTAAAGACATATATATTTTTATTTCTGGGAAGAAACGGATAGAGTTTCGCCTAAAAGTTGACCATATCTTAGGTTTAAAGCCATAATATATTCCCTGCAACAAATAAAAGTATAGAATACATTCGCACGCTCAACGGGCCATACGCTCGGAGTACACCAAGTATACATCTCAACGGATCACACATCCGGAGCATTGGAGTTTACATCCCAAAAATCAAGAAAACAGCATCAATTTATCTATGAATGCTTATGAAACTTAAATCAATGTTCTTCTTAATAGTACCTACTAAGGGTATTTATTTTTATTCCCATGAATAACTGAATCCTTGTTCATTAGAATTACCTAGCTGAATTAATGGCAGAATTAAAAGCTTGTTTACATATTTCGGTCGTCTAACTTGAACCGGACGTGTTGCTACAGTACTTACATAAACACTTTGTGCGTGAGCATCGCACCAAATCCGCTGACCATTATTATCAACCTTTGAATGAGTTGTTGCAAACAATTCAGCAGCCGAAGGTCTTCTTCCCAATTGCTTCGTCTATCATATACACATATACCTGTTTACATTAGCAACCTTGCAAAGTTAGAACCATGTATTCCAGTGAAGTAGTTTAGATTTTCATACCAGTCTCTCTGCCCACATTGTCACTGATATTGACCCCTGGCTGTGTCCAAACTTAGCCTTCGGCCCCTCTGTCTTGTTCTTTTTTTCCGCTCAGACCGCTTCTTGAATTCCTCATCAATTTCCCTCTTGGTCTGCAATGATGCTCGAAGATCATTCGTCATCCAGGTAATGATCTTTTCCGGAGGGCTCCTCCTGACCTTGTTCACTATATCTTTTACCCTTACACGTACCTTTTGTTGCCATTCTCTCCTGACTAATGCCTCATGCTCGGGATCCTATGTGAATCGTTGCTGCACGTACAATTCCAAACAATAGAACATAATTCGATAGCATTGTGTTAGTTTGCATAAAAACTCATCAGTGGTCGTAAGTGGTCATGTTAAGTTGGAACGAAACTCATAATAAATGGTCATGCTTTGAACATAATAACGAAGAAGCACACAACTTATCATGTAATATGTCATTTCCAATGCCAGTTACATATATAGACCTTCATGTCGCAGATACACATGAAAAAAAAACCCAAGAAGAGGATAGATAAGACACTTATTGGCTAAAAGATTACTTCAAAGACATATATATTTAGTGTATTGTAGAGATAGGTGATTATATTGACGATTAACTAAATGAATAAAACATTCTCATCTCAAATAAGATTTTATTGCTACCACCAGCCCTCATTCACTTTATGCCCCTGTCTCTCCTCGCTTAGCTTTATATATCTCTCTCTGTGTGGGGGGGGTATGTGTGTGCGCGCATATATATACATATATATGTACACTTTTATTTCTGGGAGAAACGGACAGAGTTCCGCCTAAAAATGAGCCATATCCTAGGCTTAAAGCGATACATTACTTCCCTGCATTAAATATAAATACAGAATACATTCACATGCTCAACGGGCCACACGCCCGAAGTACACCAAGTACACATCTCAACGGATTATACATCTAGAGCATTGAGGTTTACATCCCAATAATTCAAACAACATGATCAGGGTTTATGTCACATACATGTTTGATGTATTGAAGTGATATGATAGAAGTTTAATTCTTATGATGTACCCAAATCAATTTATCTATCAATACTTATGGAACTTAAATCAATGTTGGTATCATGTATCTAACTTCAAATGAAGTATACCAACGAACATACCATATTGTACAGCTTAAAAAACTTTACCTTAAAATAATTCCACCAAAACTGCCTGTGATCCTCAGGGCCGTCCCTCCAACACGTGAAAGCGTCCTTGTAGGAAGTTCTAATGGTTTCTGAGATGGCTCGTGCGACATCTCGATGACCAAACCTATGATAGGGCATTGCCCACAAAAGAAATGAAAACGACACTTATAAAGTTTCCAGTTCGTGGATATTGAATGTTAATAATGCTTACCACATGTCGGTGTTTGACACAAGTCGAACCCTCATCAATTGCGTGCCAGTGCCCTCCAACGGAAACTCCGGAGGCTGCGTCTCCTGAGAGTCGTACTGGGCGATGGATCTGCTGGAACCATCCATGCGTACATACGCCTGCGCAATGTGAGGAAAATCAGTTAGATAAGTGCATGCATTTAAATCTGAAAAACTCATGCCAAACGATACTAAACATGATATACTAAGCAATGTTGGATATTGTGCTATGGAGGTCACAACGTGCATAAATACATAAGAAACACATGTCCTCACACATAAAACCACAAGCTGCGCAGGAACATTAACTCGGTGAAGTAGTCATCATCATCCTCATAAACATTATCATCGTCTTCATCTAGTAATCCGTCCTGCCATTCTTCTTCGTATCCACCATCGATGGCGTCACCCTTCACATCCACATTATCGTCTGTGTCAGTTTCCTCTTCTTCAACGATGTCTATATTATCATCTGCGTTATAATCTCCTAAATTAGGCGGGTTATCGTTTTCATCTATTTGGAATGGTGTATCCTCTTCGGAGGCATCAATTATTGACCTTGGTTTCATTTTCAACACTACCCACCAATCCTTTTTGCTGTTGTCTTTCATAGGGTAAGGCGTACAGCATACTTGTGTCAGTTGACTTGCAAGGACAAATGGATCATACTTGGGATATCTCTTCATATGATTTATATCAACCAATTTGTATGTATCATGGACAACAACACCATTAATACAGTCATATCAATCACACTTAAACAAGATCGTCTTCTATGGACGAATATCCCCAACATAGTGCAACTCAATTACATCCTGCAGAATGCCATAGTATTCCTTTCCATCTGTCCCTTTTACGCACACGCTGTAATTCATTATTGACTTGTTTTTTCCATACTCATATGTGTGGAAGTTGAAACCATTGACGTAATAATAATCCCAACGACGAATATGCCTTTTAGGGCCATACGCAAGTGCTCTTAGGATATCATTGTCGATGTTGGAGTGCAACACCTACATGACCGTCATAACCACAAGTGGTCCTAAATATTGTCATTATCATAAAACTACAGAAATACTTCCGTACTGTAAGCAAAAAAGATTGGGGAAATACATACATACACTTTGAACCATTCTGGAAATCTATCCTCAAACGTTGCCCATACATCCTGGACCCAAACATGAGGGTTTTGTTGGACCATCTTGCGCTCAAAGATCCTACACAGGGTAAGGAGAACATCACATAGTCGTGTTTAATCTAAGTACAGTTTCGTCCATATGTTATACAGGAACTTACCGTTTCTATTCTCCCAACAATCCACAATTCAATAGCACATATGCATGCGTCAATCGATGATCCAAATGATCCAAGAACCGAGCACTACCCTCATTCGGGGCATATCCCACGTTACGGGAGAAAATGTCTAGAAGTTTGGCATCGGATTTGTCCTGATCAATGTTCATCACATTTCTGGGCAAATCCCGTGCCCTAACATCAACACCATCATCAAAATAGTTTGCAATGAAGTTCGTGATCTCTTCCATTAAGTACGCATAGCAAATCAAAGGCTCAACACGTGCTTTGTTGCCTACTTTGCCCTTTAAGTGATGAAGGAACCTGTAATCAAAATAAAGTGAAATGCCAGTTGTGTACGCAACTTCAGACATGATTTCCATGAACCATATCATACCTTATCCATCAATATTAAACCAGTCCTCCAAGTTTCAGTTCTATAGATAAGTGGATAGGTAGATGCTCCATTATATTGAAGAATGCAAGGGGAAAAACTCATTCCAACTTGCATAATATTTCTGCAATGTTATTCTCCAAACGCAGTATGTCATCAACAAGCAACTTCGATGAACACAAATCTCGAAAGAACTGGCTAAGCTCAGTTAACACATTCCAGACATTGGTGGGTAAGAGATCTCTGAAAGGCAGAGGCAACAAACGCTGTATGAAAACATGACAATCATGGCTTTTCAGGTTATGCAGTGAAGCATTTCTCACGTCCACACACCTACTCAAGTTCGAGGAGTAACCATATGGGAATTTTAGTTTACGAATCCATTCACACACCACCTTTCTGTGCTCCTTCTGTAGAACATATGGAGCTTGTGGCATAACTTCTCACCGGCTTCCTTCACCAGCTTCAACAACGCGAGCATTAAGTCTCCTACGTTTATAATGAGTAAGCATGTCCTTCCTCGCATTAAGGTCATCTTTTGTTTTATCCTTCACATTCATCACCGTATTAATGATTTGCTCGAAAACATTCTTCTCAATGTGCATGATGTCAAGGTTGTGACGTATTAACAGCTTACTCCAATAAGGAAAATCCCAAAATATGCTACGTCTTGTCCAATTGTGACAGCGCCCGTAGCCATTCACTTTTCCCTTGTGATCTGCTGCTGTTGGGGGCGAAGACACGTGACTCCATACCTGCTCCCCGGTCAATATAGGAGGAGGTTTTGAATGGTCCTCCCTGTTTTTGTAAAATGCGGACTTATTACGCTAAAATTTATGATCCTTTGGAAGAAATTGACGATGACAGTCGAATCAGGACTGGTTATTCCCATGGGCTAGCTTGAATGCTTTTGTGTGTTCTATGCAATAGGGGCACGCTAATCTTCCAGCCGTCATCCACCTAGAGAGCATGTCATAAGTGGGAAAATCACTTACAGTCCAAAGAATGACAGTTTTTATTAAGAAATTTTGCCTCAGGGACACATCATATGTCGGTACTCCTTCACTCCATAATTGCACAAGTTCTTCAATAAGCGGTTGCATATATATGTCTAGATTTCCTTTTGGATTCTTCAGACCAGGAATGAGGAGAGCAATGAACATGAACTGTCTTCTCTTACACATTCATGGGGGCAAATTGTAAGGGGCCACAATCACTAGCCAGCAAGAATGTGTTTGACCGTAATAGCCAAATGGTGAGAAGCCATCTGTGCACAAGCCTAACCGTACATTACGTGGTTCGACAGCAAATAAAGGAAAGGAAGCATCTAGATGTTTCCATGCCTCACTATCCAATGGATGAGCCATAACCCCAGGAGGGCGCTTGTGCTCATGGTGCCATCTCATACTCTCAGCTGTTTTCTTTGTTGCAAACAGACGCTGTAGTCGAGGTCCAATAGGGAAATATATTAGTTGCTTCCTCGGGATTTGTCTTCCTTCTTTGCTCATCCTCAAGTATCTTTCTTCATCACAAAAAGAGCATCTATGGAGGCCATCTGCCTCGTTCTAAAATAACATGCAACCATTGGGGCAAACATCTATTTTACGATGTGGAAGTTCAATACCCGCAAGCAACTTCTGAATTTCGTAGTAATTGCCAACCATGTCATTGTTATTTGGGCATATCTCCTTCATAAATAATGCAATACCATCAACTGCTCGATGGGGTAGATTATATTCACATTTAAAATTGGTAAGCCGTGCTACAGCTTTCAGCAGTGACATTTCACATCCCTTATACAATAGTCTCTCTGCTGCCTTGAGGAGTTCGAGGAATCTTTTTGCCTCTGGAATTGATTCATGCACCTCATTATGCGGTAGCTCTTGTAGTAACGTGGATGACGCAGATACGTAGGCATCCATCACCATATCCCTCATAGGGTTGGGTATTATTTGTGCATTGGATGAGGAAGTTGCAGCTCCATCATCTTCGAGGAATGTTTCACCATGATGCACCCACCTGTAATAGTTTGGAAGAAAGCCTCGCTGGTACAAATGTAACTTGATCGTGTCTACATCAAGGTATGGTACATTGCGACACTTCACACAGAGGCACTTCAGTTTTTGGCACCTCTGAAACTCGTCTTGTGCACAAGCAAACTTAATAAACTCATCCACTTTCTCAATGAATGTCTTGCTTAGATACTTCCCCTCTATTCTATTGTACATCCACATGCGACTTGGATCCATTCTCTCATGAGGAACTACATATATTACTAGGCAATCATATATATATACATAAGTATATGTACATACATACATACATACATACATAAATAAATAAATAAATATATATATATATATAATATATATGTATATACATATGCATATATATATATATATATATATATATATATATATATATATATATATATATATATATATATTATATATTATATGTATATGTGTATATATATTATATATATATATATGTATAGTGGTATATATATATATATATATATATATATATATATATATATATATATATATATATATATATATGTATATATCATGTATATGTATATATATATATGATATATATATATATATATATATGTATATATGTATCTTATATATATATATCTATATATATATATATATATATATATATATATATATATATATATATATATATGCAAGTTTCTCAGTGATATGTAAAAGATTCTATCGTCCTTAATCCAAAAAAGAAAAAATTGTCGTATTTCGAAGGGATAACTTAGTCTTATGAGAGGGACCTAGATACATTGCTTTTTCCTTTTTCATATGTGTTCTTTTTCTATTATGTTTTCGCTCCTGCCATGTTTACTTCCATCTGTTTGTTTTTTGCAATTTCCTGTTTCGTTTTAAGATTCTTGAAATTCAATTTTTTATCTTTTTGCAGTCCGAAATCAAACATGAGGAATATACATATAGAAAAAAATATGATGAACTTGGGCAAAGAGAACTGGTCCGCTACCTTCCCACACCAACCAACCGAGCAACGACCATTACACATAATAAAGATACCAGAACAAAATAAGAAACGGGGGCAGAATGGGAATTTTTTGTACCTCAGTGATCTTCTGCTCCTTTAAACAGGGTGAGTTAGTACTTGTTGGATTGGATATGGGCACTAGCACCTGTTAAGTCTACCCTAGTTACTGAGAATCACTAGGACTCCTCTTGGCTTTCAAAAACTATTGACACCAATTAAGCGCAACCCTCGTGAGAGAGAGAGAGAGAGGGAGGCGTTGGGAAGAGTACAAAGGAGGTGGGCTATCCAGTTAAAAAGAGCTAGGGAAAGTGCCATGCCATTGACTGGCATTAGAAAACAAGGATTTGCGACCCCTCACTTTTCACCTCGCACATTTCTGATCATTGAAATTTGAAACAAAACCCCCTTTCATCCTATTCTCTTGATTCCTTTCATCAAAAGCTCTGCCACATATATGCCTTGTGAATTTATTGTTAACTGCATTAACTCGACAGACACTTTTACCCCAAAAATCAATTTACAGGTCACTACAATCAATGGCAGTTTTTAGGTCATCTTGTCAGAAGATTTCAATCCAATACAAACCAAACTTAAGTATAAAAAAGTAAAAATTCGGATAATAAAGAACATTTTTTCAATTATTTGTAAATGGTAATCAAAGTGTAATTTCTATAAAAAAATTGTAAACATAAAAAATTTTGGACTACTCATTTCACAGTTCGGTCTCCATTGAACTAAAATCCTAGAAATATTGCAATGCCCATTAGCTGAATTTGGTTGTTTCACAGTGAACCCTAACTCACCAAACCAAGTGAAGCAATGGAATGGAATTGATATAACTAAAGTGCAATACTTACCTCAACAAGTCGTCGGAACAGAACTCGCCGGAACACACCTCGCTGGAAACACCAAACCGTCGCTGAGCCGGCTACGTTCAACCCTAATTGACTTGCAATATACATATAACAAGAGGCTATGAGTGAGAATTATTGAGACGTGAAGAATATACGGACAACGACGAGCCGGAAAACACCAACCTTCTCGCCGGAAATGTGGCCTACCGTCGCCGGAACCGGGGTGGGCTGTCGCGAACTGGCTGTGCGAGGAGAGGAGATGGTCGAGCTCTGGGGTTGTGGAGACCGCGATAAGAGCGAGAAATTAAAACCGAGCTTTGGAGACCGATTTCTGAGACCAGACACTTACGGTCTCTAAGTGAAACCGAACTTGGGGATTTGGTCTCAAAAATTAGTCTCGTTTGAGTCCAACCCCAAAACCGGTCTCAGTTAGAGTCCAAAATTGTTTTCGGTCTCTGAAATTGGTTTCAAAAAAACCCGCGTTCTGGCAGACGAAGAATCTCGAAGACCAAATTACACTTGGAGACCGGAATTTTTGGTCTCTAAGTGGAACGTGTTTGCAAGTTTAGGCTGCAAAGTTGGAGACCGAAAATTATTTTGGTTATTTGGTCTCCAAATCTGAGACCGAGAATTGTTTCGGTCTCTGAACAAAACCAATTTAGATTTTGGTATCAAAATCTGAGACTGAAATATTTTGTTGGTCTCAGATTTTGGAAACCGAATACTTTCTGGGTGTCAAGTAGAGACCGTTTATTGTATTTCGGTCTTTGAATTGATTTTAATTTGATGCCAAAATATTCAGTCTCCAATTTTAATTAGAGACCATTTTATTCTTCGGTCTCTATTTTTCAATCTCTATTTCCATGGACTGTTGTAATGAAATGTGTCTCAACTCTAACATTGCCATCTTTCACAAAAACGTGGTTGCTCAAGCTAAGCCAAAGGGATAAGTTCATAAACTTATACAGGATTATCATAAATTAGTAGGTGTCTCATTTTGAATTGCATTTCTGTTGTCACTAATAGAAACTGTGATTTGCATTGAAATTTTGAACTTTATATCATATTTGAATGATAAATGCTAAAATGAAACAAAATGTGTTTCACCCGTTTCACCAACAGGTGGTGAGCGGGTCGGATACGGGTGGGTGGGTAAGTGAGTGATGAGTGGATTGGATGGAGTGGATGAATTCGAGTGATGGATCCAGGTGGAGGTTCGCCTGCTCCCCATCTGACCTGTATTCATGTCTATTTCGCATGCAACAGTCACATATCTTTTTCATGTATGATAAAAAATGACACCCCTAACCTGTTCCTCTAATTTCATTGGAAAATTTTGGTTCCTACTTTCATTCCATTCCTTCCAATTTCTTTCCACTCTGTTTCATTCCTTCCCACTCCTTAAAAATAAATACCACTCCTTTCCACTTTCTTCCATGGCCTATGACTTCCTTTTATTCCCTCTCATTCATTCCCACACCTTCATATCAATAATTCCCTCTTTCTCCCACTCCATTGAATTCCTTTCAACTCATTGCTGTTCATTTCCACTCACTCTCTTTCCTTCCCACTCGTGCAATAAAAATATCATTCCTTCCCACTTCATTTTGTTCTATATCACCCCAACTCATAATCACTTAATTAACTTTAATTATCAGAATGTTAGCAACTAATCCTGTCTAGTAACCTCAGGGTTAGCGCACCACCGCCATCCTCATGAAGATGAGGCTTGGTTAACTATTTTATAAGCATTATAATTTAAATTATTTGTTCAATGTGCAATTGAGCATGGAAAGGGATGGAGGATTGTCTTTGAGCTTGTACCTAATGCTAATTCAAATAAGTGAGAGTGGTGAACTAGTATGAATATGAAAGGAAATTCATTCTTAATGTTGGCTAATTTATTCAAAGGAATGTTTAAACGGTTCAAATATAATTCTTAATGAGTTATGAAAGAGAAATCTTTCATAATTCAAATGAAAAAAGTGGCCATAATAATAATAATAATAATAATAATAATAATAATAATAATAATAATAATAATAATAATAATAATAATAATAAGAAGTAGTAGTAGTAGTAGTAGTAGTAGTAGTAGTAAACACTATCTCTTAATCCAAGCTTCCAGGTAAATAACCTAATTATTCAGTCTCTTGTTTTTAAATTTGAGACAAATTAAGCAAGTTAGCTTCACTTACTTAATCTAATTAATTTCAGCAATACATTACTAATTACAAGTAAGGAGTAAATGATCTTGGCTAATGAAAAGGGAAGTAGCAATCACAATAATAATAATAATAATAATAATAATAATAATAATAATAATAATTATTATTATTATTATTATTATTATTATTATTATTATTATTATTATTATTATTATTATAATACAATAGCAATAATTGTGAAAATAATCATAACAATCCTAATAATAATAATAATAATAATAACAACAAAAACAACAAAAACAAAAAACGACAACAATGATAATGATAATGATAATGAACCCAATGATGATAACAATGGCAGTAACGGTTAATAAGAAATCATAGCAAATGTAAAAATCCTATGAGTGTTTTAATTTATCAAAATCATTTTGATGATAATTACATAGCAATACTAATAATTAAATATTTGTGCATAACAGCGTCGAGGCTACTTTTGTCATTATCGAGCCATTAATTAAATAAGTCAAAAGCGAGAGAGACAAAATTTTTAAATTAGGCACGTTTACTTCCTATAACCTTTAAAAATTCACACGTCATTTATAAATACCAAAATCTCATGATATATAAGTATTTAATGAATCATTTTCAAGCATTATTTTGCCAGACAATTAGGTAGACCCACCGGTTATCAATTATTAGTGGTTAGGCTCATCAATTCACCCTCACGGATTCAATTCTGGCTTCTTGGTTGGTGTGGAAGGTGTGACATATTCAATTATCATCATTTACGTATAAGCTCATGTTGCGGAGATCCAAGGAAGGAGCCACTTCAACCAAGATCCATGGCAATAAGCCCAAGTGAGGTTCTATCCTAAAACCAATTAGCAATAGGAGGAGTAGCCCACTCGACTTATATACCATGACCCTTCTGTTTAAACTCCCAATGTGAGACTTCTTTACTCACGTGTGATACTTCCCAACAATCTCCCCCTCACATATGAGTCTCTTCCACACCACATCAACGCACAAACTGCCTCTTGAGCGGAAGCCTTTACCAAGGTGTTAAGCCACCATCAAGAGCTTATCCACACTATCGAGCCACGCTACAGCACACGTATTACCGCTCGATCAACACCTGTGTCTCACTTCACCAAGCTCGTCCATGGGGTTCAGCATGCCACACCTTTGTCGCCTAGCCGAACGCACCATCAGCTCTGATACCACTTGTTGGGGAGATCCAAGGAAAGAACCACTTCAACCAAGGTCCATGGTAATAAGCCCAAGTGAGGTTCCATCCTAAAACCAATTGGCAATAGGAGGAGTAGCCCACTTGACTTATATACCATGACCCTTCTGTTCAAACTCCCGATATTGGACTTCTTTATTCATGTATGATACTTTCTAATAGCTCATCAGTTTTGATTTTACTTACAAATAATAACCCGTAATAATTTTAATATTATTATTTTCCCTACTGATTTTGAACTAAAATGAATTGAAATGCAGTCGCTCATTTAAAAATGAATTAATTTTCTTTACAATATAAGCATAAATGCATTGAGTTTTGGCTCATCATTGAAATATTGTTGTACTTTTGTATTTTAGGTGGAGTATCAGGGAAGTTTGGGCACTTGGAAACAGAAATAAAGCAACAAGAAGATGAGTGGATCTAGACAAGCTCACAGTGATGTTTCGTAAAGTTCTGGGGTCATGGACAAGTATGTTTTGCAGTATGACTTTCATTGAGGCTAAGCATATACAAATTGCACATTATTTGGTTCTCTTGTAACATAAGAGCCATCATAATGCTTATGTAAATAGTTAACCAAGTTTTATCCTTCTGATGATGGTCGTAATGCCCTAATCCTGAGGTCACTATAGGATCAGTTGCTAATATTCAACTAATTAAAGTTAATTAAGTGATTATGAGTTGAGACATTACACATTTCTTTCCACTTCATTCCATTTCAACCTATTCCACATCCGCTTCATCCCTACGAAAATAACATGTCCTAAAGTGATAAACATAATGCGATAATCAACACCCTACAAACATGAGGTCTTAAGTTTAATCTCTCCCGTAGTCCACAAAATAGTGTCGTCTTCTCTCTTTTCCTCCTTTTCTCTACAGAAAAAAACTCTAATCTCTTGTGGTTGAAATGGGTTACTATTGATAAATTTGCCAATGGTGAGCCATAATCTTTTCGATTATTATGTTTTTTATATTGTCTTTTCTTACTTTAAATTTAGTCCCTCAATTTGTGAGAGTTGGTTTCTCCTTCACTTTAGATGGGTGGTACTGTCTATCTCTTTTGGAGAATTTCAATAAATTTAGGTTGAAGTTTTCAGATTTGGGATGAAACTATTGATTGATTGCACTATAGACTTTCAATAGATGTCAACTTGTCAAATACAATCTATGATAATAGGTAAGTGTTTTTCATAAGAAAGTTATATTAAGTTTACAGATCTCCGTGCCTGAAAGGTTGCATCAAAACACAACATGTGAGGGAAAGACGAACGATCAATGTGGAACAATTAGTTTTCTTGAATGAAACATTTATTCTACTATTTTAAAATTGTAATGTTTTGAATTCAATATCTTTTTTGAGTATTCTGTAGCTTTTAATCAATAAATTTATCTTTTATTGGCAAAAAAAAAGTTTAATATCTCCTGTTACCAAAAAAGTTTAACCTCCTAAAATCATACCTTATGCATGACAGTAATCTTATACTTACATAATTAGAAATTTACCTACCCCACTACCCCCCAATACACACATATATATGCACACACACGAATAATGTTCAACTATTTATAATTAAAAAGCACATTTCAACAAGTAACAAAGGCTCCAATAAACTATATATGTATGTTTGTAGGTATCTATCTATGTATATGTGTTTGTTGTCTCTCTCTCTCTCTCTCTCTCTCTCCTCTCTCTCATCTCTCTCTCTCTCTCATCTCTCTATATCCTATATTATTATATATATATATATATATATATATATATATATATATGTTGTGTATATATATATATCACATACATACTACATATATTATATATATTTATATATTTATAACATATATATATATGTATATAATTATATATATATATATATATATATAGTATATAATATATATATATATATAATATATATATATATATATAACACACACATATATATATTTATATATTTATATATGCATATATATCTTTGTATATATATGTGTGTATATATATATATATATTATATATATATATATATATTATATATATATATATATATATATATATATAGGGTGCCTTGTTGAATACGCTTCTGGCGAGGAAGAGTCGGGCTTGAGCGCCCCGCCCCCCCCCCCCCCCCCCCCCCAACCAAACCAAAAAAATTAAACATCAAAATGAAGAAACAAGAATAAACATTATGCTTGTTAGATTCTAGAGTCCTATATCTTAAGGTGGAGACACAACTAGTGGTGACCTCATCCATAGCCATAGCCGTCCTTTTCCTTCGCCATTCTCTGGCCGGCCTGCCTCTAAGAAAATGACATTCTGTCTCTCTGGAGCTACGCATGCCAATTGAATATATTTGTCATATCATTCGTCCTGAGCACCTCGTCCAAATTTATGTGAAGCATATATTATCAAAACTATGTTGATTTTATAACGTCAACAGATCTGTGCGTGATCTTGACCTTTTGTATTTATTAAATAATGTTTTGAATCTCCACAGATGGATTGTTTTGTGTTGTTAGTGTAAATAGATCATATATTGCTACAAATGTTCGAACCAACTGCAAATGAAATGGCATTGCAAAATGTTCTTGTAAAATGGTAAAGTAGGTTTGCAGGCTGAAAGTCAACAATTAAAACTAGTGGTGAGAACTAATCAGTAATAAGTGGTATAGGAATTGAATTACTGAGATTTAGTGATAGGTTACAAGAAATAGTTAGAAGCAGTGCTGTATAAAAGAAACATATATGAGTAACAACCAATAATAAGGATTAGTTATAAGAAGAAATAAAAGAATAGTAAAAAATATGCTATTGCTTATAATGGATAGATCTTTAGACAGCCTTATACGTTGTAAGTTTTATTAGATAATATTACCTTACTTTTTTTTCGTTTCTTAAAAGGGGAAGCGCCAAAATTGTCAAACAAAATTTCAAGCAGCCCGTGGGTGAAAACCTTTGTCATATCCCTTAGGACATCTTAATAGCAAGCAAATAGTGGCGGATGAAGCGTGATGTCAGTGGCATCAATTGATAATCCACCCTCCGGAAAAAAAAAAATATTAGTATGTGGCAAAACCAAAACAGATAGGTTAAATAAATAATATTTGTGGCAAAAAATTACTTGGACATGTAGTTGCCCCAGTGTTATGGCGCTTGTGATTCTTTGATTGATTACAAGTAGTGGGTTCAAGCCCTGCTTCTTTGTAGCTTTTTGTTTTTAATTTTTTAATTTTTTTTTAACCCTTCATCCGTATTTTCAACCCTCATCAAAATATATAGATATTACAAAAAGATTACCTTTTAATTGACCTTAGTATTTCGATTTATGACTTAATCTTTTAATTTGAGATGAATTTACTATTTTAGTTTTAATTTATGAGTTTAATATGTCAATTTCAATTCTAAAGTTGTTTAATTTGTGGGTTAATTTGAATTCTAGTTTAAAATGCATAAACATTTCAAAAAGATAAGGAATTCTTATTTTCTTCAAGCTCTGCTCTAGATCCAAAAATTTACCATTAAATAAAAAATATAGGAACAATATCACTCAACCGCAACGACCAACTTATTTTTTATCCCTTCTACAAATTTCTGACTTTTTCACTACAAGCAAAAGCCAAATTTCACTTAATTGGGGGGAACCTATTTCTTATTTTCTTGTGATTCGTAAAATTGATGAGCAAGTCATTTACTTTGCATTAATTATTGTTCTCCTTTTGCTCTGAATAATTTGCATGAACTTAGAAGCAATTAAAACTGTTTTCTTCTCCATGAATTGTCAGGCACTCACGCACAAATGTGGACATGTGTAGCCATTTAATCAGCTTGAAAATAGACAAATGGCGCCGTCATCCTGAACGAGAATATCAGCAAGTAATAGTTTTTTTTCTTACAGGACCCGAAACAACCAAAAGCCGGGGCCCATTCAAGCAAGCGGAGTCACGCGGCAGTCACACTCACACCTCCACCAATCAACTATCAACACGCCACCTCGTCATACATGGGATGAACCCTTGGGGCCCCACCTACAACGCAGCGCCATCTTTAAAGGCAGCACATCCCCGTTCTGCCCATTCATAAAAGGCAGACCCGATTAAAACTGTCCCTAAACTTAAACTTGAAACAATTGAAACAAATACAGTAGATTCATGAGTCGGCGGTAACTTAATTCCTATTTACCAATTGACTGTACAAATTTTTTTTTTGTAATCCATGGTAGTCTAGAATAAAAATAACATAATAATAACAATAACTTCCAATATAAATTCCACCTTTTTAGGGTTTGAAAAGATTCATATATAGGCACCTTTATCGCTTCAAGCATCTCTACTATCCCAGAGGTCAATTCTAAGAGATCCACATGCATTCAAAAACTATAATGTAACTTTAGAAAGGGTGGAGACAAGGTAATAAAAAGAAATACTTGCAAGAACATAGTGGGAGATGTAGGTACCATACCTTAAGCATTGGTGTTGGGATGCTGATAACCTTATTAGGCACAAGGGTAATATAAAGAAAGTGCAAATACAAGTTAGAAAAAAACAGTCTTACCATTCAGCAGCGACAAGCATGCGAAGGAGCTAGTACCTATGTCCACCACCTTAATCATTAATCTCCACAGACTCCTATACTAAGCCATGTCCTCCATTAGTCGCAAATATTTCAAATCATGGTTAATAATCTCATTCCAACTTTTCTTAGGTCATCATCTGGTTCTCCTATTATCCTTGAAGGTTAATCCTCTCATGTATTCTCACAAGTGCATCCACACTTCTCCTCTTAATATGACCAAACCATAAAAGTCTAGTCTATCTCATATAAGTGTGTATGGGTGTTACTTTAACTTTGTTTCTAATCACCCCATTTCTAATCCTATCTAATCTCCTGTGGCCGCACGTCCACCGGATCATCCTCGTCTCTGTCACTAAAAACCTTGGGACTGGGGTCATGCGGTGGTTAATATCCCTGTCAATATCCCATTTCTCTTCAAAAAACCAAGCCGAAGTATCTAAACTTCTTAAACCCTTGGTATCAATACCCCATCAATGGTGACTTCTCCATTGTCCTCCTCTCCTCTAATAAAATTGCACCGTAAATATTATGTTTTCGATCTACTTAAGTTAACATCGCTAGACGCTAGGGTGTGTCTCTAGCACTCCAATCTAACGTTAACTCTATCCCTAATCTCATCGATAAGAATAATATTATATGTAAATAATGTACACCATGGTACCTCATATTGGATCCCTTTAGTGAGTTCATCCATTACACAAGCGAACAGAAAAGGACTAAGAGCAGATCCCTGATGTAGTTCTATATATACTGGAAATTCATTTGTGACTCCTCCAAAAGTCCTAACACTCGTCTTAACCCCCTTATACATATCCTTAATAACTTAAATATATGCAATCGACACTCATTTCCTTTCCAAGCACCTCCATAAAGCCTCGTGCGGTACTTTGTCATACACTTTCTCTAAGTCTATGAACACTACATGGAGATCCTTTTTTCTATGAATTATTTTCATTCAACCCCCTCGAGGTTTTGGTAAATATTATTTGTACCTCTAAAGTTTTCGAATTATCATTTACCCCATTTCACCTTTGCATAGTAATATTACAAACCTCCCAAATTACAAATATACCCTTGATTCTCTTGGAATTGATCAGATTAGTAAATGACAAGGAAAAAATATAGTTTAAAGACTACTTGGCGCCTTTAGCAATAAAGACATCAATTTTCTTGCTCGAAAATAGCCGAATATTGGGCAATTAAAGAGAGAGAGATAACAGAAAAACTTTTCCAAGATGATGAAGAAAGGTTCAATTCACACCACAGGTTGTGTTGGAAGTCTTGTTGGACCATGACAATCTTAGTAGTGGTCTCAATTTCACTATTGCCACTGCTGTTGATCATATTGATCATATCGAAGTTTAAGAGAATCATGTCAGACCTCAATTAAACTTAAAACAGATAGAGAGTTGGTTAGGGTATAAAAAATTTATAAGCGCAAAGGACATTTTTGCAATTTAGGAGATTTATAATACTGTTGTGCAAAGATGAAGGGGGTAAATGATAATGCAAAAAGTCTAGGGGTATAAATAATATTTACGAAAATCTCGAGGAGGGTAAATGAAAATAATTCTTTTTTCTATTCCTGTACAATTCCATAAGCCTCCTAAGGAGGTGAACTGCTTCCATAGTCTATCTACCAGGTGTAAAGGCAAACTGGTTCTTTGATATTGAAATATTATTCCTCAACCTACGCTCAATCACTTTTTCCCATAATTTCATAGTGCGGCTAAGCAGCTTGATACTTCTATAGTTGTTGCAATTTTGAATATCACCTTTGTTCTTGTAGAGAGCGATAGCTGTGTTGCGCCTCCATCCTCGGGCGTCTTTGCAGTCTAGAAATGATATTAAATAGCTCTGTTAACCATTGTAGTCCCTTTTCACCCAAACCCCTCCACACTTTGATAGGGATTTGGTATGAGCCTAGTAGCCTACTGCCTTTTCATTGGACATCTTCTTTAGGGCCTTTCTAATCTCATCTTCTCTAATCGGGTTATACGAGCGATAATTTGGTTGCCTTCCGCCACCACCTTGCACCCTTCTCTGAGAATTCACAACCAATTCACCATTAATAAAAAGCTTACAAAAGCAATTTTGCCATCTTTCCTTTGTTTCTTCTTCATCTACTAGAACCTTACCTTATTCATCTTTGATGTACCTTACATAACCAAGTCCCTTGATCTCTTTTGCCTAGCCCTTGTCAGTTTAAAGACATCCTTCTCACCTTCCTTGGTCTCAAGTCTCTGGTATAACCTTTCGTAAGCAATGTTCTTTACCATTGCGACAAATCTCTTTGCTACTTTCTTCGTAGCTTAGTATATACCTTTATTAATCACCCTCTCTTCTTTGGCTATACTATTGATTACCGTGGTATATGCTTCTTATTTCTCCTTGACTTGCTCCTTGACCTCATCATTTCACCACCAAGCTCTTTTTATCCTACCTCCACCTCCTCTAGAGATACCTTAGATATCCTTAGCCGACTTCCTAATGCACTCTGTTATTTCTTTCCACATTCAGTCTGCATCCTCTACTTGTCTCCAACTCTCATCCGCTTTAACCTTCTGCTCAAATTTTGTAGCGTTCTCCTTAGTAAGATTCCACCATCTAGCTCTGGGCTCCCCAACACTTCTTTTCTTCCCATTCAACCTTTTGATCTCTACACGCATCACCAATAACCGGTGTTGAATCCCCAAACATTCACTTAGTATCACTTTATAATCTTTACAAAATCTTCTATTTTTCACTCTAGTTAAAAAGTAGTCAATTTGAGTCTTTGTAGTGTCATTCTTGAAGGTCACTAAGTGATCATCTGTAATGTCCTGACCACTTCCAGGTCCCGAGCAGTTACCAGGAATGGCTTCAAGGATCGTTGACTGGCCTTACAAATCACCACAAACATTTCTGGCGTATTTCGTCCTCGCTCACACGCTGCCTGGAAAATTTCTCATGAGGTTACCCATCCCAAGATTGCTCCCCATCAAGCATGCTTAACTGTGAAGTTCTGAAGCGTAGGTTTTCCGAAAAGAAAGGTGCACCTTTGGTGATATAAGTAGTCATTTAGATCCTTTTAAACCACAATCGGGGTATTACATTATCCTTTTTCTTAAATAAAGAATTCACAATCACTAATTCACATGCAACCGCAAAGTTTAGGATTGAGACCCCGCCATTGCTTCTTTCCCCATAACTGAACCTTTGTGGGTCGTAGTATACCCATATGCTCGCATTCCAATATGCCCATTAAGATTGCCCCCCCCCCCAAGAAAAGCTTCTCGTTCTGAGGCACACTCTGAATAATCATATCCAACTCCTCCTAGAATTGCTTCTTAATATCATCTTCTAAACCTATCTGAGAAGTATAGACACTAACTACATTGAGAATTTATGTCCCCACAACTAGCTTAATAGTCATGATGCGATCACTCGTACACCGCACCTCAACAACTTATTCTGCCCACTCCTTTTTAACTAAAATACCAACTCCATTTCCCCCTCTACTAAGGCCCAAATTTCAAAGCTTGTACGCATCAATTTCTCTAACTTTAATCCTCACCCACTTAGTTTCTTGAATGCCTGCTATATCAATCCTACATCTATGCAAACTAAACTATTGAATAACAGTTTAATAAATCTAGAAACCTTTAAATTCCTTTCGGTTTCTTCCATCTATCAAGAGGTCTAAAATCTAACTCAATAAAAAAATAACTCTATCTAGCCCAATGAAACCGAAATTTCATTGATTGACTACAGCAAACCTAATATCAAACAAACTCCAACTGAAACCCACAACCAAAAAAAGCCCCATATCAATGCGCCACATCTTCATGACCCAAACTCAAACTAAAATCTTTCCTTGCCCAAAAAAAAAAAACTCAAACTAAAATCCACTTAATCAGACCCACCCCCCCCCCAAAAATTTTGGCGGGCCCCACATTCAGCCTCTTCCCCCTCTATAAAACCCCCAAGTGTTTCCCCATTCTTCCATCTCATTCTCATCATTCATCAACATTAATCTTCTTCCCTTCCTCCATTCTCTGTCATCATCCCCAGCACATTCTCTCTCCTCTTTCGATAATTCTCCCGAACTGGCTAACCTGGCGGAGAAAACCCAAACCCAAACTGAGGCCGAAAAGGTGGTTCTGGCCCTCTATGAGGCCCTAAACGCACGAGACGCAGACAAGGTCCAAACCCTTCTAGCCCCGGACCTCGAGTGGTGGTTCCATGGCCCCCCTTCCCACCAATTTTTGATGCGATTACTCACCGGCACTGATTCCGACGACTCCGGCTTCAAATTCAACCCCCAATCCACCGTCGCCTTTGGATCTCTTGTCCTAGCCGAGGGGTGCGATCACAGCCGTTCGATCTTCTGGGTCCACGCTTGGACTGTTTCCCCTACTGATGGGGTGATTACTCAGGTCAGAGAGTACTTCAACACCTCTGTTACTGTTACTCGTCTTGGGAACAACAACAACAACGAACAATCTCAGCCGTCTGATCAGAATCGCAATCAAATCTCCCCTGTTCAATCTCATCACCATTGCCAGCCTCTTTGGGAGAGCTCTCTCTCCAATCGGGTCGGTAAGTCCGTCCCGGGTCTTGTCCTCGCTCTTTAATTGATTAAGTAACCAATACTCTCGGCCAATTGGGTGCTGACAAGTGTTATGGGCTGAATTTGAAGCTTGGAATTCGGGTTGACCCGGTTTCAAGATGTGAGCTCCCGGCCTGCTGAGTGTCAGTTACTGATCAGTAATAAGTACTCGTTGTCTTTCCAAGTTTATATGTTCCTGTGTTACTGAATTAGCCTTGTAATTTAAGGTAAGAGTGTGTTTGGTTCTGGGTTTGGGTGTTGTTTCTGGCTATGGGTATGACGAAGTCTTTTAATGAGTACTGTTGTTGTGTTCTCCTACGTTTATGTTATGAAGGTCTTAATAACAATAATAAAAGTGGTTCTTATTGTAATAATTTGTTTGCCTTTGCCTCTTGATTTCTTAATTCTCTTGCCTGCTCATTGGCTCTGTTGCTTTAATACGCATTGTGAAGCTGCACATTCTTTCGCTCCTAAAGATGCATATAAATGTAAAAATCCATGTGGGGTGATGTTAATTATATAAGTTCTCTATTGGAATTTTGCCTATATCTATTATGCCTCACTCCCACCCCCCAAAAAAGATGAGAATTCGGCCATGTTCTTTTCATTGGTAAATTTCAATTTATCAACTTCAATCAACTTCAACTCATTTCATCAACTTCAATTAAAAAAAATCTATAACCCATTTCAATTAACTTTAATCCATTTTAACTCACTTTCTACTATTTTAACTAATTTTTACCGATTATATAAAAAAATTTAACCCACTTCGACTCTCTTCAATTCACTTTAATAAAAAAAAAAATACCCACTTTTACTCACTTCTATCAATTTCAATTAACTTCACCTATTCGTCAACTTATATTTTTCAGTGAAAAGAACAGACTCTTATACTACTGGTACAATAATTGTAAGACTATTTGATATTAGTAACAATTCATCTTTTACTTCTTGTTCCGATTTGAGGTACAAATGTAGGAAAAGAGATGATATTTAGTTCATTTTATCCATGTTTGGAACTAAAAAAAAATAGGGGAGGAGTTAGGAGAGGAGAGTCTTTCACTCTTTCTTTCCTTTCACCTATTTTCCCAAATTCACACTGATTATTCTCATCCCTAATTAATCCTAACAAAGTGAAGTTTTATTGCCTTCTTTTATTGTCTTTGACCTTCTTTGGCTGTTTAAATTAACTATTTGTTGAAAAACTGCTTGGTAAAATTAGCTGTTTCTGATAAAGTTATGAGACAAAAAGCTAATTCTTCAAAAAGCTTATGAAATTAGCTTTTTTAAATTAACTTTTTGGATTCAAAAAGTCTTCTAAAAAGCTTTTTCACCAAACACTCAAATTAGTTTTTTTATTTGATAAAACAGTTAATTTTGATAAAAAAAAAAAAACTCTTTTTGCCAAAAAGGTCTCTAAAAACTGTTTGCCAAATCCCCTTTGTCTCTATTAACCTACCTCTATTTTTCATCAATAGCATAATGGCATCCAAACAAAGTATCAATTGTGCATACTCGACGATATATATAACAGCCCTCTTCATCTGAAATGCGCAGTTTAACACCGACTCCAGTGCTTTCTCTTGATTGAACTGGCCTTTTCTATAATAATATTAGTAACATTATTGCTATAAAAAAAAGTACCTACTACCTTTTAATTTGGAATTTCGAAGGTTTACGTTTCACTTAATAGAGATTATGTGTCAATAGAGGTTCGGATTAGTATTGATGCAATCAACAAAGAGGCGACCTGTTCTGTATAAGTACTGATTCAAGTTAGGACAACCAATCAATTAACACGATATTGTTATCAACTTGTCTATTACACAAAGTTACTGATTTGCAAGATAAAATTATTTACTTTATATAATTAAAATATAATTTTTTTTTAATGCAATTTCACTCCATTTTATCGCTAATTGAAATTAACTCCATCTTGCTTGATTAGACCTGGCAAACGGGTCGTTCGGGTCGGGTATGGGTCGGGTCATAGTTCGGGTCGGGTCACTTTTGGGTTAACTATGTTCGGTTCGGGTTCGGGTCGGGTGAAGTTCGGGTTTGGGTCATTTTCGGGTCAATCATGTTCGGGTCGGGTACGGGTTCGGTTCGGGTGAAATTCGGATCGGGTCTGTTTCGGGTTGTTTACAGCAGTCCGGTTTGGATCGGGTATGGGTCGAGTCTAATTTGGGTCGGGTGAGATTCGGTTCAATGTTCGGGTGAATGTCGGGTCGGGTGTAAATCGGGTTAGGTAGAAATTAAGTCGGGTTGATTTCGGGTGAGTGTATATTTTGATTTTTGAATGTGTTCAATTCCAATCTTAAATTATATTTAAAAGATAAAATCCGTTTAATTAGACAAACTTCTTTATTCTATATTATTGTTTTAATTCATATGTTAATATTTATAATTTATACGTCTGTGTGTGTGTGTGTGTGTGTGTGTGTGTATATATATATATCTTAGATAAAATTACAAGGAACTTTTGTAATGGAAATGTTTATAGGCTTAATTATGCATTTACTATGAAAGTTAGTAAGTTATAAGTGCATCCCATCCATGGCCTAATATGGCTATATTTGATGTGACGTGTAATTATCTGAAAGATTACGGGTTGTTAAGTCAAGATTCAAGTATCTTAATTAAGGTCATGTTATGAGTCTATGACAAAACTAATGAACCAACCTAGCGCCAAAGTCTCCAATTATGATTCTTATTAATTCATGTGTCAATTGTCTAATTTGTAAGGCTCAACACCAAAATATATTATATATATACCTTGCAAAATGACCCAAAAAAAAAAAAAGAAATGATGAAGTTTTTATTTCACCCTGGTGTTGCCGTATTAGTGCATAACTTTACGTTTGTCAATTGTCGTATTTGAGCTGGTAAACAAAAATAGGTTGGTTGAAGTCGACATTTTCAATAATGGATTCAATGTTGTTTCGATAGCTCGTAAAGTGATCATATATCAAGATTCAAATATTTGTCTTTGTGAGATTAACAACTTGATTTACATATTTTCAATGAGTCAAAACTCAAAAGCAACTGCAATATATGAATATGTGTTAATTATCATTACATTTATGTGATTGTTAATGTTGCTTATCGAAACTCGAGGCTTGAAATTTAGTTGTCTAAAATTCAAATGTGTTACATTATTATGAGATCATATGCAAACATATATTCTTGAATATAACTGTGTAGAATTAAAATTTGAGCATGTTGTGAAGATAATTTAGGATCGCAGATCAGTAATATAATATTTTTGACGAATAACGATAGTCACATAATGATATTATAATTGTAGCATGCTTTAAGTCATTAAGTGGATTATCATTAGTAAAATAATATTGTCAAATTCAGCCCAAAAATCACAATTTCAGAATTTTAAGTCACTCTTGTACTCAATTATTTAACTTTTTAAGTCATTGTGTCACTTTTGTCTCTCTTAAATTTTAAGTCATTTTATTTTTCTATCCTAAACTCAATTAATTGAGCCCAAAAAATACAGAATTGCCCTCCCAAATTTAACCAAAAAAATTTAAAATTCCCCTCCCAAATTGAGCCCAAAAAATTTAGACTTCTCCACCCAAAAATTTGCTAAACCTAAAGTCTAAACTCTTGTACTCATAGAGTCATGGTCTCAGACACACACACTGCAGCACTGCTTGTGTTCTTTCCATCTTTCTTCTGTTCCTCTGCCTCACAAAATCACCGTCGCCTCGCCCCCCAACCCCACAACCCCTCTCTTTGTCTCTCACAGTCGCCCATTGCCGGTGGTCCCCTCAGTCGCCCGTCGCCGGTCCTCCCCTCAGTCGCTTGTCGCCACTCGACGCCAAGGGCTAAAACCTTCCTTCTAGTTCTGGGCAGAACCTGCCGAAGCCACCAAGTGAACGGACCTGGTATGTCTTCCTCTCTCTCCTCAGTCTATTATATCTGTGCTTGAATAACAGTAATAGGCTGAATACCACCTTCTGGATTCTTTGTTTGTCTTATGGGACTCGAAACTTTTTCCAATTCAGATTGGGTTTCCCTTTTGTTTACCTGAAGCTCTTTCAGGGCTCCAGCTGAATTGATATCGTGAAGAATAAAATTCACCATTGTCTTCTTTTTTTAGTTTTGCCCTTAATTTTCTTCTGGGTTATCTTTTTTTGCATCAATTCTTGAAATCACTTGGCCTCAGGTTAGCAATTGGGCACCCTATTTGATTTTGGGTTTTCCAGTGCAGTATTCGTTGACATAAAAATGAGGATGCTCAGAAAGAAATTAATTGGGTGGGATGAAAATGGGGCTCCTCTGTGCTAATGACTGATAGGATTTGCCGCTAATGAGATAACCCATTTGGTGGTGAGGCAAATTCGTCGTGCTAGGATCTGAGGTTGGGAAGCAAACATGGGTCCTCAGAAATGTAAGATCTGTAATGAAGCCAAATCCAAGTACAAATGTCCAACATGTCTTGTACCATAGTAAACCCCAACCATTCTTCTCTTTTGCTATGCAAGGCAGTCGTCCCCTCAGTCGCCGTCGTCCTTCTCCGGTACTCTGTGTTGCTATCTTCTTGGCGCCCCTCCAAACCGAGTAAGTCTCTTTTAAATTCTTTAAGTTTAGGTTTGTTTTATTGGCATTTTACCCCTTGTTGTGGTGTTGAATTTTGATTGAGTTGTTTTCCATGGGGTTTGGGTTTTGTTAGGTTTCATTACCTTCATTTGAGTTTTAGATCATTATTTAAGTTTAAGGTTTTTTATTTTTGAAGCTAATTATGGTTTGAAAGGTGTGGATTTGAGGGAATTCCAAAGGCTTTCGGGTGATATTCGGGTCGGGCATACTCGATTTGGGTTATATTCGGGTCGGGTTTAATTCGGGTTAAATTGAGGCATGTAGAAATCGGATCGGTTTTAAAACGGGTCGGGTATGGGTCGGGTTTGGCTTGTCCATTTTCGGTTCACTTCGGGTCAGGTTACTACGGATCGGGTATGAATTGGGTCGGGTCATTTCGGGTGCGGGTTAATTTCGGGTTTCGTTCGGTTATGGATCGGTTTATGTCGGATGTTCGGGTCCAAATCGGTTCAACCCATTTCGGGTGTCGATTCGGGTATGGGTCCGGGTCAATCGGTTCGAGTTTCGGGTCTCGGGTCAGTTTTGCCAGGTCTATGCTTGATTAACCTAATCAACTAATTTACATTGATCTGTGTATACTTGTCAAGCATAACAACACGAAGGCTCTATATTTGTGAGTGTCAATTTAAATTGCTTTATAAAATTGTTAAACATTATTGGTGAAAATTTGGGTTCAAACCCCTCTCCAATTCAATCGGCCTAGGAAACCAGGGCTTTGCTCATGGGTTAATAATAAACGTGTGCGAAACAACTTGGAAAATGCGACAAATCAAATTTCTGCCAAATAAGAAGCTAAGGCACTAAGGGCCTGCTCTTTTTGTGGGTAAATTGGGGTGGATAAAAGGGTAAAGTAGGTTGAGGCAGGTTGAAATAAGTTGAAGTGGGTTGAAATAAGTTGAAGTGGGTTGAAACTTTTTTATGTGATAAATTAAACTTGGTTAAAATAGTGAAAATGGATTGAAGTGGATTAAAGTTGATATTTCAGAATTGACCCATGAAAAGAATAGGGCCTAAGCTTGCCAGCCTAGCTGTGCGATCTAGAAGATTTTTGAGAAATTGGGCCGACTGCATTGTCTATTTATTACCGACTCGCCGGTGCATGCTATGTTTTACGCACCGACAATCACATCAAATTCTTTTGATTAAACTGTCAACGTCAACATATTGTACTAGCTTGTAATTCTTCAGGCTCCTATTTCAATTTTAGATTTCCATGTCCTCAAATAGTTTGATACGCGTGTTTATTAATTAATTAGCCAGCTCTATCATTTTGATCTAGAAGTGTCGTAATGCCAATTATTTCCCTGACAAAATATGAAATTATTATGTTTAATTAGTTGAAATTTCCTGAAGTATTATTATTTTTTATCAACATCTTTTAACTATTGAATTTTGAAAATGAAAGAGCGTGAAATGCAAAACATAAATTAGGTAAATAATGAAAATGCTATGAGACAAAAGTATAGCTAGAGCCCCTCACTATCGTCATTCGTCATGTGCATTAATTGGCCTATGCTACCATGCATGCATATGTATAAGAATAAGAGCAATGTGTCACTCTCAATCAACTACCTACACTATTCCACACATGATCAGTTTCCACTTTGTCGACCTTATTGCCAACTAAATCATAATACAGGAGAGTTACGAACACATAATCCCTTCTATTATAAAACAGTAACAGTAGGTTTTTCAATGTGTATTGTAAAATGTGTTAATGACCTACTTTCTTGTGGATCATTTTCTTTTAAAAGGCAACTTAGCCCATCTATCTAGCTAGAGTGTGAGAAAAATTGTGAAAAGTTTTGTCAATGCAAATAATGTAAAAGCATGTATACTCCTCCTATAATTTAAAATCAGCACACATATATATCATTAACGTGTGGTTCTTAGGCAACTAATTGTTTTTACGATAGATGTACATATACACACTTCCATCACATGTTTACTTTTAAATTGAAAAATATTAGGGAAAAAAGGCATTAAGTGCATTTATCGAGTAGCATATCTTTGTTAAGTTTTTTTTAAAAAAAGAATTAATGGATTTTTGCAAATGAATGCTTGATAACGCGTAAGTGTAGGAAAAATAAACATTTTTCACTACAAATATGATATGATGATGGTATAATCCAGTTGAAAAATATCTTACGGAATATACTATCTTATTTATTGTCTCATAATTCCGTTCGAGCTAAGTAAGATCATTTTTTTTAAAAAAAAAAAGAATAAAGAAGTATACAAATAAAAAGTCAGATTCACAATTTGATGTTCCCTAACACAAGTATACATGGAATCAAAATCGTTGTTTCATACCATTATTATCTTATGGTCATTAGTAGTTATGAAAGAAAAATGATTTTGATGCACCTTGTGAAAAAAAGAAATTATGTATCTTTTGACAGTGACAGGGAATGCCAGCGCATCACGAGTCATTGGTGAGGTGGAATTATTTTAATTTAGATGCGTCCATTAATTCCATCAGACTGATTGATGATACTTGATTTTATCAGTGACCAAATTCTGAGGTTGATTTTAAATTTTAATTGTTACATATATTGTCTAACGACTAATGCCTGGTATTTCGTCTGAAAATTGACATTGTTGACTGTATTGACGTTACGTGCTCTCAAAAATAATAGACTGCTCTTATTCTTAGCAAAAAGAACAGAGCATTCTTAATTATCAGATATACCTTCTCAAAAATATTTAAAGATATCTGTAGATTTTTTTTGAAATAACGTTACATATATTTTTTCATTTTTCATTAATTGGAGATTTTTTTTTTTGTAATAATACTGTAAAGGTAAGGTCGCTTATATCTGAATTTATTTAGATTCCGTGCAAGTAGGATCACACTATGAGTTGTTATTATTGTTGTTTTTTTTTTTTTGGTAGGATAAATGAGGCGCAAAGCGTGATGTACGTGAGCTTTGAATCCAGATATTTTATAACAACTCTTAAAAATTTTACCAGTCGAGCTAACTAGTACCCACATCAATTATAAATGAGTTAACTATCAGCTTTTACATGAGAAATCTCGTTTTAATCAAAATCGGTTTTTATTGTTAATAAAATTGAATCTTATACTTAATTATTTAAGTATAGCAAACATCCAAGTATTTTTTGTTTGGTGCACCAACTATTTAATCAACTTATATTGGTAATTGCATTATGTGTATGCTTTACTCTTTATTATTAAGTCAAAAGTTTTTCATTTTTCTTTTCCTCCCAATGCAATTGTGTGATGATTGCGATATCAAGAGATTCATGAATCTTATGCAAGATATGGACTTATGAAGTACGACAATTATAGGTGTATGACAATGAAATCACGACGCTAATGATGTGTTTTTCGATGTGACTAGCAGAGTCCAATAAAAACTGACATGATTGGAGAACTTTTCTACTTCTGGTGCTGTTTTCCAAAATTTCAATTTTATTTACGACAGTGAGGAAGTCGAATATTCAATTCATATGCCACTTGGATTTTAAGTATATTTGCTATCTAAATTAAAACAAATGAAATTTATCATGTTACGCAACAATTAGTGTTTATTGTGATATTTAGTAAAATGTTTTCCTCTTTTTTTTTTTTTTTTACGCCAACAGTCTGTTTGGATTCAATTGGGGGGGGGGGGTATCATCTTTCTCAATTGTATTGGGATTCATATGTGTGCAAAATGAAAAGAGAAGTTTTTTTTTAAAAAAAAATAAAATTCCAACAACGTTTGTTTATTTTACAATTGAAAAAGAACTATAGGAAAGTCACTTATAAAAGCGTTGCTTATTTTCCTTTTCCTAAACTCCATCAATTAGAGAGTAACGTAATTATATGATACTTCATTTTTTTTTAAAAAAATTGGTTTTAATTTAGTTATTCTAAATAAGTGAAGTAAGTCTAAGGTATAACATTGTGCTACTTTTAGGCTCTGTCCTTTTCGACTTATTTTGTCTAAATTTGAACTTATCTGAATTTATTTTGAACTTATTTATTGAACGTGTTTTGAACTTATTGTGAACTTATTTGTTGAACTTATTAAGAATAAATTTCTGAACTTAGGCCCTGTTATCTTCGACTATTTTTTTACAAAATAAGTTCATATAAGTTCAGTAAATAAGTTCATCGTAAGTTAAGAATAAGTTCAGCATCTAAGTTTAGAATAAGTTCAGTTCATAATAAATTCAACAAATAAGTTTAGAAATTTGTTCTTAGGGCCTGTTCTCTTCGACCTATTTTCAGATAGAATAAGTTCATATAAGTTCAGTTCAAAATAAGTTTAGCTTAGAAAGTTCAGAATAAGTTCAGATAAGTTCAGAGAAGTTCAGTTCAGAAAGTTCAGAATAATAAGTTTAGTAAATAACTGAAGAATGACTTCAGAATAAGTTCAGATAAGCTCAGTTCAGAATAGTTCAGAATAAGTTCAGTAAATAACGTTTAGAATAAGTTCAGACAAAATAAAGCGAAGAGAACAGGCCCTTAATAAGTTTAGGATAAGTTCATCAAATAAGTTTAGAATAAGTTTAGAATAAGTTTAGCAAATAAGTTCCGAGTAAGGGCCTGTTCTCTTCGACTTATTTTCAGATAGAATAAGTTCAGATAAGTTTAGTTCAGAATAAGTTTAGTTTAGAAAGTTCAGAATAAGTTCAAATAAGTTCAAATAAGTTCAGTTCAGAAAATTCAGAATAATAAGTTTAGTAAATAATTTCAGAATAACTTCAAAATAAGTTCAGATAAGTTCAGTTCAGAATAGTTCAGAACAAGTTCAGTAAATAAAGTTCAGACTAAGTTTAGATAAGTTTAGTTCAAAAAAAGTTCAGACAAAATAAGGCGAAGAGAACAGGCCCTAGGTTCAGCATAAGTTTAGCAAATAAGTTCAGAATAAAGTTCAGAAAAGTTCAGTTCAGAATAAGTACAGACAAAATAAGTCGAAGAGAATAAGGCCTTATTTGTTGAAATTACTCTAAACTAAATATTTGCTAAACTTATTCTTATTTGTTGAACTTATTTTGAACTTATTTACTTAATTTATTCTGAACTTATTTTGAACTGAACTTATTTAAACTTATTCTTCAAAAAATAAGTCAAAGAGAATAAAGCCTTAGTTTTGATCTATTCCTATATCATATTAAGGGCCTGTTTTCTTCGACTAATTTTCGGACAGAATAAGTTCAGATAAGTTCAGTTCAGAATAAATTTAGTTTAGAAAGTTCAGAATAAGTTCAGATAAGTTCAGATAAGTTCAGTTCAGAATAATAAGTTTAGTAAATAACTTCAGAATAACTTTAGAATAAGTTCAGATAAGTTCAGTTCAGAATAGTTTAGAAGTTCAATGAATAAAGTTCAGAATAAGTTCAGATAAGTGCAGTTCATAATAAGTTCAGACAAAATAGGCGAAGAGAATAGGCCCTAAGCCCCCCCCCAAAAAAAGTCTTATATGATACTCTAAGAAGTATGCACTCCGATAAACCACACATGCACACATACATATTTAATTTACCTATATGACTAATAAACATGAAAAAAGTGTCATATGACTTGTGGAAGTAAATACTCCATAGAGTATGATATAGATTGCCACTTTCGACACCTAAGACATCAAGATTTAAGACGTGTTTGATAATACTTAATGACTCAAGTAGAAGTTAGTTGTTTGTAATTTTAAACATTTAGCAAACGTAGTTCGCATGGTCACCGCTGTCTTGCTCATTATGGGCCAGTCCCATTATCTCACTACCAATTCTAGTCCAAGTGAACCCCCCATGCATCCACCCCTCAAACCCCCCCCCCCCAAAGTAACTTTGACAATATTACTACTCTAAATTTTGAATTTGTCTTGTTTGTTTAGTAAGTATATGACTTTCTTAGCTCCATATATAGTTTTAGCGATTCATTGGATTGTGAAGGAAAAAAGGAAAAACCCTTAAGCATGATATATGTCTTTCCGTGCACTCATGCACATACAAAGGCTTATAATCATCTCCCTAATTTCAAATTTGTAATATCTATATAAAAACTTACCAATTGGAACAATTAATACCTATTTTATATACAAATATATTATTCAGGAAAAAGTTAGAAATACATTGAAGTAGCTTCAATGGAACAGTTGGATTTGGAGTTAAAAAGAATGAATGTAGGAAAGAATATATTTTTTTCTTGGAAACAGGTAAGTACAAGCAAACCTTAGATAACCCTTCTCTCAAGAAATCTACCTAAATAGTCATTGTATATGATACAGGATAGCTCGGGAGATGGGAGTGAGTAAAAGTGATATTTGTCTTGAGCAACACTCCCATTTTAGCAATTTAGTCTGTAGCCATATTACCTTCGCAGAAAACATGCTGAATAGTTGGTGCCGTAAATCGTGTTAACAAATTACGAATATCGCGGACCAGGATTTGGATTCACCAGGGGGTTCGAATTTTACCCTTAACAGTTTGAATGATGATGCGATTATCCCCTTTAATTTGGAGGCGTGTTACTCTTGTGTCACTGGCGGCTTGTAGGCTTAAGGCTATAGCTTTTGTTAGCAGAATTGGTGCATCATACATAAGTCTATTCCCTGCAATGATGAGGCGACCGCTACCGTCACGCAAGATGCATCCTGCTGTAGCACCGGCCGGAGACAAGCTGCCATCGAAGTTGAGTTTAAGAACACCGTCTAGAGGGGAGGTCCACCAAATGAGGCAGGTGGACATTGGAGAAGATGTTAGTCGTGAGCTCAGGAATGGAGGAGAAATAAGTGGAGAGCAACTTCGTTGTTTCCATTCTGCCCAATCTTGCTTAGCGCATATAAGGGTATACTTAGGATTGGGCAAGCATTCTGGAAGATAAGCAAATTGCAATTTTTCTAGATACTCTAGAGCAGCACAGCAATTCTAGGCATGGTAATCCAGCATTACCTGGACCACTCATGTAGCACATCACGAACAGTGTGTTGTAGTGTCGCAAAGGGAGCTTGATAGATCCAGCCATGGTTGATGGCCAAATCCCATACCCAAATAGCGAACGGGAAAAATGCAAAAAGATGCTTATTATCCTCAATATGTGAGAGACAGGCCGGACAAATGGCATCAATAGAGACCCCTTGACGCAGAAGGTTACCTCTAGAAGGTAATGCATTATGACATAATTGCCAAAGAAATATTTGAATTTTCGGTAAAACATCCAACTTCTAAATCCACCTAAACTTCCATGGAGACGGATCAGCCCCTAGAGTTTCATGTGCCTTCCAAGGGGCGGATTCAACGGAGAACTCTCTGTTACCTGTAAGTCCCCAACAAAACTTGTCAGGAACATTAGTAAAGGGGATGAGCACTGCTAGGACAAGCGGAAGTACTAGAGCAGGGACAGCTTGCGAAATTTTTGGTATGTCCCACCATTTGTTCAACAGAATGAACTCACCAACTTTTACTATCGGATCTGTTACTTGGGCACTACCATCATTTATTAGCTCCGCTAGAGGCGTGTTTTGACATGACGCATCCGTCCAAAAGTTTATTGTTTGCCGATTGCCTAATTGCCAGCGCATTCCTTGTGCGAGAAAGCTTCTCTGTTGAAGCAAACACTTCCAAACCCAGGAGTGAAATGGTCTTAGGAAGCCACGAAAGAATTGCTCTGGTGGACCATATTTTGCTCGCATCTGCTTTACCCAAAAATGATCTGGTTGCATGAGATACTTCCATCCTAATTTAGCCAAAAAAGAATATTGACTGCACCGGATTTTCTCAGACCCAAACCTCCAAATTTTTTTGGTTTACATATTTTATCCAGGCAACCAATGCAAAGCCTTTGTTAGTGGCAGATTTTTTCCAGAAAAAAACCCGACTGATTTGATCTAGTCTTTGCATAATAGTAGCCAGGAGCTGAAAACACTGCATAGTATGAGCAGGTAACGCTTCCAGATTCGACTGGATGAGCATTGATCACCCAACTTTTGATAATGTCATAGCTGACCAATTGGAAAGTTTGGCTTCTGCTTTACTCACTAATCCCTGGAAGGTGGCAAGGCCAGGAGGGCCTTGGAAGACGGTACAGCCAAGATACTTTCCAATGGAAGAGCTATGGGGAATATTAAAAATACCTGCAATATGAATCTTATCTAGGTTGGCTGTATTTTTTGAGAAGACCAGATTGGATTTATGAAAATTGACCAATTGTCCAGATTGTTGACAAAATTCATCCAGGATTCTTTTAAGCTTAAAGGCAACTCGAGACGAAGCTTTACAAAAAAGTAGGCTATCATCTGCGAAGAAAAGGCATGGAAGTCTCTCTGCCCGAGGTGCAGTTTTAATTCCAAGATCCGATTTGGGATGCTCCATTTCCCAATGAAGCTTTTGAGCCAATACATCCATGCAAAGTATAAATAAGCATGGTGAGAGGGGATCACCATGGCGTAGCCCTCGGGTAGGTTTAAAGAAACCACATGTTTCATTATTAGTAACTAAAGAGTAAGTTACCGTAGTGACATATTCCAGAATCCAGGCGATCCATTGTGGATGAAAACCCATACCTCTAAGACTATACCCATACCCCTAAGACTATGTTGCAAAAAGTCCCACTCAATATGATCATATGCTTTCTCCATGTCTAGCTTAATAGTGACATATCCCTTTTTCCCTTTGAAATGATGAAATTTATTTAGGACTTGATGCACTAGTAGAATGCTGTCATGACTAGCCCGGTGAGGAACAAAAGCACTCTGTGTCGGTTGTACAAGGCGTTCTAGGATCGGACGCATTCTGGTGACCAGAATTTTGGCAATAATTTTGTAGAATGTATTGCAGAGGCTGATAGGCCAAAAATGTGTTGTTTCCTCGAGATTGTCCACTTTTGGTATGAAGGCAATTAGGGTGTGATTAAATTGTTTGAGAAGTTTCCCCGTACAAAAGAAATCATGAATGGCCAAGCAAAGACGTTCTTTAAGGCAGGACCAATACTTCTGGGGAAAAAAAAAGCACCAAACCCATCTGACCCATGGGCCTTATATGGTTTCACTTGAAAGAGGGCTTGTTGAATTTCCTCTTCGGTAACCGGTTGAACAAGGGTCAAGTTTTCGGGGTGAGTGACTTTACGTAAGACTGAAATGGCAGTAAGGGTAGTACAGACATTATGACTGGAGGTAAATCGTTGTAAAATTTGGCTTGAATCAAATTAATTTCCTCAATCCAGCCACCAATCTCATTTTTCATTCTTGTGATGAAAGTACGTATTTTTTTCGTTGTAGTCGTCTGGTGGAAGAAGCGGGAGTTCCGATCACCATCAGTTAACTAGTGTTTCCTAGCTACGTGACCCCAAAATCTCTGATGAAAGAGCATTAATTTTTCCCTTTGTTTGATCAGCCTTTGATGCCAATGGTTAAGGCGTGGACTATCAGCATTATCAATAAGTCGGTTTTCCACGTAATGTAGTTTCTCTGTATTTTGCTCAATCTATTTTTTGTAGTTGGCTCCAGAAGTGATTTTCCAATATTTGAGCTTATTTTTGATACTTTTGAGCTGATGGGCAATACGGAACATTGGCGAACCAAGAACAAGACAGTGCCACTGTTGGTGAACTATACGGTGTACTTGTTCATGCTGAAGCCAATCTGGTTGGAACCGAAAGGTGGGTTGTTTATGGTTGGGTACTGATCCTTGAGTATCAAGGAGAAGGAAACAGTGATCAGAATACGTAAATGGACCATAAGTGATAGTGGCATCAGGGTTTAGGTTGTGCCAATCTTGTCTACCAATCGCTCTATCTAATTTTTCATAAATAAGTTAGCCCCGAATTCTAGATTTTCAGGTGAATAGTAGACCCAAAATAGGGAGACTAGATGCTTTGATTGTATTTAAGAAAGCAGGGAGGTGTTTGCATTGAGAGTAGGAGATTGGGGCTCCCCCTTTTTTATCCATGTTATTTTCTAATTCATTGAAGTCACCTATAATACACCAGGACATATCCATAACATATTGTAGCTATGAAAGATGATTCCAGAAATCTGGTTTTTCAGAGTTTTTTGACAGGGCATAGATGCTGGATATAGTAACTAGTTTTTGTGTTTTGATATCTAGAATGAGCATATGAATAAACCATTGCTCTTTAATCATAACATTTGCAAGGATTTTAGCATTATTCCAGAGGACCCACATACCACTAGAATGGTTTACAGGGTTGACATAATCAATTAATGCTCGAATCCAAACTTGGAGATGAGTCTTTGCGACGTAGATTCTGCTACCATGGTCTCAGTAAGAAAGATTATGTCAGGTTTATGAGATCGTACAATACAACGTATTTACTCCCTAATTTGTTGTTTTTTAGCTCCTTGAACATTCCATGCAAGTACTTTCATGTCAGAATATTGTTGTAAGCTATACAGATCCAATACAAAATGATTAACATCAAGGGCAGGACACTCCGCTTCGTAAGCAAAGTTGGTAAACCAAAAAATTGAACAAGAATTCCGCTGCAGCGGTGAAACGAGGCCCCCTGGAGGGGAACAGTGTCCCCACCTTCAAAGCTGGGAGAAATTCGGGTCCCTGCAAGTTGTTCATTTGCAATTCCAGAAATAACAACTAGTATTCCCAATAAAAAATGGGGGACACTCTAACCATGTATACCCATTCAAAGAGCAAGCAAAACAGTAACAAGAAGGTCTCAGACAAAACTGGATCATCATAGACCTGTGCTGATGACAACATGAGCAGGACCTCCAGTCCGGTAGCGCGCCAGCATTGGTTCGAGAATTAATCTCCCACCAATGGGCACAACAACAAGACTCCCTCAAAACCCAATATGTATATCATATTCCTGTGAGTATATACTCTCACGAGCCACATCATCAAATATGTATTAAAAAATTAATATATGACAAATACATGCATTAAAAATATATATACATGGACAATGAGAGTATGTGCTCCCGGGAGCACATAAGAAATTGCCCTCAGAACCGAGTGGAAAGAACGGCCATAGGGGATGAGAATCCTAACCCCGTCACACGTAATTTTAAGGAAACAATCATACAACGCAAGCGAAAACATAATCATATCCCGCCTCAGACCATCACAGGTCTTCACTGGAAACCATGTAAGCGCTTCATAATAAAGCTGAGTGGGCAAACAAGTGATTCTTTCAGTCTCCAACCAATTGTACCCAGTAAAATAATAAGCAAGGCGATACCAAAAAGGTCTCAGACATAACGGGGTCGTCGTAGACCTATGCTGACTGCAACAGGATCAGTGTCTCAAGCCTTGTAGCACGCCAGCATTGGCCTGAGAGTGAGCCTCCCACCAACGGGCACACAACAAGAAATGCCATAGGGGATGGGGAGTCCAATCCAGTCATCCCTTTTCATAAGAGACCAAGCATACAACACAATCCATAAAAAAATCGTAAACCACCTCAGACCTTCACAGGTCCTCATTGGGCGACCATAAAGACACCCCACAATGTAGCGTCACTTTATGGGGTATGTTGGGATTTGTCCCAAATTCCTTTGCCAGTTTTGGAAATAAATAAAGTTATTTCCTTTTGTGAGATTATTTCTTGGCATCCAAGATCATGTTGTGTGTTTGAGATCTTCTGTATTATGGAAATTATATTATTTCCATACTTTGGGTTGAAGATTTTTCCTTTTTTGGAAAGTTGATGGTTGGTGGCCAAGACATATGTTTGCGGCTAGGATTGAACCCTTGGTACCTGTGGGGCTTCCCTATAAATACTAGGTTGTTTAACCTTGTTTGATGCGGTGCAACTTGGGAGTGCCTGTGGGCAATTCCCTTTTCTATTCCACCTTTTTGTTGGGAGTTAGTATTGAGAGATTTTCGTTGTAATTGATCTCTTTCTTGGGTGTTTGAGATCTGTGTCTCTCTTGTTGTTGATCTCTGTATTGGGAATGAGATCGTTCTGTACTAACTCATATGATAGTGGATTTTGTGTCGGTGTTGCCGCCCGTGGTTTTCTCCCGTTTTGGGTTTCCACGTAAATCTTGTGTGTCGCTGTTTTGTTCCTGTTATTCTGGTTTGAATTTCTGAATATCTGTTTCATCCTATCGCTTCCGCTATTATTACCGCTCTAATTTCCTAACAAGTGGTATCAGAGCTCTGGTTATAGGATGTCTTCTATCATGAGAGTAGATATTCAGAAATTCGATGGAGAGATTAGTTTTAATCTCTGGAAGGTGCAGATGAGAGCAGTTCTCATTCAGCACGGTTGTGGAAGGTTCTGAAGGGACCTCACGTAAAACCCAAGAAGATAACTGACGAACAATGGGCAGCAGACCAAAAGAAGAGGCGTGGATCGTTGAGGGATGAGGAATTTGGTCCAAGGTGGAGTTTGTTGGGATTTGTCCCAAATTCCTTTGCCGGTTTTGGAAATAAGTAAAGTTATTTCCTTTTGTGAGATTATTTCTTGGCATCCAAGATCATGTTGTGTGTTTGAGATCTTCTGTATTATGGAAATTATATTATTTTCATACTTTGGGTTGAAGATTTTTCCTTTTTTGGAAAGTTGATGGTTGGTGGCCAAGACAATGTTTGGCGCTAGGATTGAACCCTGGTACCTGTGGGGGATCCCTATAAAGATAGGTTGTTTAACCTTGTTTGATGCGGTGCAACTTGGGCGTGCCCTTTGTGAGCAATTACCTTCTATTCCACTTGATGCTTGGGAGTTAGTATTGAGAGATTTTCGTTGTAATTGATCTCTTTCTTAGGGTCGTTTGAGATCTGTGTCTCTCTGGTTGTTGATCTTGTATGCGGAATGCGATCGTTTGTAAAACTCATATGATATTGGATTTGGTCAGGTGTGCCGCCGTGGTTTTCTCCCGTTTTAGGGTTTCCACGCTAAATAGTGTGGTTGTCGCTGTTTTGTTCCTGTTATTCTGGTTTGATTTCTGGCATATCTGTTTCATCCTATCCTTCCGCTATTATTACCGCTCTATTCCAACAAGTGGTATCAGCGCTTTGGTTATAGGATGTCTTCTATCATGAGGGTAGATATTCAGAAATTCGATGGGGAGATTAGTTTTAATCTCTGGAAAGTGCAGATGAGAGCAGTTCTCATTCAGCACGGGTTGTAGAAGGTTCTGAAGGGACCTCACGTAAAACCCGAGAAGATAACTGACGAACAATGGGCAACAGACCAAAAGAAGAGGCGTGGATCGTTGACGGATGAGGAATTTGGTCCAAGGTGGAGTTTGTTGGGATTTGTCCCAAATTCCTTTGCCGGTTTTGGAAATAAATAAAGTTATTCCTTTTTGTGAGATTAGTTCTTGCATCCAAGATCTGTTTGTGTGTTTAATCTTTGTATTATGGAAATTATATTATTTCCATACTTTGGGTGAAGATTTTTTCCTTTTGGAAAAGTTAGGTTGGTGGCCAAGATATGTTTGCGGCTAGGATTGAACCCTTGGTACCTGTGGGACTTCCCTATAAATACTAGGTTGTTTAACCTTGTTTGATGCGGTGCAACTTGGGAGTGCCTGTGGGCAATTCCCTTTTCTATTCCACTTTTTGTTGGGAGTTAGTATTGAGAGATTTTCGTTGCAATTGATCTCTTTCTTGGGTGTTTGAGATTTGTGTCTCTCTTGTTGTTGATCTCTGTATTGGGAATGAGATCGTTCTGTACTAACTCATATGATAGTGGATTTTGTGTCGGTGTTACCGCCCGTGGTTTTCTCCCATTTTGGGTTTCCACGTAAATCTTGTGTGTCGCTGTTTTGTTCCTGTTATTCTGGTTTGAATTTCTGAATATCTGTTTCATCCTATCGCTTCTGCTATTATTACCGCACTAATTTCCTAACAAGTGGTATCAGAACTCTGGTTATAGGATGTCTTCTATCATGAGGGTAGATATTCAGAAATTCGATGGGGAGATTAGTTTTAATCTCTGAAAGGTGCAGATGAGAGCAGTTCTCATTCAGCATGGGTTGTAGAAGGTTCTGAAGGGACCTCACGTAAAACCCGAGAAGATAACTGACGAACAATGGGCAGCAGACCAAAAGAAGAGGCGTGGATCGTTGACGGATGAGGAATTTGGTCCAAGGTGGAGTTTGTTGGGATTTGTCCCAAATTCCTTTACCGGTTTTAGAAATAAATAAAGTTATTTCCTTTTGTGAGATTATTTCTTGGCATCCAAGATCATGTTGTGTGTTTGAGATCTTCTGTATTATGGAAATTATATTATTTCCATACTTTGGGTTGAAGATTTTTTCCTTTTTTGGAAAGTTGATGGTTGGTGGCCAAGACATATGTTTGCGGCTAGGATTGAACCCTTGGTACCTGCGGGGCTTCCCTATAAATACTAGGTTGTTTAACCTTGTTTGATGTGGTGCAACTTGGGAGTGCCTGTGGGCAATTCCCTTTTCTATTCCACTTTTTGTTGGGAGTTAGTATTGAGAGATTTTCGTTGTAATTGATCTCTTTCTTGGGTGTTTGAGATCTGTGTCCTCTCTTGTTGTTGATCTCTGTATTGGGAAAGATCGTTCTGTACTACTCATATGATAGTGGATTTTGTGTCCGGTGTTGCCGCCGCGTGGGTTTCTCCCGTTTTTGGGTTTCCACGTAAATCTTGTGTGTCGCTTGTTTTGTTCCTATTATTCTGGTTTGAATTTATGAATATCTGTTTCATCCTATCGCTTCCGCTATTATTACCGCTCTAATTTCTAACAGTAGTAGATGTAGTTTCAATTGTACTTAAATCTAGATTACAGATGCTGATGACATTCTCTTACAATGTGCTCTGTTATCAGATTGGAAGAAGTGTTGAATGTATGAATCTACATTCATGGCAGGGAGTTCAAAAGCAAACCAAAACACCTGAATTGATGATGATGCAGTCAATGATTCGAGCCGACTACACAATTGCACCTAAGACAGACCCTTTCAATGAGGATAGCAAGAAGAAGAGACATGTAATAAGGATCAAACTGAAGAAGCCACCACAAGTCAATCAAGATCATCATCATGATCCCATCCCTTTGGTTGTAGAGTCCAAAAAGAGTGTTGATGATCTAACTGATGTGAAGAAGAAAGTAGCATGCGAACTTGCAGTGCACGACGAGAAGCACAAGGAGGGTCAAATTCAGATGCAAGTGGGAGGAGTGCAATCTTTGATGGAGGAAGAACTGGTGAATATGGCTGCAACTGCGAAAAGGGCAGCTGACATGGTCGCGATGAAGAGACTTCCTACAACTAACCCTGAGTTCTCTCGCGCTCTCAATGCTTTGAATGCTCTGAAGAATTTCTCGGTGTCCTATGATACTCTCAAGTCGACCCAAGTGGTCAAGAGCATTGAGTTACTGACTAAGCACCCTAAGGTCAAGATCCGAACAGAGGCGGCCAATGTACTACAAGCTTGGAAGAAATCTCCAGCCCCTCTAGAAGCTCCTAGAAGGTCTCCCACTGAGAAACCCAATGTTGGTGATCATATTCAGAACGCATCAACCATGAATATTCCAAAGGCTTTTGACACGGTGGAGACCAAAGTCAGAAAGGCAGAGGAGGAGACTCCAAAGCAAACTTGCAACATGAGAGAAAAGATTAGGGAACATCTGGTGGAAGCCTTGTCTAAGGTTGTTACTGAGGCGAACGATGAGGGTACAAAGGCAAAAGCAAAGGCTTGTGACCCACATGAGATGGCAGCATTAATTGAATCAACGCTGTATAAGAAGATGGGTCAGTCTCATAGCAACATGGCAAAGCAACGGTCCATTCTATTCAACTTGAGGGACCCAAACAACCCTGAGTTGAGAAGGCGGGTTCTGTTTGGTGAGATCAGGCCGGAGAATTTGGTGGAGATGACAGCAGAGGAGATGGCGAGCAATAAGAGGAAAAGAGAGAATGAGGAGATTAGGCTCAAGAGCTTGATTCGATCTGAGGCAGTCGCGCAAGAAGAGGGGACGACTGAGCAATTCAAGTGTGGGAGATGTGGGCAAAGGAAGTGCACTTACCATCAGTTGCAGACTAGGAGTGCTGATGAACCCATGACCACTTTTGTTCGCTGTGTGGTTTGTTACAACCGTTGGAAGTTCTGATTCATTTGATATTCTGGGGTGACAGACTCTGCTAGTTGCTCTTCCAGCCTTCTTGGAAAACAGAGAACTACGTATAGCATTCTTTCACACGATGTATACTTCGTGATGTAAATGCCTTTTTGTATATTGGATGGTTGATCAGATTATGCTTATCATGATGTACATGCCTTTCTGTCTATTGAATGAAGATCAAAGCATGGCTTCTCTGCTACTCCATATTGCACAGTACATAACAATTAATTAGTAACTAAGGAAGTGCTTTGGTTGGAGAGAAAATGATTTTCTCTAAAAATAGTTTTTCAACTTTTTTGTTGTTTGACACTGTAAAAAAGTATGGAAAAGTCCTAAGCTTATAACGATTTTTATAAGGACTGAAAAGTCTTGAGTTTATAGGAATGGAAATGGAAAGTGATTTTCCCACAAAATGAAACGTTTATGATCTACAAATGAGCATTTTTCAACCGATTACTTGAAAAATCTTAAGTTTATAAGAATTATTGTTATGAATTTGCACAAAATACAGATTTTAAGCTTAAAACGGAATGGGCATACTTAAATAACATAAGGAATCTCTTTTGGGTTTCCAAGAAAAAAAACTACGCATATTCCATTATTTCCCATGTCTAAAAGAAGCTTGTAATGAATCAGTTTATCATGGACACTCCACAAATATTTAATTGTGGCCAATATTCAATCATATAATAAATATTTAATTGTAAAATACAGCTGAGGCCAAACTTCTGAGCACAAGATGCACCATGCTCAAGCATCAATTATTTAAAAAAACAAGTACTCGTATAGGACATACTCACTTACACCAAGTTATGTAATAAGGTTTTTATCCATCATATTTTTAAAGAAGGAAATTACACAGCTGATTGACTGGCAAATTTTGATCTTTCCTTGCATTACAGAGTTGTGTAAAATGTGATCCTACATAGGAACCTTCTTTCTATCCTCTATGAGGATAATCAATAGAGAATCCTTGAGAGCATGGCTAATTAAATTGTAATGCTTACCTTTCTTTAAAAAAAAAAAAAATATTTCAAAAAAACAAAATCCCGGGAAGAAGAAACCGTAAATAAAAAAAGGACACTGAAAAAATTATTAGCCGTCCTCCTTTTTCAAAGGCAAACGCGTAACCACCAAACCACCCTGAAAAGCAGGCATCTAGCAGCCATATATCACATTTGGGGTAAAAAAGAAAGATTGTACATCATGCCTGCATGCTCTTTTATGTTTTTTTTTTTTTTTTTTTTTTGTTTTTAAAGTCATAAACTCCATCCCACCAAACAAGCAAAGTCAAGGAGAGCAGGATATCTTAACCAACATGTCAACTGCAGAGATTGGGAATGCAAGCTCCACCATCCGGGTTCTGTTGCTCCTTCCATATCCGCCCGGTTACCCGTAACTTCAACTCCTTTCGGTCCCCTCCGGAGAAAAAGAGGGCCATGTTTCGCTGAATGATCAGACCATCATGGCTGTCCCTGACCTTCCTGTGGCTGTCTCTAATGCTTCTTGGGGTTCCCTCCCAGATGAGTTTCCGGTTATAGCCCCCAACTTCGAGGCTGTAGCCATAGTTCTTCGCTTCAATCTCATCGCCCATGAACCGAAGAAATGCCATGTATACAGGAGCCATACCCAGTTGGAAGGCTTCAAAATGAAGGCAGAAATACTGACCAAAACAATGGAAGACCTAAAGAAAAGAACAAGTGGAATGTAACTGGCCATCTAAATTGGCAAGAAAGCAGATCAAAACATACTTCTGGAAAGAGTTTGAAATCAAAGACTGAACTGCCAGGTCTACCATTCAATCTTTCTTCCATCCAAGCATGAAGCAGAGATGTTGATGGTGCTCTATGTGTGTCCGCGCATGCCTTTTTTTTTGGGGGGGGGGGTTTCCAAGGGTGTGAGTGTTGTGTGAGGAGTCAATGATATACAGTTCAGTTGGATGGAAAAACAAACACCGATATTTGATCCGTAGCACCCAGACCTTCCCTGCTAGTGTGGCAGTACTACATGGTCAATCTTTATCTGACGCCAACACTGGTGGAGCTTCCATCATCTAGCAAACTTGAGCTGTTCTAACATGTGTATTCATCACACCACCGGAAAAATATACTTCTAAGCACACATCCCACACTGCTGCAGCAGTATCAGCAAATGGAACTCCATAATTTCGACTGGCAAATTACAATTAGTTCTACTACCACAGTAGCAAGGAACCCAGGCATGGTGGCAGAAAGATTTTAACACAAGTGGAGACCAAAAAATAAAATTCTGCCCCATTCTTAAATCTTTAGTCTTGACAAATCCTTTAACTTGCACTGTTTTAACTACCAGATTTTCACCTCCAAAAACTTAATGAAATGACAAGGTATGTTGCCTCAAAAATATATATATCTCCTTGGCTATGAAAAACAAATCAATTCATATTACATAATTTCTGGATACACAGGGTAGGGTACAGGGACCTGAAATTGGTGACGTTCAGAACTCTTTAAGTTAATTTTGCAGGAAGGTTTCCGCTTGAGCCGGCTGGACCAATGTGCAGGAGATCAAGAGGGTTAGTTAGTACTTTTGATAGGTCATGATGAGCTCCATTGAGGTCACATAACTAACGACAGATATGGAGGAGCATACAGCATCAAAATAAGCTGCTTTTTGTTTTTTCTTTTTTTGGGGGGGGGGGGG